>CANSZD010000388.1:555000-1155000 GCA_947648045.1 Beta corolliflora
ACTAGGCTATCCCTCACTCTCACAATTTTATTCGGCATACTAGACGATATTTATAAGGTATAGCTAATGTACGGTTTTAATTATTATATACGCGTGGTGTGTCAATATCGACACTTGTCAAGAAAGTTAGCTTAATAGAAAATCTCTACATCAACATTTTTTTTGGGGACGGTTCAATATTTGTAAATTAAAAGTCTAAAAATAAAATGAAAAATTGAAAATATATGTTATGCAAAGTAAGTTCTAAATGAAAATATAATCACACACCAACAATATAGAATCAAGAATATTCGAGACACGGGGAATCTGACACTAATAGTGAAAAATTTGTAGTACAATACTAATATAAAAAGTTGTATCCAAAAATCCAATGCGATCGCCTACATCACACATGCTCAACGTTGTCCCTGTTTTTATAATTTGTTAGGACTACAACATTACAATGTCATCGATTAATATGGAAAGACTTGTGATATTTTCCACTTCGTTAAGGGCATTTTCTTGTCTTTTGCGGTGTATATAAACGATTATTTTCAGGCATTTTCGTTCTAATTTATATCTACCTATTAAATCTAGAAGTTCAAGTCCTTCGGGAAATTAGGAAGTCTAGTTTGTCGAATAACTTCTAATTTTCACGCATGCTTCACTTTTGTCACCATCGCTTTCTACTAGTTACAATTTCATTGTAATTTATCCTTCAAACAAAAAAATAAGAATTTCGTTGTAATGTAATTAAGCATATATATGTAGAAAGTCATGATACCCTTTCAAATTATTTATCACATATTGCATGCATGCATACATACAATTATGTAAGTAAATTAAGAAAATGTCACTTAGCTTATCAAATTGATGGTTATGTTTTGCGACACTAGCTGAAAAAGAGCTGAAAATGATAACTTGGTTGAAATTAAATGGACGTGTACTAGCTGAAATTGATAAGTTATAACTTATTGCATAAGCTTTTGTTGTTTTAGCAAAATGTAATTGTTTAAGTAGCAAATAAAAATCTAAAATTGATTTATTAAGATGATAGAATATATGAAGAATAAGAGGCATAAAAACAAAAATTCCAACCACTTATTTCAAACTAATCAAAGTAGACTAGGACCCTATTCTTTTGGACTGAATTGACCGAACTTAATGGAGCTCAATTGAACTAAACTGAACTGAAAAAAAATAAAAAGATGATAGTAATATATATAATAATAAAATCCTAATAATACTTGATAATAGTTATGTAATATATCTGTATTTTAATTACTAATATTATAATGATTAAGAAAAATAAATATAATATCTATGATAATAATAACATTCACAATAATAATATTAATATTTATAACAATAATGATAACAATATTAATATAATAAAATAGTAATGTTTCATTGCATTTGAGAGCATCTGAAAGTAGGTGATTAGAAGAAAAAAATAACGTAATCTAAGACAATTAATTTATGTTGAAAATTGTGATGTACTCTTATTAAAAAATTATTCTTTCTACATCACAATTTTACAAATGAGTCGGGCACAACTTAAGATTGTTTAGAAGAATAAGAAGATTATTAATATTATTATTAATATTACGGTTTTTTCACCAAATACCCCCGACAAATTAAAAAATTCACCATATACCCTCAATGTTCCAAAAATTCACCATATACCCTTGAGTTTTCGAAAACGTTCACAAAATGCCCTTTTTCTAACTTCCGTTTACTCACCGTTAGCTTTATTTACGATTTTGCCATCATTAAGCCCTAATCCTAATTCTAATCTAACCCTAACCCTAAGCTAACCCTAACCCCAAATCTAAACCCTAATCTAACCCACTCCCTCCCTCCCTCCCCCCTCCCCCTCCCCCGGCCCAGCCCCCGCCCCATCCCCCTCCCCCTGGCCTACTCCACCGGTCTTTGGCCCCTCACCGGAGGCTGCGGGGGTGGGGGGCCGTGCGGTGGGGGTGGGGAGGAGGCTGTGGTGGGGTGGAGGGGGGGAGGGGGGGGGCGCGGGGTTAGGGTTAGGGGGTTAGTGTTTGGGTGGATTAGGGTTTGGGTGGGTTAGGGTTAGGGTTTAAATTTTAGGGTTAGGCTTTAATGATGGTAAAATCGTAAATAAAGTTAACGGAAGTTAGAAAAATGGCATTTTGTGAATGTTTTCGAAAACTCAAGGGTATATGGTGAATTTTTGGAACATTGAGGGTATATGGTGAATTTTTTAATTTGTTGGGGGTATTTGGTGAAATAACCGATAATATTATTGTTATTAATAATAATATTAATAATAACAATAATATTACGAACTTTAATAGATCGAGTTTTTCCTATGACATCGTGAGTTAATTACATTATAAACAAGCACAAGATTGATGGTAATTTTTTTAATAATGTAAACCTACATTAGTTAGTAAACATTGCATGAAAAGTGTAAAAATTATTTTATGTAAGATCTTATAGAAATAGTTATAATTAATGGATTGAAAAAGGTTATCGAAGAATAAATAATCTGAAATCTTAATTAAAAAAAGCAATTATATGATAAATTAAAGTATCGATAATAAAATAATAACAAAAACAATGAAGATTAATTCATAAATATTTACGTTTGGCATATTATATTATTAAAATGAAGGATTAAATGTTGCTTGAAATTAGACGTATGTGTTTGGAGTATATTATTTGATTAGACCAAACCTGGAAGCTACTAACAAATCAAGCCATTATTCTGAAAAGTAGCTAGGAATATACTGAAACCATAACTATCACAAAAATTAGACATGGCCTGCAAAATTTTCCTAACCTTATCCAAACTGTACATATATATAGTGTTCGTTGTCATGATGCAACTAAACCCTAGTAATGTAAGCAATTTAAACAACCAAACGAAGTCCTTTTTTTTTTCAGGCGTCATCTTCGCTAGGGTAGTTTGTTTCTTTCCCTACCTTATGAGAGATTCAGAAATAAATGCAAGAATTGCTTATTGATTTTGCATGCATTATCCATGTTTCATCTTTAAAAAATTAAAAGAATATACTCTTGGTAGTTGGCCAAGTTGGGTGAAAATGGTATATTTTATTTCTCAAAACTCAGAAGGAAAAAAGTCTAACAAAATTTATAGTACAATCATATGTATTATACAGATGGTATATTTAGTGTTATCCTACGCTTAATTGGAAGACTTTAAACAAGCAATTTAGTAAAAAAAATGGGTATATATCATACACATGATACACCTAGGTATATAATAGAATTTGCAATTGTATACATTAAAAAGAAAAAAAAGAGTAGACTTTTAAGTTTTTTTATAAAAAGGGAAACAAGTTTTCTCCAAACAAAGAAGTTAATTTTTTACAAAAATTATTTGTTCTAAGGCAATACATAACCGTCGAAAACCAAGGAAAATTACGAGAATCTGATACTCCTAATTAAATTAATCAAATAAGAGTAGCTATCATAAATGGTTTTCCAACTAAACCTGGCAAAATGGTAGAACTAGAACCTATTGGTTACCGGTCATGTATTTTCGGGTTGAGGTCGATTGTGGGTCGAATTATGGGTCGTCTACGCCTTGTCCATAACCCAAAATTTTCGGTTGCGAGTCAGTCGTTCAGGTCAAGGGCCCTTTATTATCTAAAATTTTGGCAAATCTTTAGTGTTTTTTTAAATGAAAGTTCTTTCACAAATTGCATAATTTATTATGAATGCATAATTTTTTGTAATAACCTTTGAGAAAGTTTCTTAAAATGAGTTTTTCAATTATCAAACTGGTGAGTTTATCAAAATACGAATAAACCATGATAACGTCAATTCAACTAACATAACATAATTCACCCTAATCATACATCAAAGCAAGAAAAGTAAAATACAACTTTATTTTGCTTTAAATAAATGTTGCTACAAGATCTTTTGGGAAATTATTGAAGTTTGCAAAAATAAAATTACGACACTCAATCAAGTCGGTCAGTTTTAGATTCGGATGAAGATTTTATTTTGTCCCACGTATTTTTTTCCCCGGGGTCGGTTATTTTCAGATTTCGGGTTCTGATTTCTTGTTCAAGACCCAATTTTATCTGGTCAATATACAAGTCGGTTTCGAGACGAGTCTAAATTTTTCAGTTCTAGCTCCAACAAACAAGAGGAGGGAATTGGGTCCATTCACTTAATTTGAGCCATAACACTAATTCCTCCTCTCGCGGGACAACAAATTATCCATTGAACATATTTTCACCAAATTGCTTCTCTTTATGTCGGTATGCCCCATAAAATAAGTGCGTGCTCAAATAAACAAACAGAGAAAAACAAAAACTAAAGGAAAATCTTAGAGAATCTTACTTATATAATTAGGATTTATTGTTGGTAAAAAGATGAGATGAGATATACATGTTCGTAATAAGGAGCGTGGGAATATTGTGAGGTGCAACATCAGAGCTGATGCGGCATACAATCATCTCCGACACAGCAAACTAAACTCTCTATTCATGGCTGACAAGGCCTAGTCAGAGAGTCTTAGACAGTACTGCGCCTAATTTCTCCCATACTACCCACCTCATGAATTAATACATGCATCAAAGTTTTTCTTCACTCAACGGCTACACTATAACTATTGACTCAATTTCTAATTGTGATTTGAGAGCTTTGTCATTTTTCCAACTACTCTTCATCGAAATATAATAATCACATACTTCTTTAATTCTATATTAGTTGCATTGTTTTTTTTTTCTTTTATTTTTGTATATGTACGATTCTGATTATTAGTATATTCAATTTACTTATTAGTTTATTGAATATTGATACTTTATAGATAATTAGATAACCATCTTTATTATATATCGCAACACATGGGGGACAACAAAAAATAGAAAAAGGAAAAAAAAAAAAGATAACTACCTGCTTCATTTAAACGGAAAAAAGGGGGGGAAAAGAAGAAAAAAAATACCACATTTAAAATCAACAGTTTTTTGAAAAAACAAAATGCAAAGACAATTCTTCTACAAAATTAATTTAATTTCCAATATGTTTTCGTACGCATTGCAGGCATATAAGACTAGTTATAATAAATTCAATAGCTTACCTACTAAGTTTTGTTTCCTAATAGTAAAACACTTCCATCCAATTTTAGTATATAAATAAAATTAAAAGTCATTGTTACAAGTTACAACTAATAAAAAAACAAAGGTAGAATTTTCTTTTTTGTTGCTAAAGGTAGCATTATATTGATTTGAGGTGTAGAAATGGGGTTGGCTCAAATAGTGAGTTTTCCCATCTACACTAACGAAGTCTACGGTATCCTACCCCAAGCAATTTACTTGGAATTTAAGCGGATGAGGGTTGGGGGAAATATGGCTTATGCTGGGCCTCTGAATAGTGGTCATGTGCGAGGGTAGTCTAGAGGATTTCTTCTTACCTCTTAAAAAAATATTTTGAAGTGTGTGCAATGACATTAAAATACTATAGTTATTCACTTATTTGTCATCAGCTTTCATAAAATATCTTCATAAAGATCGAGTTAAAGACAAAAAAGGGTATGAAAACAAACAAGGAGATAGGAGGAAAAAAAGATAAAGCTTTATGATAATCTACCACCTCTAGCATATGTCGATCACATGTCTACTATTGCACCCCAATATTTTATTTGGTGTTGCGCTGAAGATAGCATATATGTATAAACTATGTTGTTCTCTACAATAAATCTATAAATTGAGTTATTTCAATAGCCAATATTTCCTTCCAAAAATAAGCAAAAATTAGCAAGACTCAATACTATAAAAGATATGTTTGCTTATAAATTTTGGGAGGATGAAAGTTATGCAGTATAACTAGAGCTTAAAGATCTTCAATTCCTTTAATCCAAAATAAAGACGATTTTACATTAATAGACATATACTATGAAAGTATATAAAGTTATACTTTATAATACGTTTCTTTTCTGTATAATGGGAAGAAAAACAATTTTGTGCAGCGAATCTCTCGCGCATTAACTCAACTCAACTTTATAGGGCAGACTCGTGGAAATTGAATATGAGAAGGATAGGGGATATATTTTATCTCAATAACCATATTTGATTGACCATGGACCTAAAACCTCTACCAACTACATAAATATAACGTGATATTATATTTATTTTTTTTACTAATAAATAGGACATTATGAGGGTGTAAAGTGAAACAGCTGAAGGGCTTAAAAACAGGGTAATAATTCGGATTTTTCACCAAACACCTCTCAGTAAATATTTTATTCATCATATACCCTTTAACTTTTCAAAATTCACCATATACCCCTCAAATTTATTTAAATTCATTATGTATACTTAATTAATGACTAACGACAGTCAACTTTTTTAGTCATTAACCCCTAATTATGTGAGTAAACCCTAATTGACCTCTATTTGAGTCACTAACCTTAATTAACCACCATTAAAACGCCACTTATGACCCCTTTTATTTCTCTACCTCCATAACTTTGTTCCCTCTAATTTATTGGACATAAGTTGTAATTCAATGGTGATCTATAAGGAAAAATGCGTCAAATAGAAGTCAATTAAGGTTTAGCAACAATTTTAGGGGTTAATGACTTTAAAAATTAAAGGTCATTAGTCATTAAGGGCATATATATGGTGAATTTTAAATAAAATTGAGGGGTATATGGTGAATTTAAAAAGTTGGTATATAGTGAATAAAAAAATTATCAGGGGTATATGGTAAAATTTCCGTAAAATCTACTTTCACTGTTCCATATTACTTGAAACATTACTCCGGGCACGCTTGCCGATGAGTAAGTTTCATCATTAATATAAGTGAAAATTATAAAAATTTGATATTTTGAAACTAAATGTCATGGTGAATCTAACAAGATTTCACATGACTTTATTTTTACTTATGTAGAATTTACGAAATACGGTCAAAGATATTTTGTGTGAATAGTGTAAAAGTCGAAATATTTATGCTTATTTTAAACAAATTAAAGTTACAAAAAATACTCTTACAAATTCATAATTCTATATATACGGATATACCTAGCCATTCTATTTATAGAATGATTAGAGAGGGAGGAGTGCTATTATTTGTTTGAGGGAGAACGCTTGCTTTCCTGATTTAATTTGTTTCCTTAACTTGAAAGCATAAATAGATTCTTTGTCTTGAGGGGACAGCCGAAGCCTCCCGACCCTATAATATGAACAGATTGTGATTTGAAAGGACTTGGATACGCGCAAATATGTTGGATCCCATTCTTTTTAACAAAATATCTCATTTTGTAGTAGTTGTTTTATGGCAAATGCTAAATACAACCCTTAGGGCTGTATTTAAGCATTAATAACTCATTATATATCCTTATATTTTCAATACAAAGTAGAATATCAGCATTAAAAAGAAAATTACATTAAATAATTTTTGGAATTCTAAGCCTTTAAGCATTTAATGCTATCTAATTGCACTATGTTGAATTAATTTTTTAATAATGTACTTGAGTATTTTAGTAGTTGATTCTACTCATTAAATAAGCATGTTCAAGTTAGCTTTACTTAGATTCTTTTGAAAGACTAAACAAACATTAAATATAGGAATTTACTATTTTTTAAGCACAACCCTTAGGGCTGTAGTTATCGGAACCCTTGTTTTATTATAGAAACAAAAATGATAGGTATATATACCAAAAAAAATCCACTACAACCGTTGTAAATCCTATATTGTACAAGTTCCAACCAAATCCTTCTTTATTGAATTTTTTTTAAGAAAAAAATTGTTTGTTTTGTTTTACGTTTAATTCTCAAACCTCCCCCTATTTTACCGGGGTTGCATTGTGTGGGAGTTGAATTAATTGCCACGTGCGCAATGGTTGTGCCATAAAATTCATGAACCACCCCCTCCCTTCTCAATTAAGGTGTGCTTTCCTCACTTGAATTCTCCTAAACTTATCTAAATTGAACATAAAAAAACTCATCTGAACTTATTATAACTTATCTGAACTTATTAAACCCGAAACATAGTTTTTCAAGGTGAAAGAACCCACTCTACAAATTATATTAGTACAGAAGGTGAATTATCAAATTTTATAAATAAAATTTCATTGATTAAAGAGTCATATGTCAACCACAATAAACATCAAATTCAATTAAACATATATTTAAAATCGTTAAAAAAAACATATATCTAAAATAACATACTCACTTATAATAAAACATAAGCATATCATTCATCGCCTCGCTACTTTTTAAAGTGACCTTTTTCGATGGACTTCTACAATTTTGTATGATTTTTTTTTATGAGGATTTTTTTGGTGTGTTCAATAGTATTCGGGGAACTGATAACTGTTTTAATGCTTAAAAAATTGACAAAATATATTGGAATATTAAATTGTGATTTGGAAAATGAAGGTGAACTAAATTCTCCAATATATGATGAGAGACTATTCACCCATCAATATATAGAAGAAAATACCTCTTACTTGTGGAGAGATTAATATGGAAAAACATAACTACAAACAAATTACTAAAATTTAAGATAAATAAAAACACTAGCATTCTACAAGAAAAAACAATGGTTTAATGCCCTATTCTCTTGGGTTGAATTTAACTGAACTCAACTAAAGTGAGCTGAACTCAATTAAACTGAACTAGAGTGAATTGAGTTAAACTAAAATTGTGAGAGAAAACTAGCTAAGCTGAACAGAAGTTAATTGAATTGAACTGAATAGAATTATGCCCAAAAGAACAGGGCCTTAGAGGTTATATTATTAGGAGGCTGTGTGAACGTCTAATTGTTGGAGTCTTTGAATTAGACTCCAACTATGGCACAGTCATAATTTCGCATGCTTGAAACTTGAAAGTTAACTTGATACCAAAATAAAGTTAACTTGGTATTTGACAAGTAGCAATTGGTAGTGTCAAATTGGTACCAACTTGTATTTTCAAATTGTAAATTATCCAACTACTCTTCTTGCTGAAGTCTTTTGAAAGACTCCAACATATTATTACCAACACTTTATTTCTAGTCGTTTCTCATGTCATTAGAGATGATGTATGGATGTCAACTAGCTTAGTTGGTTAATGTCTTGAAAGGTGGTGCCCAAGACTTAGCTAGGATCAAATCCTTTCTACATCATTTGCCCTTATGGCACTATCTAAAAAAAAGAGGATGTAAAAAAATAGGATAGGGTTTAACCAGACAACGATGCACGTGAAATTTTGAATTTAAGGTTAGTCATGAATGAGACACTGAAAGTGATGGTCCTATTTCAATTTCAATTAGGATATTGAGTAGAATTTTAAAATTTAGTGAGTTTAGCGGACAATACTTATTCTGAATGTTTGATATATAAAAAACGGGTCAATCTATTTTTCTAAAAAAATAGTGATTTTGCGAATACCTTATCTTGGAAATAATTTATTTTAGAGTAATACTTCCTTTTTTTTAGTTCGCCTTTTTTTTTTGTCAATACACTTTTTTTACCTTAAATATTTTTCATTACATGCGAGTAAAAATGATAATGATTGAATATTAATAAAGTACTTATTGAGATGAATCAAACAAGACCCCACATGACTATAATTTTTTCCTATATATTGAGAAAGTTTTAGAATATTCCCTTTAATTGTGAATAATGTTATGATTTCAAATGAGCAAACTAAAAAAAAATATAGAGAGAGACTTTTTAGGGTATTACATATACTTAGAATGTGTTTCTTTCACTTCTACCCCTTTTTTTAAAATAATTATTTACTAGATCAGTAATTATAATATGGAAGTCAATAAAATATATATATATTGATCAATGAGCAACCGAGCAATCACATTGTTGACTATCATACTACATGAAGTAAGTCATGTGCATTACTAAAAAAGAACGGAGGAAATATATGGAGCAAGTAATGTGCATAAACTGAAGTTGCTTCTATAGATCACTAACACCAACTTGGTAATAAATATATAAAAACTTGATGCTTTACTAATTACTATAGTTGTAAGAAAAAATTACAGAATTGATAAGTCAATGTAATCTTCGCCCTCTTCGGTTGTTTCTCTTTTTTAAAGAGATACACAAATCATAATAAGATATTTTAAATAACACAAATCTTAATAATACACTCGGATAGTCCGGTATAATTTATTATATATATATAACCAAAGTTATCTTATCTCATTTTCTTTCTCTCTATATGAGCAAGAAAATAGTTTTTAATATACCTACATTAAAATTCGTCGGCACTTCAGAATATTAAAAAAATTAATTCCAATCTCAAACTAGATTATTATAAGTCGATCTTATACGAAGATTTCCTTGCTAATTTTTTTGGGTGTAAATGAGCGACTAAGCGCATTGATGTAGGTACTCCGGTACTAACCCACAAGACTTTACTAACTAAGGCAGATGACATCACTTCTTTCTAAATAAATAGATACTCATACTAGTGTGAGTGTGTGAGTTTAATTAGGTAGAAATCAAATAGTCTCATCTCATTTTCTTGCTATTATTTAAGTAAATTAGGTAACATTTTCACTCGACAAGGAGTATTGAAGTTAAAAAGAAGTATGGTTGCGTGCATATGAATCACCAAGTCAGCACCACGTAAGTTGATGTTGGATTTGGTACAACTAGTTGGCGTGCCGCGTGCCCATCCGGCCATCCCCACGATTGATCGATCTTTTTCTTAGCTCCCTAGAGTCTAAAAGATAATTCATTTTTATTTTTCTTTTCTTATAAACAAATTAAAAAAAAGTACTTATATATATTCAGTTACTAGGGTGAGTGGCTGAGTGCATGCGTACGTGTGCATGGTAGGTTTGGTCGTTAATGCTTCATTTCAATTGAGTGAAATTTCCAACCTCTTTTTCCCCCTTCAATACCTATTTTCAAATTCCGTCAATTAAAGAACTCAAATACTACTTTTCTTTGCAGGAAAAGTTCTTGATTCTTTACTTCAATTCAATCTCTCTTATTCCTTTCGGTAGCTCATCTTTTGGAATTTTATACGTGGTAAGAGAATAATGGCTTTTAAGAGGGAGATACATTTGGGGCTCTATCTTACCAAATAGTACTACTAAAGACCAAAAGTTGCTTAAGTCATGGTCAATTTTGTACTTTTTGAAGATTATCTCAATCCGTTTTCAAATATAATAACTTCATCCATTCTGAAATAACTAAAACATGCATCTAAAAAAATTATCACATAAAAAAGAGAAGTGTTTCTCTTATTTCAGAACGGAGGAATTATAATTTAAGGGTAAAATGGTTCATTCTTCTCAAGAGTATTCCTCTTGCTACGGGTCCTAATCGAGCATATGTTTATCTGTGAGCAACTCGAACTCAATTCGCAGCCTTAACGAGTCGAGTTGGGTTGTCGGGCTAAAGAATTTCCACCTCGACAAAGCAACTAGTCATCTCAAGTAGAGTAGAGCATGAGTACTCATCCACGTTCGACTCGCAAAATTAGCATCCCTATCTCTTACATATTTCCTCCTTTATCTGAAAACAGGAACTATTATTTGACTTTACGCTCGCCAACGATTTATTAGTAAATATTATAAAAAGATGATTGTCTAATGATATGCATTGAGACAAATCTAGTAATATATGAAAACTAGGAGAAGCTAATAATATTTGAAGATATATACATTGAGACAAATAATATAATATTTTTAACTATTTATTAGCAAAAATTACAAAAAAATAAATAAATATATTGTTAAAAAAATGTATTGTTAGTATTCTTACTAAAAATGAAACTTCGACACAGGCCACTAATCTAGTTTTTCTTTATTTCTGTAGGACAAAATCTCCAATATATTAAAAATAATGTAAGAACTGTAAATGACGTGATAGTGTGTATGACATATTACTTATTTGGCAAAGGCCTTGTTCACTTTACCTAAATATAAAAATATTTTTAATGATTGAAACCTCTTTTATTTATGAATTGAAATTATCGATATTGATTAAAACTAGCTAATTTTTGTTGATTCCATGTTTTCTCTTATATAGTTTATTGACTTTAATTGATAATAACTTATCTTTATAAATATGAACTTAATTTTCTAAACTGAACTTATTTTTATTGAATATTATTATTTTAAAGGTGAATCAAATAAAACCAAAGTCTCGTGATACCTTATAACTGTGATGAACTTATTTTTGTTGAAAATTATTATTTTAAGGTGAATTAAATAGAACCAAAGTCTCTTGATACTTAATAACTGAGATCAATTTTGTCTATACTACTACATCTTGTAAACCAAAAAACTTATCGCAGCATCATAGAAAATTACAAGGTCGTCTTAAAAATCTTGAGGCCCCTGTGCTAATTATAAATTTGGGCCATAAATATAAAAATATTATGCATAGATTGTAAAATTATAAATTATGTATTTTACAAAATATATCATTGTTAAACTATTTTTGACAAAATAAAGCTCGGGTTTGAACAATATGACTAAAGAAACATTTAATTTAAGACTTTTAAGTCCTATAAAAAGCATAACCCTGTGTTATTGACCGCTTTACACACTCTATTAGACGGTCTTGGAGAATTACTACACATTATTGGATTCTCTTTTTCTCCTTTTATCTTTCCTGTTCATGCGTGATTTCCTTTTGTTACCTCCCTCATGCATGTTACCTCCCGAAATTTTTGTAAATGCATGCCGCCTTTGTCAGTGAGCACAACTAATTATCATCGAAATCTTTAAATTAACTCAAAGGTCGTGGACCTTGCATGTGCTAACCCACTTAACATTATGCAAAAGGGTAATTAATTAATTGATTAAGTATTACCGGCATTGGTTAATAATAGATTTGATCATTAATTTCCATAAGCTTTGTCTCTTCCAACAACCCATCCCTAGGCCGCAATTTATTCGGTTGAGAAAGTTATTTTTTGCTTAATTTGTGAGATCCTACCATGCATGTTCTCGAGACAGGTAGAATTGGCCTGCGTTTATTTATTTATCTCTATACTTCACCAGTTCACCCTAATATATGCATGACTCCATGATAATTCTTAAAAAACTAGTGTTATAGTAGTATTGATGAGTTTAATTATCACATTATTATTAGTTCAAATTACATTATTAATATCGACCTGCACTGAACTGAACTGAACTGAAAATAAGTTCAAAAGAACAAGGTCTTACTCACTTGTTGTGAGAAGGCCCATCCCAAGTACTCCTTACATAATTTACAAAGATTTAATGCAAATGAAATTGCTTAGTTAATTATAATACTTAGTATATTTGTTTGTTTTTATGATGTGTGCAACAGTTGACCTTTTTAGGTCAGAGTTTGTAGACATTCAACGTATTCCTTACTAGTAATATATACTCCCTCCGTTTCATAATATAAGTCTTGATTCTATTTTTACACGCGGATTAAGGTGACTAGGTGAGTGGAATCTTGTTTTATTTAGATAATTGGATTCATTTCTATTGGGAAATACTTACATTGTTTTTTTTCTTTTTAACAAAAAATAAAAACTGAACATTTAATGTTGTTCGGTTTAATGTGTAGAGAAGTTTAATGAGGTAAAAGATCTCATTTTGTCATTAATAATGGTGCATTGGGAGCTCAAATTATGAGGACATTTTAGAAATTAAATTATTTTCATGAGGGTATTTTGGACATAATATTGGGACACTTTATAAGGAAACCGGACTTATATTATGGGACGGAGGGAGTATAAAAAAAGATGTTATTATGTACAATCTTGTTACGTTTATTCTAATTTATATTTTCAAAATAACATCTTTTTAGAAATTCTTATAAACACATTACTAAAGATGCTCTAAATGTGTTCTAAAAATTGTAAATAGTCAAATGTTGTATGTACTAAGAAATGGAGGATATATTTAATTTCTTTGCCTTCAGGTCTAAGTGATCCTATAATAAACTTAGGTGTGAATTTTTCAGTGTATATATGCAATTTATGATGTAACATTTTGCAAGTTCATCAAAAGGTTGTTTAGTTTAAACCCGGTAAATTGCAGGATAATTACACGAACGTTGAGATCTTGCTTTTCTGTTGCTTGCCTAAGATTTTGGAATGCAAGAAACAGGGGAACTAGAAAGAAAGGTAGTGATTGCACGTATTATTAGACAATAATAGCTTTCATCTAACCTAAATTACATACCTTGACATTATACTATTGTCATAACCTCGATTGGCCGATTCATATAGATGTGGTATTTGAATATGACAAACCAATGAATTTTATCTTCGGAAGTTCTATGCATATATACATAAATAATTACTTTCGCACATTTATAAGTACCGGTGAGATTATTTCTTTAAATGAGAACGTGAGAACACTAAGTAATAATCTTTTTTAACCAAAACGTAATTTATTTTTGGCTGACCATTTTTTTTCCTTACAGGTCTCAATCTTATAAAACGATTACATCCTTAAGAAAAATAAAGGATTATATTTTCGGATTTTTCATCATATACCCCCGATAAATTTTTTTATTCATCATATATCCTCGCACTTTTCAAAAATCACCATATATCCCTCAATTTCTTCAAAATTCACCATATGTCCTTAATGACTGATGGGCGTAAACTTTTTTTAGTCATTAACCCCTAATTCCGTTACCAAATTAAACCCTAATTAACCCATATTTGAGTCGTTAACCTTAATTGACCACCATTAAAACGCAACAAATGACTTCACTCTTCCTCCGTAACTCTCTTCCTTCTTCTTTGGCCTTAGATGTTGTTTCAATGCTAATCTGTTAGGGTAAATAAGTGAAATAAGGATTAATAGTTTAGTAATGGAATCAAGGGTTAATGATAAAAAAATTAATAGTCGCTAATCATTAAGGGCACATGGTGAATTATCAAGAAATTGAGGGCTCTCACATGATTCTCGAAAAAAAAATTATTATTATTAAAATTACTATTATTCTTGTTATTTATTATTATTATTATTATTATTATTATTATTATTATTATTATTATTATTATTATTATTATCATCATCATCATCATCATCATCATCATCATCATCATCATCATCAATAGTAAAACAAAAAGCATCAATATTTTTACTATAAGCATTTAGAATTTACTATAAGCATGATGTTTATTGATGATTAATTTACTATAAGCATGATGCTCATTAATGATTCAAAAAGTTTTATCACTATTCGTTATTTAATATATTCATAATAGTTTTTATGATAAGTCAAATTCAATTGATCATAATTCATTCATAGTAACTTTTAACCAATCATCATACTATATTTCCTATATATACATAAAATACTACCTCCGTTCCTCAAAGGATTATCCATTTGCTTTTTTCAAAGTCAAACTTCTCAAACGTTGTAAACAAATTCTCCAATATAATTATATAAATCAAAAGATATAGCCATGTGATTCTTTTTAATTTTGTCTGATATATACTCTCAAATTATCAACTTTTTAATAATATTCATCTGTACATAATTGAAGATTATTCAATGGCTACAATAAAGTTGTAGCCACTATAACTATTGAAATCTTAGCCCTTATTTTTACAGCCTAATCTTGATTCATTGATTTGATTGAACCTTAAAAATACAGAAAAATGGAGAAAAAGTCATTATTTTCCTTTTGGAGGATTGTTTCTTTATATTTTTTATAATCATTAATAATGATTTTTGGAATAGAAAGCCAATTAATATATACAAATTTATTTATGCACAAACTTTAGTTATAGTTTAAATTTAAAGTCAACTTGAATGATGTAGATCTAAAATAAAAAATGAATGGTTCAGAATACACAAATTTATTATAGCCATTGTAAAATTGTTTCCATAATCGAATAATGGATAAAGGTGTGTCTTAACACCATAAACTAGAAATCAAGTTATGTTTGAGACTTTTTTTTTTTTTTATCTATATATAAATTTTTCTCTAAACGTTGAAGCTCAATTTAAAAAGTTGGGGACCACAATGAGTTTATTGCATGTGAATGTTAGTTAGTTAGTTGGCCATTTGGTTGGTTTCTTTGCAAAGAAAGAATACTCTTCATACAAATACAATCATACTACCATAGTACCATTTACATTTACTGTGAGAATGAGGGAGTGGAAGGGTGGTAAGCCCTTTCATCTTCCACCCACATGTTGTGGGTTCGATTCTCATCAGGGGGGTTTGGGGGGCTTTGGGGTAGGTTGTATTTAGGTGCCCTGTGAGAGGGTGTTAATGTAATTTATCTTACCAAATTTTAAAAAATTTACATTTACTGTATTTGTATGAAGAGTATTCTTTCTTTTCAATCATACTACCATAGTACCATTTACTTTCACAAAGGGAGGTTGAGGTGGTGGAATAGTGGCATCGCTTTCCATCTCATATTCCAGAGGTCTAGGGATCAAACCTCATGGGACTCATTTGAGGATTTCCCCTTATCCCCCTCAAGTGAATCCCTTTCATCTTACCTTAAAAAAAATTTACTTGCACAAAGAAAAGTCTCATACTACCATCTATAAATGCCTAAGCTGATTTAGCTGCTTATCTACTTAGGCTTTCCTTTATCAACCCTTTCGGGAAGTGGATAATACATGGATCATTTTTATTTAGTTGGGGAAACGTAATTAGAATATGCCTTTCTTCCACATAACGCTGACATCTAGCAACCCGTGTTTATAAATTATACTCCCTCCGTCCCATAATATAGTGCTCACATTCCTTTTTTGGTGTCCCAAAATGTTGTGCCTATTTTTTTTTGTCAATTTATTAGGACTAAATTATCCTTAAGTTCTACACAAACTTTCCAAAATACCCCTACTATTCTCTCAAAACATGTGACCCTATTTATTGCTTTACACCATTCCAAGGAACATTTATTGCCTTTTGATTTTGTTTAAAGGAAAAAGAAAATAAATAACTAGTTTCAATACAAAAGTATCAAAAAAGCACTTCATTAAATATATTTTTTTGGAAATCCTACCACTCATTCCATTTTCCTTAATTCCCGTGAAAAATGAGAAGTAAGCACTATATTATGGGACGGAGGGAGTAATCATTATTATTAGGTGTAGATATTCATTCAAGAATCTCTGTTTGTTCTTTTTTTTTTTTTCCTCCACTTCCACATATTTTAATTTATGATAATTTTGATTTTTGACTGTCGGATTTTCCCTACCTACTAAAGATATGGTTGTGAGAAAATATACTTGAGAAATTAATCCACAATGAGGGTTTTTCAAAGGAAAATTGTCAATATCTATTTTTTATATACATTTTTATTTAAATAACTGTCCTTTTTATAAAAGAAAAAAAAATAACTACATTTTAACTACCAAAATCTAAGAAATAACTACCAATTGACGGATTTTATCTTAATTAAGATTGTTTAGTGGGGTCCACTTGTTGACTTTTGATTCTTTTTCCCCTTTTCATTTGTTAATCACCTTGATATTTCATAAAAAAACAACCCTTTCTTATTCTCATTCTTATCAAAACATCCCAAAATCAAAACTTTTCTCTATATCTCTTAAATTAGGTTAGAGAAAACTTCTACCAAGTTGATTCGACCACTTCTAAACCAGTTTCGAGTTTAACAATTATTTCAAAAGATAAGATTCATTCATTTTAGAAAGTTATGGTTTATAGTTGGAGTTTTTTATTTTTAATTTCCTTTCCAACGTACAACTCTTCAGTTCCTAAATTATTTTCTAGAATTTGGATTTAATTGTTTCACTTTTGATATGCAGAATAGATATGTCTTCTTCCTCCAAGACTAAATTGGAGATTGATGATTATGACAAACAAAGAAAAAGATGAGAAAGCGGAGAAGAATTCATCTTGTTCATGTATTTAAAGTTTGTTTTTAGTGAAGTAAATTAAAGAGTATAAAGAAGATGAGTGAAGAAAAACAAAGGAAAGGATAAGTTGGGGGAAATTAAGGACTTAATTAGAAAGATGAAAAGGTATCTGGGTCAGTTAGTGGGCTCCACCAAACAGAACTTTGGATGAAGTGCGTCATTTAGTAGTGATTTATTAGGTGTTGATAGTTAAAAGGTAGTTATTTAATAAAAGGTAGATATTTGAATAAAAGTGTATATATAAAAAGTAGTTATTGACAATTTTTCCTTTAAAAACAAATAAATGAACCAAAAAAACTTAAAGTTGATTCATATAGTGGAAATGTAATTGTTAATTTTTCTTTTAGAAGTATTTTCGTAATAATATTTTCCGGAAGAGATATTGTATATTTGTACTAACCACAACCTTTTTTCAATTTTTAGTAAAAAAAAATTTCAAAATCTTATGATAGATATTGTATAATGAACATAAAATTATTCATACGTATATATACCAATTTTTTTTACTTCCTCCGTTTTTTTTACTCGCAACACTTTTTTTTCATCAACTCCAATGCAATTTGTGGGTATGAGAGAGGTAGAGAGCAAAAAAAAGAGAGGGCCCATGTGATTGGAGAAAGATAGAGAGAAAGGAAAACAAAAATAGAAAGTGTTGCAAGTAATTAATTATTTCCCTTTTAGGAAAGTGTTGCGGGTAAAAATAAACGGAGGAAGTATTTATTTTCAAAACTAACTTAAAACTATATTATTATTTTTTCATGTTTTTGTTTTTTGTTAATTAGAGAACTCAAAAATAAAACAAAATAATATAAGAAACCCTAACATGTGGTGGCAAAAAATTCACAATTTAATAGTAGATGCTAATAAATAGTTATAATGGTAATGATATTTTGTGTCATTTACTGAAAAAATTCTGTCAATGTCTCTATTTCCCAACAACATGTAGTTTTTTTCCCCATGAATATATACAATTTCTACTTAATGCCATGGAGCTTAAGGCTCTGTTCTTTTGGACTGAATTAATAAAAATTCAGTTCAGTTCAGTTCCGATAAATTCAGTTCAGGTTTGTTCAGTTAGTTTCCTCTCGCAGTTTTCATTCAGTTCAGTTCAGACAAATTCAATTAAGTTCAGTTCAATTCACTTCAATTCAGTCCAAAAGAACAGAGCCTAAGTGATGATAAAAAAGTGAATGTATGCTATAAGAAAAATAGAAACTTGGGAATAGATAAATACTACTCCCTCTGCTTTTTTTATTTGCTACATTGTTGGTGCGCAGTTTTCAAGACATTATATAACCCTTAATATCTCTTATTTAGTTTAAGTAAAAATTATAAGAAATTGATATTATGAAGCTATACATCGGGACGAATCTAACAAGACCACATATGACTATATTTTCATTTATAAAAAAATCAAAATAATCGGTCAAAGTTAGTGGTTCAATTCCCAAAATAACAATGTAGCAAATAACAAAAAAACAGAGGGAGTATATGAACATACACATGAGGATGAGATGTACCTTAGAACCACATTTAAATTCCATATCATAAGGTCGGTCATCGATATCTACCGCCCCCCTATCAAATGACTTTTACGGTCCGTTTGGTAGTCGTTAATAAATTGCGGTAATGGGAATGAATTTTAAGTGCAATGTTATTAGGGAAGCACCCTTAAAATCTCCATGGGGAGGCATTTTTTCTCTATGGGCAATCAATCTCACCCCTAAACTTGTGTTTTTATCTCCAAGGGGAAGCAATTTTCATTACCACTCATTACCACCTACAAGGTGGTATTGGATGGGAATGAAAATTCATGTAGAGAAGTAGACACTTTAGGATAAATTAGCATTACCATGGGAATGGACAATGATATTCTTCACAAATTTACACATAAATTCATTCTCATTACCACTATTTATAACCAACTACCAAACGGGTCGTTAGAGTAATGGATAATAGCGTCTTAATAATAATGATCAACTCAATTTTAACGTCACGATAATGTATCATGTTTTTTTTTTTTGTGTTTAGAGAGCCACAAGGGCAAGTGGTGAGAATCGATCCCAGGATCTCCTAGAACCGAGAGGGAAGCTCTAACCAACTAAGCTATCCCTCACTCTCACGATAATGTATCATGTAAATACATAACATTGAGGTTTTTAAAGAAAATGTAATTCTTGAGGTAGACACTTGCTATCTAATTAGTCTAATTTGGCGGTTTTCATGTGGAATCCTCATACGTCGTGTCTATGTGATATTGTTCCACATTTGTGGGGACAAAAAATTATTCTACGTTTCCATTTTTTTTTTACAGTTACAACATTTTGACTTTTATATTAGACGGAACATAAATTTGACTATTGATATATTACCTTTTGTTTTTTTAGATGCAACATTTAATTATTTTAATCCAACCACCAAAAAGGTAAATGTTGTATCTAAAAAATAGCAAATGAAGTATTTAATACTTTTCCTGTTTCTTTTTAATTGCAATAGTTTGATCGACTTTCACGCTTGCCATTTGCCAATGCATAACTTCAACCATTAATTTCTTTAATTATCGATAATTAAAATTATAAAAAGTAGATCGTCAAAAGATATACATTGAGACGAATCTAACAATATTCTACATAAATATTTCTTCCTTAACTATAAATCACTAAAGAAAAACTAAGTAGAGTTTGTGAATAGTGTAAAAGTCAAACCGTTGCAAGTAAAAAGAAATGGAGGAAGTATTCAATTTGAAAAAAAAAATGAAAAGTTAATGTGATGAAAATAGAGATCGACACTAATTCAAAAACATATTGGCAAAAAAGTACAGTCAAAATTAGTATATGCAGTATATAGGCCCTATTTTGTTCAACTTACTTTCAATCATAGCTTATAAGAAAAAATAAGTTCATATAAGGTCTAACAAGGACCAATATGGTATAATAAGTTCATATAAGGTCTAACAAGGACCAATATGGTCTAATAAGTTTAGATAAGTTCAAATAAGCTCGGTTCTGGAAAAAATAAGGATGACCCACTTACAAAATAAGGTCTAATGAATTGAGGTAATGTATAATAAGTTCAGATAAGGGGGTGTTCCTTTCAACTTATTTTTGCTTATCTGAACTTATCTGACTTAACTGAACTTATTAAATTAATCTGAACTTATTAGATCTTATTTTGTGAGTGTGTCAAACCTTATATTTGCTAAAGGTAACTTATCTCAACTTATCTGAATTAATCTGAACTTAATAATCCTTATTACACCTTATATGAACTTATCAGAACTTACCTAAATGTATTATCTGAAATATAATTTATTTGAACTTATTTTTTATGATAAGGACTGGAAATAAGTTGAACAGAATAGAGTCCGAGTTCAGTTAAGTTCAGATAAGTAAAAATATATGTTAAAAAGAATAGAGTCATATTGTGTAAAAGTCAAAACGTTACAATTATAAATGATCGAAGAAAGTAATCACTCTAGAAATTTGAGAAGCTAGCCAGTTAGCCACTCATTATTAATTTGTTTGGGCATGAATTTTTCCCGAACTTGTAAGTACTTCCACCTTTTCTTCACTTTCCTAAATAGTTAAACCTCACTTTCATCTTCATTTTCGTGTCGACCGTGAACAAAATTCGACAGAGAAAAAATTGTGAATCCAAGACTGGTCAGTACCAGCTAAACTAGCTTGGATTTTGGTACAATTCTAGTCTTGGATTTTGGTACAATTCAATTTTAGGACAAATGGGACCAGTTTCATGACTCTTTTGAGTCTTGACTCTTGAGTCGTGATACTGGAATTTCGGATGAATTGGTGGATGAGGCGGTAGAATATTTCTACCCTTGACTGAATATTCGAAAAATTATAGTTGGGTTAAAAACCAAGATAAGTTGATTTATAATCAGACCAGACAAAGTGGTGTTGAGGGATTGGTTGTTGAATGTTCATTGTTGATCGTTTCGCTTGGCTGTTTTGCGGTTTTGCCTAACTGTCTGCATTGACTGTTTGTGTTGATTGTTTGACTATTGATTCGCTATTTATAAATGTGTTTTTTTTAAAAATTAGTGTGGTGTTGGATTTTTTTTTATGTGAAAGAAAATGTAGGAAACGCTTTTTGATCTTGGATGTTTTATAAAAAGGGAAATAAAAGGTCTAAATCCAATATTAAAAAGTTGTAAAACAATTTTTTGTTTTACATTTTGTTGAAAAGCAGGTTTTTAAGCCACCCAAAAACCATTTATTATATTTTTTTTGACTGTTTGACTACATGAAAGAGTTAAAAGCCAACCAAAAGCCATTTACCTAGGGGTATGGTGCTAATCGAAACGAGTCGATCGCGAGCAGGGGCATGCTCAAGTCGACTCATGCTCGTTGCTAATTGAGCTCGCCAAACTCTTGCTCGACTCATGCTTATTAAGTATTTGTTGTAGCTCGACTATAAGCTCGGCTCGACTCGAGCTCGGTTCACTCGAATAGCTCAATTCGGGCTCGATCAAGAGGCTCAACCGCTCAAGTACTCGAACCCAACTGAGCTAATGACAAAGGATTCAAACTAATGTCATCATTTAAGTTCATACCTTAGTAATAATAGTATACTACTATACAAGGCCCTTAAGAAGAGTTGAATAAATTGCTTGAGTAACAATAATATTTTATAGACCTTGATAGCTCCCATCTCATGAAGTCATCATAATCCATCGATGTGGGACTAATATTTCCCCTACTTTGCACCTTTTCCAACAATTCTGTTGCTGACTTGCTTCCTTCATCTCTTTTTTTTTTCCAATTTGTTGCTTCTATTGTTAATGAGTCACCTAATTTCATTCTAATTTGGATTAAAAAAGAAAGCTATTTGCTTCATATTTCGACATTATCGGTATGAAAGGATTTTATTTTTCTTCTTGTAATATTTAGCTAATATGAGTATTTTTCTATATTAAATAAAATAAATTCCTAGAAATATATATCAAGCTGCTCACGAGCTTATCGAGTTGAGCAGGTTCATGCTCAACTTGTTAAGGTTTCGAGTCAAGTTTTGATCAAACATTGACTGGGTCAAGTTCAAGTTACTTGCAAGCTGCTCAACTCGATTAACACTTCTACATTTGCTAAACACCCCAAAATAAACCTAAATTCCACATATTTGAAGACCGATATTTTTGGCTTTCGACCAATTCTTAGAATCTAATACTAGAGTACCTAGAAGCCACTAGATTAGATGTTCTATTTCTCTTAAAATGTCCTCTTTAGCATGTTTTAAATTTCTGTAACATGCTAAATCTATTGAGAGTGTATGATTGGTTAAATATTTCAATATGTGTTTTCATCATATGAATTTCACTAATTTGAACTTATCTTAACTGAATTATAAGTCTTCATCTTAATTTGTTGGCCTCGGAGACATATAATTTATTATATAAGTTATCAGAATTAATGATTGAACTTGAATTTCTCTAATCTAGACTTATATAAACGTGGCTCTATACTTGATTTAGTTGAAGTAAGTGAAAGTAAGGTGAGAATATAATCATATGGCCATTAATACCTCTAATCACATATTAAATAAATATAAATATAAATATACTTTAATTTAAATCCAACAAGATCTCACATAATAATACTTTATTTTATGTATTCTAGTTTTAGAAAATTAGTCAAATTTAGAACATGACTCTAAAATGTCAAAGGTTCAACTTTTTTGAAAAGAAGTAATTGCATCATTAATTAGAGTTTAATTGATTAAGATGATCTACAATTAGTCATTATATATAAGGATATTACTAGATAATATTATGAAACCTTACATGGATCAGTCCAACTGCCAGTTCGAATCGAAATACTTTCTCCATTCTCAAATGATTGCAACATTGTCTGTAGTCAAACTTGTAAACTTTAACCATCAATTTTCACCTGATTCTTTTGAAGAATAAAATAATAAGCCATTTTATAAAATCTATTGTGTTATGTTTTCTAAAAAAATATATCATAATTTCAGCTACTACACAATCAAATAGTAGTATATTAATTTGATAATCAAAATTGTGCAATGGAGAATGGGAATCCATGTATGGTTGACATTTTTTTTTTTAAAAGAAACTTCTCTAACTAAATAGAATATATGCACTCCAAAAAACTAATTTAGTGATTGTTGAACTTTACAAAGAAAATAATTCAAGGGCAATAGGCCTACAGGCTACACACACTAACCGTATTAATTGAAATTTAAAAATATTTAACCACATACACATTTAGCTAGTGAGTTTCATTCTACAACTAATCGTTCATAATAGGCGAAGTAGCCCGGCCACCATATACTTATATGTACATTAGTCATCCTCCCCTCGTCATGAGGACGTATGCCAATCTTTAAATGGAGATAGGGTGCACCTGTTTATGGAGGAGCGTTTGGACCATTTATAAGTCCATATTAGGTTTTATCTTAAAACCAATTAGTAATTGGAGTAGTAGTTTTACAAAAATATAAAGTGGTTTATTTCTCTCCTCATATTCAAATATGTGTGATGATTTCTAACGAGACCCCAAGCGGACATCTCACATGAGAGTTGGTTATAATTTTGACCTATATTTTTAGGCCCGACTTGAGTATAATACGATGTTGGATTACATTAATCATTAGATATAGTTAGAAGGTATCCGATAATGAATTAATATTTTATAAGCTCAAACAATTTCTTTTATTAGCATTATTTTTCTATGGCATCTCATCAGAGGGAGCAGTAATTTTATTTCATTGTTTTGAAATAGGGTCAGTATTTGTTTCATTTCTTCCATGAACCATTAAATTTCCTAGATGAGGTAAGTACAATAACCATGTGCCGTCCCATGTGGCACTCCCCCCCAGAACATCGATTACTATTGTCGGATATCAATGGACAATGTGGCTTCATGGTCAGTGTACTACTCTGGTGTGGGCCTTAAATCTACATACGATAGTGTACGCACAATGAGACCTATAGGAAACAACTACCTGCTCTAATTAATCGGAGAATCCACAAGACCACAACCCCAGAAGTGCACAATTAGTTAGTCCAGGAAACAAGTTGTCCTCACAGTATGTTTCACGTGATTTCAAACACTTCAGGGTTCTTATATGAGGTACTTCAGTATTTTAGCATTTTTTTTGGGGCCCTCCATTGGGAACCATTGGTAAGAAGAAGGACCCTAGTGGACCAACACATATCGCAGATCAGTCAGCCCAGTTACACAGGTCAACGCTTGAGAGTAGGGGGAATTAAGGGAATCCCTACTCCCAAGCCTAAGTAGTAGTGGAGCGCCGAACTTCGCGACCCAAAGTCGCGCGTGAGCTCCCACCACTGCCCACTCCCACCAAGCAAGCTTGGTTGTATTTTAGCATTACGTTGTATTTTAATTTTTTTACTTTTTTTTTCTTATAAGTTGTACCCTTTAATATTTTATTTGTTTTATGTTGTATCAATACGCTAAGTCAATGTTGAATTTTCCATTTATTTTCTTATTTTCAGTTCTTTGGGCTTATAGTAGGAAAAGATATTTTTTTTTCTCCATTGTGTTCAACTCAAATTTCTCTCCCTTATAAATTATTTCCTCCGTTCTTTTTTAATTGCAACATTTGTATTTTTACACTTGCCGAGATACAATTTTGATCATAAATAACTTTAGTTATGTATTTGTAAAAATTATGCAAATGAGATACTCCCTCCGTCCCATAATATAAGTCCTGATTCTGTTTTTACACGGGAATTAAAGTAAGTGGAATCTTGTTTTATTTGGATAAATAGATTCATTTTTATTGGAAAACACTTACATTGTATTTTTCTTTTTAACAAAAAATAAAAACTGAACATTTAGTGTTGCACGATTTAATGTGTAGATAAGTTCAATGGGGTAAAAGATTCCATTTTGTCATTAATAATGGTGCATTGGAAGCTGAAATTATGAGGATATTTTGGGGATTAAATTATTTTCATGAGGGTATTGTGGGCATAATTATTGATTGAAAATAGAAATAGGACTTATATTTTGGGACACCTTATAAGGAAACAGGTCTTATATTATGGGACGGGGGAGTATTAAAAAACTACACTTTGAGACTAATCAAATAAGATCTCATATGACTACGTTTATCTTTGTGTATAGATCATCATATATAGTCAAAGTGTGAATTGTGAATAGTAGAAAAGTCAAAATGTTGCAATTAATAAAGAATGGAGGACATATAATGTAAGTATAAAGATGTGAAAATAAGACAATAACGAAAAACTTAACGTTGACTCAACGGAGGGGTACACAACACAACAAATAAAAGTTCAAGGGTACAACTTGGATGCAGAAAACATTGGGGATACATCGTAGAAAACGCTAAACCACATAGGTACCTTATAGAAAAATCCAACATTTTAATCTCGAAAAAATGGTAGACTAGCAGTAAGAAGTAAAATGATGGAAAGTCTTAATTTTCATTTTTATTGTATATTCGATAGTACTAAACAATAAGGATTTTAGAATAGGTTGTACTTAAGAGAAGCATTGTTGTATTTTGATTTAGTGATACAAATGAATAGATATTTCATCTTATTGAATAATATTACTACATTTGGCAGGCAGATCTCATATTGAGTAGATATTAAACTTGGACAACATTCAAAATTGTCTGTATTTATACGTCTTGTAGACCATAACTAGTTGTTGCCCCGGACGATTCCCCGGGTCATTGTGTATCATTCGTTTATTGTTTTTTTATAAAATTAATTGAAATACATGCCTCAATATCAGCATATGCATTTAGATAACACGTGACTACCTCAGATGCTTCATAACTTTCAATTAGTATTGAGTACCGGGTGCATTATATTTATTGTGATGTCATTTACTTTTCGCAAAATGGGTCACTCTTTTAAGTCAAAATGAGTCATTTATAAATAAAGAATAGTTGTTCACCTTAAATGAGTCACTTGAATATAAGTAAAAGTGACCCATTTAGGACAAAATGTTACATGGGTCTGAAGAGTAGCGTTTTTTTATTTTAAATAGATCACTCATATATAAATTTATAAGTGTATATTTAAGACAAATAGTTAACCGCGTCTCACAAACTCATATCATACAATAATGGATGATGGATTGGTCCTTTAAATTAGTTGATTCAACACGACAAAGTTTGTAATATAATTTTTTGGGTCATATATAAAGACACGTTACATTTCCGTTCCTATCTATACATTGATTGAAATCAACTACAATATATTTTTCTCAAATTTCTCCTTCAGATAGGTAATATTTCTGTTTTCTATCTTGTAAAAGGCTAAGCATAAATTAAGATTTGGTGGGCTCGTTAGAGATTTTTATAATGCACCAAAGTTGATTTGATGTTTTATTATCACTATTATGATAAACGGAAATTTGATAGGTAATATAACTTATAACATGGGGATATATTAGTTTATTAGTCATAAACTCATTTACTTGATAAGTCAATTAATGTAGGAGTCGAATTGGTGTGTCAACTTAAGAAGCATATTTACTTCTACTTACAATAAAAAATCAATATGAGCTCGTAGATGAGTTGGTTAGTGTATTTGTATCTCAGAGGAGAGGTTGTGGGTTCAAGTCTTAACACCTACATTTTTATTGTTAATTCGTGTCAATTGCTTAGGAGGGAGGAGAACATGTGGCAGCATGACATTTGTTTGTCTTGAGTTTTAGATATATATATAGATTATACTTAATTACATCGTTCTAGTAGACGTTGTCGTATAGGTTAATCAATTAAAATCATTGAGAGGTTAGTTTCATGAATTGCTAAGTCAAACGTTTGGACACTAGCGTAATGTCTCAACATTCTCAACTTAAGAAATAAAGCCTATTAACTGATTCATTTTTCACCACTACACCGGATCAGTTGACTTTCCTCAACCGCTCCGCTCTGCTCCTAACTGATCTGGTTCATTTTCGGATCAGTTAAGCCAATTTGACTGGATCATTTAGGCTTTTTTCCACTAATACTTCTTGGATTGCAACGAAACATTGTGTCCCATATAAATTGATACCATGTGCACAATTCATATAACCTTATCTAACTAACCATGTATATCTACTAATATATCAAGACAAATGTTATTATTTAAGATATTGTTGGATTTGTCTCAAAGTATATATTTAAGATATGGTTTTTTTATGTATTTTGTTAATAGATAACTAAAGATATTAATTATCAAAGTTGTGTATTGACACGTGTGAAAGTCAAACTATATTGATTAATATGGGAGCCGGGAGGGAGTATTAGTGTAATAGTGTGTAATGATATGTTAATATGGGATTATTAGTGTGGATATGGGAATTTACATGGAAAATGAATGGTTTCATATTTTCATATTTTCCTTGGCATCTTAATACTAATGTTCAAAAGATTTGAAAAGAATATACAGGCCCACTCTTCCATCTCCTTGCTTTTCTTTTCTTCACCCATTCCCATTCACTCTCCTTTCATTTCCTTCCAGTATTGGAAGAAAGCAAGCAACTGATGATCGTACGTGATCAGAATTGTATATTACGAACAAGATTATACTTTTACCTCTAATTAATGCGCCACGAAGGCAGTACAAAGTACAAAGAAGGGGAGGGGGGATTCGAACCTGTGTCCTATCGTTCACAGCACCTCAATCTTAACCACTAGGCCAAGACATCCTTGATTACTAATGCGGATATATATGAATACAACGTCCACTCGGTCATAATTCTGAGACCCAAATATCGAGTACTAGAGGTGATCATTTGCGGGCTTGGACGGGTTGCGGGCCGGACCTAACCAAAAAAAATTGTCCAACGGGCCTAATATGTCTAGTCCAAGCCCTTTTATACAGGCTTAACTACTTGTCCATGACCCACCCTAATAAACGGGCGGGCTTGCCCACGGGCCTATTAATACTTTTATTTTTTTCCAAATACTCTAGTTAATTTCCTTTAATATTTATAGATTAAAACATAATTTTGGTTAAAATAGAAAAAAAGTTGATAATCACAACGTAAGATAAAGAAAAAGTTAAAAATATTCGTAATAAAAATGTTAGAGGACGACAAATTATTAAGAAATTAAGTTAGTAAAGGTAAGAATAAAGACAATTATGTGTTGCCAAAGCTATATTAGTGCAAATAAACTATATATTCCAAAAGATAAATCAACACTAAATTAGTTAGATAAAAAATTATATTTCATTGAAAATAGATATTATGATAAACGGGCCGGGCCGGACCGGCTTGCCCGCGGTATATTTGAGGTTGTCCATATCCGCCCATTAATATTAGCTGGCCGGGCTTGGCCCGCCCATTTAGAAAAAATTTTCAAAGTTTGTTGTCCAAGCCCGCAACTTTAGCGGACCGGGTTGGGCGGGCTTAGCGGGTCGTCCCGTCCGTGAACAGCTCTGACGAGTACACCCTATGCCGAAATGAGAATTGCAACGATTAACTCAAATGATGGAGATTATATTTATATATGCAGAGATCTTTAGATATCAGATATGATGGTTCACGTCCTTTTATATATTTTACTAGCATTTTTTGCATGCTATGCGTGCGTGTCATATTTATTTTTACTAGCATTTTTACTAGGTTGCCCAAGTTGCCTTCATGAAAGCCGGTTCTCAGTAAGTAAAGGGTTTGCCTTTCTTTAATTTTTTGCATGCTATGCGTGCGCGTCATATTAATTTTGTGTAATTATTGTATGCTAACCAAAAAATAATGGTTGACGTCCTTTTATGCGATTTTTCTCATGTTAAGAGGGTTGGGAATGCGGTAGCTCATCTTGTAGCTAGAAGGGATTCTCAGGGTAGCTCTGAAGTTATTTGTATGAGTTCGTTTCCGCAAAGTGTTATCACTTTAGCGGAGCTTGATTTGCAATAATATTCTTGATCTAACTTTCCCCTAAAAAAATTATATATATATATATATATATATATATATATATATATATATATATATATATATACTACTAGTATTTTTTTGCATGCTATGCGTACGTGCCATATTAATTTTTTTCCCCTATAGTAGTTATTCATCAGTGTTACAATTTTTTTTGATTCAAACAGATATTTATAATTATTTTTAATGTTGCAAATAAGTTTTTCTTAAATCAATGTTTTGTTGTTTTTTTTTTAGTTATTTGTTCATCATTATTCAAATATAGTATCGAGAGAAGGACATGTAAAGCAGAAGGAAGCTTATGCTCAAATAAAGTGGAAGAATTTGTGTATCAGGTTCAATCGTTGAATATTAATAAACTGGAAGAGTTTAATTTATACTCTATAATAGAGATTACTGAATAATAATCAATATTTAGATTTTAAAATATTATCAGCATACTTATATATTAATATGGAATTCAAGTTTTCATTTTTTTTCTTCTGATTGTGTCAATTAACTGATCGGGATTAATTTGTCACATTATTACTCCAGACTATATTGGCAATATGACTATTTATTTCAGACGTGAGACAATATTTGTTACTAATTGTTATCATCAAAACTAGTGAGCTCAACTACAACTCCACATCTAATAAAACTACTTTCAAAAAAAATGGTTGGAAGAAAGACAACTACATTCGCGGCTTGAATCAATGTTAGAAGTAACATCCTTTTAACTAAGTCAATAGGCGTCAATTTCATCATTACATTAGACCATGCATGCATTAAGATTATGCAAAGTGATTTAATTGAAAGTAATCTTGTACTTAAAGTTCCAGTAAATAGACCAACCACCAATTGCTAGTGTTTTGGCTTCTGTCACTATTTGATTAATTATTAACAAGAGACATGATCAGTATAGTAGCTCCCTGTGATATCTTAATTATGGCTTAATTATAATTATAAGAATGCTGGGAGTATTTAACACTACAGTCCAATATTCCAATCATAGCAGAAATCTGAGTAGTACAGTAGTAGTATTTGTATTTAATTAACTGGGAATCAATTCTCTTTCTGAAGTAGTCATTCATGGCTCATTATGCATGTCAATCTGAGCAATGACTGCAGTGCTAAGTGTACTCAATACGATAACTAATTTACATTATTAATTTCTAGCATATGATATAAATTAGTTATATATATTATGTCTGTTTAATGATTTGGGAACATCTTCAACATTTAAATTATACTACTCAAATTTTCAAGTACGTATAATTAATTACTGTAACCGAAACAAAATGTTTGTAATTGTCGCCAATGAAACGTGTTCATGTCAGGGTAATGAAAGAAAACTTAATACTTGACTCTGTTTTCCCCCACAACCTTCCCCCCTAATTTACTCAAGGCATGCTCTTGAATTCGAAAAAGTGAAAAAAGATTATTGTACATCCTTAAAATAAAGAATAAAAAATGATTCGCCTCGGCCGCACCCATCACAAGGAGAGAGTCCACTTCACAAGACAAAGGAGGTTCCGCCTTAAAATCATATGACAATAAGAGGAGTAACTCCTTTGCATTATAAAGTGAACACATCTCTCTTCTTTTATCAATGTGGGACACTCACATGCAGGGGCGGATCCAGGATTTCAAGTGAGGGGTAGCGTAATGTTGCGATATGGAGTATCAAATACAAAAAAAAAATTCCGTAACTACTAAATCCCAAATGTTACAAAATCCAAATACAACCTCCATGTATTTTAATAAGGAAAAATTAATGGGAATAATCCCACCTTTATTTGCCTTCTTAAAAACAGGTTCACTTTGTAGTAACTCAATAAAATCCCACCTTTTCTCTTATCTTCTTAAAATGGTCTTGTTTCACTTGTTACCTGCTGAAAACCAGTTAACTTTTTTTTTAAATTTCTTCTTAATTTTTTAAAAGAAGATTACAATTGTTTCAGGCAAGTTTTTAAATGTTGGAATTAATTTACAAGCGCATCAAATTTTACATCTAAAAACAAATCGTTCTCAATATATGTAACTAAACTAACATTTAACATTTCATCTCTATGCTATTTCACAATTTCCTTTTAACATATTAGACTTTTTTTGCTTGGTTTAAGTTGGAGGTAAAATTGGATTTGAATTCATATAAATAAAAAAGGAATTCACAACTAAAAAAGGGCATGATATAATTGATTCCTCTCTCTAACAAGAAGCTAATGCCAATATTTTGAAGTATTTAGTTCTATTAGCATGTATTGGGCCATTTAGAAAGGCTGAAAGCCTGAAACCAATTCAACAACTCAAACCTAATACCACGCTGACCCATAAGGGTTTATCCCTCTTCTCTCTCCTCTCCTCCCCTAACACCCCTTCCTTCGTTCTTCCACTCTCCTCTCATCTCCACCCCTAACGCCCTCGCACAACGCCGACCACGCCACGCCACGCCGTCGCTCGTCATCAACAAACGCCAGCCGACATCAACGACGCTGTAGCTTCAGTACCTTCTCTCTATTTAGCCGACATCAACGGATCGGGAATCCCAACTTCGTTTAATTCGAACTCCAGTATCAGGGCTTCACGTTATCACATAGCGGCACATCCCTTCCTTTCTCTCTATTTTTCCTTTTTTTTTTTTAAAGAAAAATTCAATTTTTTTAAAAAAAAAACAGGGGTAGCATATGATACCCCTTGTTACTATGTAGCTCCGCCCTTGCTCACATGTGTTGTGCGCTAGCCTATACATCATAGCTTCAACATTCCCCTTCACATGTGAGGTCCCTTTTTCAATTGGCCAGAGTAAATTAACGGTCCCAACGTTGGGCCTCACTCTCATACCATGTTAAATATGAGCTTGGGCCGCACCCATCACAAGGAGAGAGAGTCCACAAGATTTTCAATTTATGCTTGGCTTTTCTCATATGGATTTTTAATTCATTTCATTCCAGATTGTTGAACCAAACAACCCCTCCATTTATAAATAAAAAGTATTTTGCTCAGGACATGCTAGTTGGATATAATATATTAAGGGAGGCGTGTTTAGATTGAAGGTGATACATTAAGGGTGTGATGGAGACAAAATGAAGTTGAATCTAATACCCTATTCAATTCACCTTAAACAATTAAGTTTCAATACAAATAAGTTTAGTTCAGTAAAAAAAAAGTTCAGTTGGATAAAAATAAGTTTAGTTCAACAAAAATAATTTTAATAACCAGTTTATAATAATATAAGTGAATAAAATAGTAGTGAATCGGGAAAAATAAGTTAAGTTCAATAATTTAAGTTCACTTAATAAAAAATACAATAATTACAATAAAATTTAGTTATGTTCAGTAGTATTCAGTTCAAATGAACGGGGACTAGGTGGTATTGGAAGTAGGGATTGCAACGAGTCGGACTTGGACCGGATTGTGCATAATCCGACTCCAACCCTACAAGAAGTCAGATTTTAAATTCTAGTCCGACTCCGACAGCTGACTCTGAAAATCTGAATCTGATCCGACTTAAAATCCGAATATCCTACTTCGAACCCGGGCGACTTAAAATTTGAACATCCGACTCCGAACCCGATACGACTTGTTTTTCCTCCCATTTTTTATAATAGAAAAATCTTCTCTAGCTAATACAATAATCTAATCATTATAATTTTTTTAATAATCATATGGAAATCTTATATAGTACAAATAATCTAAATATTACTATTATTTTTAACAATCATTTCTTCAATGGGAAAATCTTATATAATACAATTTTTTTTGATAAGTATTCTTATATAATACAATTGTCTGAAAGTCCAAGTCACATTATACATTAATATAAATAAGAATAAAAGATTAATTAACTTTAAATCGGAGTCGGATTCAGATGTCGGATTTTTGAATGAGATCCGACTCCGACCCTCCTCCGACTCAGAGTCGAACTTTTTAAACGGTGTCGGATTCATATTATTTTTTTGACAGAGTCGGCTCGATTTTTTCCTTCATATCGAACGTACTAGGGTCGGATCCGGATCGGATTGCCATATGATATAAATAATGCAAGGAGGGAGCAATAAAAGGGAAAACATTACCCTCGCTTTTGGGTTTAACATACATATCCCTCTTCATTACCTTCAAATCAAGTATGCGAGAGTAATACATATACATAGTTCTCTGTTAAATTTCTCTCGCAACCAATATCAATCTCAATATTGGTCATACTTTCTCATTAATCAAGTACGTATTTATACTACAAGGTCAGGAAACCTACTAAACACTAACTCATAAAATCTATCCAACTAGACTCTTAGTTGTACAATAGATAAACTATATATCCTAATTCTATCTTAATAAGTTTAATTATATCTCCCAATACTATACTTACATTATCATATATGATATTCTATCAACTAGGATGACTACGTTATCCTTAACACCCTCCGACAATATAATGACAGTTTTATGAACAATACGATTAGAAAAGTAAAAAAATATCTTCTATCTTAGCACCAGATTCTGGTGAAATGGAAAATTTTCGTTTTCTTTGTTGAAGTCGAGATGCACAAAACTGGTGATGTCAGCTTAAACATTTTTTTTCTTTTTGTTGATGATGAAAACGTTAATCTTCCATCAAGCGTCAGTCAAACAGGATTGTCATTCTTTTCGTGTAATACCCCTCATGATTGCTTTAAAGGGATTTAGCAGGCTACTCATTCCAACAAGATGCATCTTTCTTTTAGGGAGCTTATTTCCTTAGTTACTCCACAGTTAAGCGCGCTTGGCTGGGAGTAGTCCAGGGATGGGTGACCTCCTGGGAAGTTTCTCAGGGTGCGCATGAGTGAGGACAAAATGCGCCGGAAGAACTTGTGTTGGTTATTGAGAACAGTTGTTGGCCCTGGATGCGCATTGGTGACGATATACTCGACTCCGTATGGGTCGGGGTGTTACAAATGGTATCAGAGCAACCCTGCGACCGCGTGCTGATCTTGTGGATACTTAATCCAAGGTTAGTCGCCTAGCGGGGGAGGATTCTGGGGCTATATCACCGGCTGTGTGTCGAATATGTGATTAGTTTCCAGGTTGGGGCGACCCACAGGTCGTTGTGACCGAATACGTGGAGTCATCAGGCGCAACGAGGGCGTTGTTGTTCTCAAGTGGGGGTGTATGTAATACCCCTCATGATTGCTTTAAAGGGATTTAGCAGGCTACTCATTCCAACAAGATGCATCTTTCTTTTAGGGAGCTTATTTCCTTAGTTACTCCAAAGTTAAGCGCGCTTGGCTGGGAGTAGTCCAGGGATGGGTGACCTCCTGGGAAGTTTCTCAGGGTGCGCATGAGTGAGGACAAAATGCACCGGAAGAACTTGTGTTGGTTATTGATGACAGTTGTTGGCCCTGGATGCGCATTGGTGACAGTATACTCGACTCCGTATGGGTCGGGGTGTTACATTTCGTGTTAAATGTACGAGGAACGCCATTCTTTTTGAACCTCTTGTCACATATATCAATCGATCATGAACTCCATTCTTTTCGAACCAACAAGTTTCTCTTTGTCTTCTTGATGATGACATTATTCTTTTCGAACTCACCAAATAGGTTAACAAAACGGGAACACCTTTCTTTTCGAAACCGTCATGTTTATGTTTTCCTCTCACCTCATAAACTCTTGTAAATTTTTTTTTTTTTCAATTTCCCCTCTCACGGACTCTCATGAGTATTTTTTTTCAATTTCCTCTTCCACGAACTATCAAGATTAGGTTCCCAGAATCTCGCTAGGCTCTTGATACCAATCTCAATATTGGTCACATCTTTTCTCGTTAATCAATCACGTATTTATACTATAAAGTTATGAAATTTTGCTAAACACTAACTCATAAAATCTATATATCCAACTAGACTCCTAATTGTACAATAGATAAATTATATCTCCTAATTTTATCTTATTAACCATTTAACCTTTAATCATATCTCCCAATACTAGACTTCTAGGGTGTTAAAATTTTTTTTTCCATCCATTTATAAACACTTTCCTCCAAATTCTGAAAAAAAAACCATGTTCCTCCACTTTCTCATTCCCAACATCTCTATTTTTCCCTTCTTATTTTAATAGTTTTCCATCTTAACCAAACAAAGAAAAACTAATATTTATATGCATTTTCCACCGAAAAAATACTTTTCATGAAAAATCATTTTCCATAAAAACCAAAGAACCCTAAGAAAAAATACATAAAAAGGCTTTATCAGTTACCACCATTAAAAAGGATGATGACGGTGTTGTCTCGAAATAGCTAAAAATAACTATAGTTTATTTTAGGGGGCGTCTAAAACACTTTAACTTAACCCGACTCTTACAGTTACGTAACTTACGTTCATGGGTTCATTAGATGATTAGAATATCTAGTGTCCCTGTTTATTAACATGTCTATACTCTATGGTCAATTCTCAATACACAAAAAAGCAAATAAGTAAAATATTCACCCGGATATAGTAGAGGCGGGAAGAACAAAAGCACCCAACCCAAAAAAAAAAAAAAAAAAAAAAAAACACGACACAAAATAAAATTGACTTATTAGGGTTTTGAAAACCAAAAACTTTTTTTTTTTTTATAAAAAAAACCTCAAAAAAACTTCAAGGTGATAGTTATACTACTATAAATATTTGAAGGGCCGTCACAAGTCTCAACAATGTGATTTCCCTTCTCTCTCTCTCTCTCCTCTAATCTCAGCGCTCTTTCACTCATCTTCTTCTACCAAACATTTTTGCAACTGTTTAAACAACCTTTATTTTCCCAGAAACTGTAACTAATTATAGTAACGTGCATTTTTCGCCATTTTAAGTTATCAAGAAAACAGAGGAGGTGAAAAAAATACATAACCCAGAAAAAAAGTGTTGATTTTGAAGAGGAGGTGAAAAAATATATAACCCAGAAAAAAAAGTGTTGATTTTGAAGAGAGAAAGATGAAGTATGTTCTTGTTACTGGAGGTGTTGTAAGTGGATTAGGAAAAGGGGTTACTGCAAGTAGTATTGGTGTTCTTCTTAAAGCTTGTGGTCTTCGTGTTACTTCCATTAAAATTGGTACTATTGCATTTCTAATTTTTCTGGGTTTTTTTTTTGTTTCTTTCGTTTTTATGTGATTTTTTGGGTGTTTTTACGACGTGGGTTTTTGAGATTAGGTTGAAATTCTAGGGTTTATGGAGTGAATTAGGTTGATTTGAACGTGGGTTGATGTTATTTTTCTCAGATATTTTTACCCAGATTTTGTTTCTGTTTAACAACTTCGCCCCATTTTTCGTGCATTTATCAAACATTGCACCATTTAATGAGAAATTAATCTAATTCATGAATTTCATAACTTTCTAATTGAAGGAAACCCAGAAAATCAATTAGTCAATTTTTTCATTTTCTTATGCTAAAATGAAAAAAAGTGATTTTTCTTTGTTGGGGGGCAATTTTTCCCTTCTTATCTAGTTTCTTTCATGATCTTACATGGTGGGATTTAAATTTACCCCTTTTTTTGTATTTATATTTTCTTATTTATTTTTTATTTTTTGGGGATGTGGATATTGCAGATCCTTACTTGAATACAGATGCTGGAACTATGTCACCCTTTGAGCATGGTGAAGTGTTTGTTTTGGATGATGGAGGCGAGGTAAAAGCTCACTTTACATTCTTTATTATTATTATTATTATTATTATTATCGAATCTTATTTTTGTTTAGAAATCAATTTCTTAAGATTTGAATAATAAACTTTTAGTGAGTTACTATTGATGTTGACTAAATTTCTTTTTCTCTGTTAGCAATTTGATTTTTGTTTTGTTTGTATTGGCGGCAGTGAAGGTAGTTGGAAAGGATAGGTATCTTAGAAAATGATGTTGCTAGTTTCTTTTTCCTTCCTACAAAGCCTTCAGTTGGAATGTAAGAATTGAAAGATGAAATTTTTCTGAAAATTTATGGTTTCTTTTTCATTGTAAAGTGATATGGTTTTGTTGTTTTCTTAATCATAATTAAAAAAAGAATAAGAAAATATGGTGGAACCTAGGATAACACTAAGAATTTGTTAATGAAGGTTATTCTCTACTCATATTTCCTTTGTATCTAGAAGTCAAAAAAGGGGGAAAAGTTAGAAGTGTTAGTTATGTGTATTCAAACGTGCTTGCTTTTCTTCTTTGAGCAGCAAAATGATTTCCTTGTTCTTGCCGGTATCGGAGTGGGGCCGGAGTAGCATGTTCTTCCCTTCATGAGCTTCATGAGTTTGAGCAGAATGATGTTAAACTTGTGATCAAGAGTTCATGAGCTTAAATGGAGTACTTTTGTTTTTATTTTTTTTCCCTCCATGGGGTTGCCTTAAGACTTGAATTATATCCTAGTTAAGATACTTGTAATAGCTAAGAGATGTCAATCTTCATATGTCATAGTACTGAACAAATGAGGTTTGTTTCATTGTTTTAATTTTATTGCAGGTGGACCTAGATCTTGGTAACTACGAGAGATTCTTAGACATCAAGCTGACCCGCGATAATAATATCACAACCGGAAAAATATACCAGGCAAGTCGGTTGCCAACACTGCCTTATCTGTTGCCTAACTTGTCCCTCAACCTTTCCTTCCTAAGGATGAAGTAACCCATTTAACTGATATTCTATTGGTATTGATTTTCTTTTTGTCTTTTTTTTTTTGCTGTATGTGACAGTCTGTCATTGACAAGGAGAGAAGGGGAGATTATTTGGGGAAAACTGTTCAGGTCATTTTCCTTTCTAATTCAAGATTTCCACCAGTACAGTTATGCTGCATAGTCCTCTGAATTATTTTCTTTGTGCTTGTTAGGTTGTCCCGCACATTACGGATGAAATTCAAGCACGGATAGAACGTGTAGCACATACACCAGTGGATGGGCAGGAGGGCCCTCCTGATGTTTGTGTTATTGAATTGGGCGGAACTATAGGTGTGTTATCTGATATACCATCTGCTGTTTTATCACAAACAAAAACGTTGCGTCTCTTATTGGCCTGAAAATTGTGATGTAGGGGACATTGAGTCGATGCCGTTTATTGAAGCTCTTGGACAATTCTCTTATCGTGTTGGTAGGTTTGCTTAGAAGTCTTGGCGTACTCGAATACGTATGTATGTCTTTTGTTTGAAAAGTTTATGCAAACTTCTCTTCTTAATAGGTCCTGGAAACTTTTGCCTAATTCATGTTAGTCTGGTACCGGTGCTAAATGTTGTTGGGGAACAGGTAATTATTCAAAATCTGTCTTTCTGTTTGTATAAGTTGGTTTTTGTAGTCTGAAGTTTTAATCTAATATATGTAATGCAACTGTTACTTTTAACAGAAGACAAAGCCAACACAGCATAGTGTTAGGGGACTGCGAGGCCTGGGTTTAACTCCAGATATTTTGGCCTGTCGCAGCACATTGGTATCTCTTTCTTTCTCTCTCTCTTTCTTCATGCACATATATAATTTCTGTCCAGCAACGTTTAGCTAAGACCTTCATTACTTCTCTACAGCCTCTTGATGAAAATGTGAAGGCGAAGCTGTCACAGTTTTGCCATGTTCCGGTATTTCTTACAGCAAATACTTTTTTTCTTATGTTTTAGATCTATGAATCATAATCTTACGTTATATATTTCATTGTTCAGGGTGAGAATATTATAACTCTATTTGATGTTCCCAACATCTGGCACATTCCTTTGCTTCTTAGAGTAAGTTTCTTTATTCTGTTTTATTTGTAAATGAAGTCTTTTGTTTTGCCCTCTCTCAACACATTACTGATGTCGAATATGTGGATCTCTTCTGTCTCCATCAGGACCAAAAGGCTCATGAAGCTATATTAAAAGTGCTCAATCTTTATGGGTTTGTCCTGTACCCTTATTTCTCATCTGCTTATATTTTGTTTGATTTGTGCAAACTCCAAACGACTATAATCTGCCTTGATGCAGGGTCGCGAAGGAGCCCGTGCTAGATGAATGGACTAGGAGAGCTCAACTTTGTGCCATGTTGCATGAGCCCGTAGGTTTCTATTGACTTGTTGCTTTCTTCTCAGCTATCTGATCGTCCTGTATAACAAGAGCATCTTTAGCCTCTATTTATTTATTTTTTCTCAATCTAATAGGTGAGGATTGCCATGGTCGGAAAGTACACGGGACTTTCAGATTCCTATCTATCTGTACTAAAGGTAATTAAGTTACTGGGATGGGTTTTTTATACAGTTTACAGGCAGGCTGTTGAACTTTGAGACTGATGAATTTCTGCATAATTGCTGTGATATCATACTTGGATTTAATTTAATTAACTCTATAGCCGCAATTGAGTACCCTTCATGCTATCTCCTTTTCTTTGTTGGGGGAGGGGGGGTTGAGAACGTACACTCTGATGGTTTTTTGAAATAAATCTAAAATTGTGGTAGGACTATTAAGAGGTATGATGGGCTTATGGACTGCGGGCACCTATATAAATGCCTTTGATGCCTTGTAAAGTTTCCTCTGCTGACTATCTCATACAGTGAATATAAGCAGTTTATGGTGGGGTTTTTTCTTTCTTTTTTTTCTGCAATGAGAGGGTCCAAGTTTTGAATATAAGCAGTTTATGGACACCAGACGCCCATCCTACAGTGAAGCACAATTACCCTTTGCTAGCTATCACTTAGAATCCTTTGTTTCTTTAACTAAAGGATCTTCATTATAAATATAAGTGATTTATGAACACCTGTGTATCTGCTTGTGCTGATTTATGCAACATATAGCTGTAGTATCTTTCGTCTCCATATAGTGGTTGAGTAAGTAGAAGTGAATTTGGGTACTAGGAAAGGTAAGCAAAGGGTTCTCTTGATAATTAGTTTTGCATGTTGCAAGTCGGGGCACTTGCATTATTATGAAGTTAAGGTAGTCTGTACTGCTCCAAGATATTAACTGTATTGTTTTCTGCTATAATCAGGCTCTCTTGCACGCTTCAGTTGCATGTCATCGTAAACTTGTTCTTGACTGGGTTCCAGCTAGTGACCTTGAAGATTCGACCGAGGAGGAGGTGACGATCACTTTTCGTTGCACTTTCTATATGTTTGGCTCTCATAGTTTTTATTATTGTATTCCCATGCTGAAGTGAACTCTTCTATGTTGCAGAACCCTGAAAGCTACAAAGCTGCATGGAATCTGCTTAAGGTTTGTGCTCTCTAATACCCTCAAGGCATGGTGGATTCTCTTGGAAAAATGCTACACTAGTATAAGATATCGGAAGAATCCTTGTCTGTGGTCTCGCTAAAACAAGCATCTTTCAAGTCATAGACGTGGTTTCCATGAGATATTTTTTTTCCACCTAGTATTCACATTTTGTGCATCAAAGGCCTTACATTTCTGAACTTCCTGGTTACCCCTTGATTTCAGGGTGCAGATGGTGTTCTAGTTCCTGGAGGATTTGGTGATAGAGGTGTCGAAGGGAAAATTCTTGCAGCGAAGTATGCCAGAGAAAATAAAATTCCATATCTTGGCATTTGTCTGGGAATGCAAATGGCTGTTGTTGAGTTTGCTCGATCTGTTCTAGGAATCCATGATGCAAACAGCACAGAATTTGATTCAGAAACCAAGAAGACCAAGAATCCCTTTGTTATATTTATGCCAGAGGTTTGTATTATGATCCTAAGTTTCTATATTTGGGGAAATTGTATATATTGCAGTTTTTAAGTTGAGGATCTGGCTTATGATACGTAATAAACAGGGATCAAAAACTCATATGGGTGCCACCATGCGTCTTGGTTCGAGGAGGACATATTTCCAAGTCAAGGACTGCAATAGTGCAAAGCTGTAAGAATATCATACCAGCTACTCTTTCACTGAATCGTATGAATATTTCGTATGGAGCTTATGAGCTTCTTTTTTACTCTATTATAGATATGGCAATGCAAGGTTTGTTGATGAGAGGCATCGGCATAGATATGAGGTCTGTAATTGACAAGCAATGATAATATACCTTTCTTTTAGAAAAATAATTGTCATAGTATTTTACCTTTAATGCTTATGTAGCATATGAATTCATCTTTGAACGAATTTGATGTTATAGGTAAACCCTGATATGATTGCTCAGCTAGAGAGTTTTGGCATGTCATTCACTGGAAAGGATGAAAGCGGCGAGCGAATGGAGGTTGGGATCTACTGTAGTGTCTTAATAAATCTATCCTTAATAGGAGTTTTTATATCTGACATTTTTTTTATGTTGATCAGATAATTGAGCTGCCTGATCATCCCTTTTATGTTGGGGCTCAATTTCATCCTGAGTTCAAGTCAAGACCAGGAAATCCTTCTCCTCTGTTTGTAGGTGCGTATTCTGCAATCTATGGAACAGTCTCACAGATATAATTCATGAGAGAAGAAAATGTCAACTTCTCAGCCTAAAACTTAGTTATTGGGGTTGTCTTGTGGATGTTGATTTTGTCATCTAATATTGCAAACAGGTCTAATAGCCGCAGCAACTGGACAATTGGATGCTGTTTTGGACAACCCTAGTATTGTACATGATATGCTGCAAAAGGATAAGCCAAAGTGTAGTGGTGCCATGCCACCAAAATCTCATCTTTGCAAACCCAAGGACCTTCCTAACGGGCCTGTGAATGGCATTCACAAGCAGCCTAGTAATGGATTTGTTAATACAACACAAAAAAACCATGTCAATGGCTCCTTAAACAGTGAACACAAGGAGCAGCATGCTAATGGTGCATTGAATGGCATTCATCCAGGATATCCTAATGGAGCGATGAATGGTAGTCATCGAAAACATGTTAATGGTTCTACTAATGGTATCTATCCGGAACATACAAATGGATTGGCAACTGGTGTTTATCCACCACATGGTAATGGTTCAATCAACGGTGTATATCCAGAATATAGTAGTCATGGCTCACTTAATGGCGTTTGCAAGGATCATGACAATGGGTTGTTGAATGGAGTACATAGTGAGCATATAAACGGTGGGTCCCTTAGTGGCATATGTAGCAACGGCGACAGCAATGGTTTTCCCTACTAAAGAAGGGAAAGCCCGAAAGGGGATGAGGGCGAGCTCCTTTAAAGTTAGTGGCAATGCTTGATCAGCAGATTTTTGATTTAGCTCCTTTCGCGCAGCTAGTATTTTTCAGTTTTATCTGTACAGTTTGATTAGAGTAAGCTCAGGTGTTTTTAGCTCTCGGGATTCTGCGTACTAACAGTGCTGAATTTCGGTCTTTTATTCGGGATCGGCCTGTTGTATTCAAAGGTTGCATTTGCAATGTAACTTAAGAAGGGTTGAGGTTTTTCTTCTTTCCTACTTTTTTTTTTCGGGTCGATCGTATTCATACCCTCCTGTGTACACTGAAAATGGAACTGGTGTGTTTTCTATCACTGCCTGTTGGGTATCTTATCTTAAAAAAGTGAATGCCTGTTTTTAGCATTGTACAACTTACTTTCAAGAGGCGAGGTGTTAAAGTGGCTCTCCTGGCGTTCTTTTCTTTTTCTCTAATGAATATTGGTGTTAAAGATTTGTATCAACAGTTAATTTCCAGCATAAAATTATCTGGTAACCAACCCCCCACCCCCTCCCCCCCTCCAAAAAAAAAACCCCAAGAGTGGAAGAATGTTGCAGCATTTTTTTTTTTTTTGGGGGGAAAGGTTAGCATGGAGCCTTTGTACCATTTTGTATTTATCTTTGTATTCTAGTATCTCTTACTTTATGCTGGTTATCATTAAATGTTACTTCCTCTGTATTTTTTATCTTTCCTACTTTGAATGTGCGTGTTTGCTAATGCACTTATTCAATCTTAAATATCTTTTATTACTTATTAGTAAAAATTATAAGGAAAATTTTGCAAAAAAAACCTTTTTAAGGTCCAGTTTTGAGAAAAAAAACCTTATAAAGCATTCTTTGTGAAAATAAACCAAAAAGTAAATTATTTTTGCAAGATGAAACCTAATCTCATTTTCCGGCGTTGACCATCTCAATTCTGGCGTTGACCACTTCTATTTCCCTTCCTCCTCCACAATCACCACCTAGCCACCACTACCAACACCTCCGGCCCGGCCCCTACCCACCCCCTGCGGCCCCCCACTTCACCCCCTGACCCAACCCCCACCACTGCGGCCTACCCCATCCCCCCCCCCCCCCCCCCGCGGCTGACCCCCACCCCCTCCTTCCACCCCCTCGGGCGGCGGCCCTCCACCCCCCTTCGCCCCTCCCTTCTTCCCTCCCTCCCCCTCCCCCTCCCCCTCTCCTCTCCCTTCGTCCATTCCCCCCACCAAACGCCACCCAAAACCCCCCTCCGCAACCCCCTTCCCCTCCCCTGACCCAAGGTTTTTCGGCGCCCTAAAGCATAAAAATAGGAGATAGAGTAGTAGATAACGAAAATGGGGTTGGGGGCCGCGAAGGGAGGAGGCTCGGGGGGGAGGGGGTTGCGGAGGGGGGTTTTGGGTGGCGCGGCGGTGAAGGGAATGGACGAAGGGAGAGGAGAGGGGGGGAGGGGTGAGGGGAGGAAGAAGGGAGGGAGAGAGAGAGGGTAGGGGCGAATGGGGGTGGAGGTCTGCCGCCTGAGGGGGTGGAGGGAGGGGTTGGCGGCTGCTGGTGGGGGTGAAGTGGGGGCTGCAGGGGTGGGTGGGGGGGTTGGCGGTAGGTGGTGGTAGTGGTGGCTAGGAGGTGATTATGGAGAAAGAAGGGAAATAAAAGTGGTCAACGTAGGAATTAAGATGATCAACACTTGGAAAATTGGTCTCGGGTTTCATCTTGCAAAAATAATTAACTTTTTTGGTTTGTTTTTCGCAAAGAATGCTTTATAAGGTTTTTTTTCGCAAAAATGAACTTGTAAAAGGTTTTTTTTGGCAAATTTTCCAAATTATAATGATTGAATATTAATAAAATATTCTTCGAGACGAATCAAACAAGGCCCTACATGACTATATTATTTCTTATATATTGAAAATAATTTAAAAATTCTTTCTAATTGTTAATAGTGTCTAGATTCTAAGTGAGAAACATAAAAAAAAAATACAAAGGGAGTACATTACATCTAAATATGGAAGAATTTTGAGGTCAATTTTCATTTTTGACAAGTATAGTACCTTTTAGCTTGTCTAATATATTTAAATACTCTTGTTATTCCATTATAAAGGCTATCCTTATTAATCGATCCTTCTCAACTTTAGCAAGTAAAAGTTGGTCTTTCCTATTAGCCTATCCTTAAAGTAAATGTTAACGATATGCTGATTTTTTTTATAAATAGAAATAGGACAGTGTTAAGTAAGAATATCAACAATGGACTCACTATTTAGAGATGAAGACGAAATATACTTACGTTGATGATGATTAAACGAGAAAGTGTGTGTAACTCATTGTTGGAGGTAACAAAGTAATATATAAGTTGGTATCAAATCGCAGTCAAGTTACCCTGATACTAAGTAAGAGTCACCTTGGTGTGATGCCAACTTTACTGTGATTTGATAATAACTTACCTTTACTTTGCACTCCAACCTAATTTAAGCACCCTTGTTGGAGTCCATTTAAACTCCAACAATGAGATGCCAAATTACACTCGGGGTTAAACATAGGAGTAAGAGCTAACATCAACGAGAAACGCGGGTGTTCGAAGCTAAGGTGGTGTTCGAAGGGGTTCGAAGCTAAGGTGGTGTTCGAAGGGGTGAAGCTTGCTTTGCGTTTGGGGCTGTCGAAGATAGTGGTGGAGAGTGATTGCCTTCCGTTGGTCCAAGCTCTACAGCTTAAGTGATTTTCATTTTATCATTGAGGATATTTTTGCTTTGAGTGTCAATATTGAAGTTGTAGTTTGGTCTTTTGTTAAGAGGTCTGGCAACAAAGTAGCTCACTTATTTGCTCATTTCCAACCTCTGGAAGTCGGATACCGTTATTAGGTGGATGATATTCCTGAGAATATTGTTAGTCTTGCTTCTCTTGATTGAATAAATTCGTTTCCTTAATGGTGTTCCTTAAAAAAATTGATAATTGAAAGGCAGTAGGATTTCCAAGAAACATGTGGCAGGGACACTGCCTTTGTGTGTATGAGCACAGACATCAAATTAAACTTGAAGTCGTGTGGGGCTTCCATGTACTCACTGAACATGTGATGTGGGTAAGGTATGCTGTCTCCATAAGGTGGAGAATTTTGTGGACATTGATTTGTACCACTACTCAATCTAAAAGATGAGATGTTTATAGCTAGCGTCTTATAGTTAATATGGAATATGCGAATGAAATGTCACGGAATGTGAAATTTCTTTTATCAAATATCGACATGATTTGAAATCCAATTTGAAAAAGACCCGATTACAAGTTATAACTACCTTAAACATTAAGATATGTTGGTGTCTTTAGTTATGTCAAATATAAGAATGAAAATCATACACATTATGTATATTCGGCAAAAGTTGACCCGACTTGAAACCTAAAGATATAAATTATAATATGAAGATCTAAAATCTTTCAGGTTTCAAATCGGGACAATTTAATTTTCTTCACGAAGACCAAAATAAGAAAATTATGTCATTTCCTGTAAAATAATAGGAAGATTCAAAATGTTGAAAATCATCTACTTCTATGGGATTGTTCTCTTTGACATAAAACAACTGAACTGAATTGAACTGAACTGAACTAAATTGAAGTGAACTGAATTAAATTATAACTAATTAATAGTAATGATAATAATTTAGGAATTGAATTGAATTGAACTGAACTGAACTGAAAATATGCTGGGGAGAACAGACCCTATCTCATGTTATTAATCTCACTTATTACATGAATATTGTACTCTTGTTACAGGACATGAACGTTTGTAACATCCAACTTCAATGGACTATTGCCATGATCTCAAGAGGTGGCTAACACGTTCACATGGTGTACAGTCTATAAAAGTTCATAGGGAATTCATCAAAGAAATATCTCCAATCAATATTGTTTGTTCTTTTTTTTTTTTGACAATGGGTTAAGCAATATTGTTTGTTCTTACATCTCCCTAGTGGTTTTCCAAATTAATCCCGCGGACACATATAATTCAGAAGAGCACATACAGTAACTCGATAATGTGTTCTACTTTGTCTCACTTCTTTATTACCTTGTAGTTTGTTTACTTTCCGTTTTCCTACCACTAACTAAAAAAAAAATGAAAAAATCTTTAAATTACTGATTGTATATACTCCCTCCGTTTTTTTAGATGTAACATTGAACTTTTCACATTTATCGAGGCACAACTTTGACCCATAATATCTCTAATTATATAAAAGTAAAAATTATAAAAAGTATATATTTGGAAAGTGTACCGTGACGAATCAAACAAGATCACACATGACTATATTTTTTCTTATGTATAAATAACAATTAATGGTCAAAGTGTATTGGATGAATAGCATCCAAAGTCAATATGTTACATTTAAAAAAAACGGAGGGAGTACAATCTTTCTGTAACATAATCATTTTCAATGGACATCTCAATAATTAAATTATTTGTATAAAAACTTCATCATTAGATTATAGATTTTTTTTTTCTCAAATAATGCAAATTTTAAAATCTAAAAAGTTAGATTCATCCACAGCCCCTAACCAGCAGTCCAGCACTATAGATCTTTTGCAAAAAAAAAAAAAAAAAAATTGAGCCATCACTATTAAACTTTTTTTTTTTGAGCCAGCAATAGTTATGCCATGTAAATCTTAAAAAGTATGAAAGTGAAAATGGCAAACACCTATTTTATTGCTGAATTCACTACTGAACACATTTCAGCTGTTGTAAGTTGCAATCCCCGGTGCTAGCATAGGCATTGAGTTAACTCCAGAACATTAACATATTTCTGCAGTAAGGTATGCCAATTGCCAACACTCATAACATGACATAAGAATTTGTTACCAACAGTTACTACAATGTGTGCTATTTATGAATATAGAAGATCGTGACCGGCCTCGCTACCCTATTTTTCTCCATTCTCATTATTTGATCTTCTTCATTCATATTTAAGAATGTTTAGGACCCTTAATTGCTTCATGCACAGCTGAAAAGTCCTGATCTCCAAGCCCCATGCTTCTTGCCTTCTTGAACGCCTGCATAAAGGATATGAAGGTATTTTTTTATTGAACTCAAACAAGCATTACATTTTGTAGTTTTATTTATGCAAAACTATGAAGGAATCAGCACAAACATGCTAAGTAGTTGAAAAAATTTCCCCATAAAATATGATAAATCACCCCGGTCCAATGAATGGTTATGATGAGATTGTCTCATACAAGTAACGTGGGGTATTATTTACGAAGGGAGCGAGTATTATAGATACATCACACTCTTTCTGTTCCCCAATCACAATCTAACTGTTGCGTGTATACAATTAATAATAACAGAAATTTTCACCTCATTAGCTGCAGCTGCTACTGGCATTGAAACAGCATTTTCATCTCCAAGGGAGAGAGCTAATCTCATATCCTTCTGTTGATGCTTTAGAGGAAATGCCGGGGGGTAATTACTTTGAAGCATTGACGGTCCTTTCATCTTGAACATCGGATTAGCCATTGCTCCCAAGTCCTATAAGAAAGTAACTTTTGTTCACATCCAAGATTCTAGACCAAGAAACTTAATAACACGTCAGATCACATGAACCATCTTACCAACACATCAAGAAGAGTACGAGGATCTAGTCCACTACTGTCAGCCAAATCCAGCCCTTCCGAAAATGCATTCATCATACTGCAGCAAAAACAGAACATTAAATGCTCAAGGGTTCCCAATTTCTAGCTAAGGTAATACAGTCCCTCATGCTGTAAGAGAAGAAATGTCAAATTCTATAATCTTTGGACTCTTCATTTCACCTCAATCCCCGTGTCAAATCCTCAATACTCTGACATGGGTAAGGAAACTTCGACACTTCATTTTAGGTTAAAAAATCATGGTAAATTTTCAAAGAAATAGAAGTTGGATACTTAGACATGTGACCATGTCCAACAAGAGTACCCGATGAGTAACATAGACATCATTTCAGTTTAGCAGAAATAGTTCACACTTCACATAGTCCAGGGTAATTCACAACTACAGCATCTAATGATGGCCAATGTTCAGACAAACGAGTTATTCAGGCCTTTGAATAACAGACTCTCTGCACTTCGACTACTAATTATAATGCAATCATAGATTGCTTAGAAGTGTAAAATTTGAGAATTTCAACCATAGGAGTTTCATGAAGATAAGGAACTACGTTTTTAACCAGTTGAACAAATGAAAAGTACTAGACACCACTAAAACATATTAGCATATGATGTCAAGATCAGCCTCTATATAGGAAAGGTTTGTTCGCCGTCATTGATCAACATAATTGTGATTTTTCTGTCTCTCTGTTCCAATCTTTCATTAATCATCCAAAGTATTATCTGCACCTCACAAGTGAGGAAAGGAGCGAGCCCCTTAAAAACCTTACATCAGAATATAGATACGATTCTGAAGGAGGTTATAAAACAATTGAGGCAACATAAGGAAATGTTGCATGGGAGGAATAGTCTGTTTTAAGGAAAGTGCATTCAGTTCAGGACAGTGAGCAATTTCCCTGTCTTAGGAAGAACAGACAGCCTAACTTACTGAATTTGGGAAAGAAGGGGAGAAAAGAGTGAGCTTTTGTATTTTCCTTTCAAATCTTCTCAACATTGTAAGGATATGGTGATTATCCTTCCACTTCCCTTCCCTTCCAACATTTATTATATCCATAGAAGCGAAAATGAATCCTTCAACTTTAACAACCTTTTTAGTGATTTTTATTTGTCCAAGGAAACATCTTAAGTCCACATCTTTATTCGCAAGTTGGTTCCGTTTCAGATGCGCTCACATACGCATCAATATAGTATCAAACCTGCAATTAAGTAAAGATTGTTACCCAAAAAGTTCCGGCAAAGTTTACATCTCCATTCAAGACTCAACAACCCAATGTGGAGCCTGCAAAGATCCAGAAGCACACAGCCCTACCCCTTGCTAAAATGAAACCAGAAGAGGAACTGTTTTGGATTGAAGTCAATACATGCCTTGTTGGTATAGAAAGGAAAAAGACAAACATGATATGTCAGGTCCACGACAAGGATGTTACTAGTAGAAGTTCCAAAAGATCAAGAAACACCACAAGTCTCCAGCTCATCTTGTTAGGTAGGTGGCCAGTTGTTTATCACTCTACTGGCACATGTAGTGTCTATCCCTAAATATTACACACAACATGAAAATGCTAATATAGAGTATTTACTATAAGTGGAAAGAAGAGTCACCTGCCCATTATCATGTTGACCACAAGCTTCATTTTAGCACCATTTCCAATCTGCCCCAAGAAGAAAGATTTCTTCCCCAGCACATCAAAAATTGGAATTGCCTCATCATATAGTCCCTACATCCCAGCCACAAAAGCATATGAAAAATGTAATGATATGTCTATGCAACCAGCCACTAGGTACAACCGTACAACGAATGTAAGAAGTTATTCGAAATGCTGCTGTAGATCTATCATCTACCACCAACATTCAGAATCGAGACTCATGAAACAAATTCACAGAAAATAGCAACTTAGAGATGCTCTCAAACAATAGCTCTTAGGAATAAACTATCCTCCAACTTGAAGAATAGATTTCAGCCAAAATGGTCGTGGAAGTAAATTGATAAACGTATGGCAAAAAACTTATCAATTACCTTCTCTCCTGCAGCTAGTATAATTAATTGACCATCTTCTGCAGGCTTTTTGCTACCAGAAACTGGACCTTCCAGAAATCTCCCACCCTTGGATGTTACTCCCTGCAGATCACTTAAATTTGTTTTCAGAAAGAGACTACAAACTTTGGGAAATGAGCTGCAAACTAAATCAAAATAGAGGCCCAATCAAACACAAGAGACTGGAAGGGAGTCAGTAATTTAGTCAAATCTCCAATTAACCAAATGCAGCTTAGCAACAATAATGGGCAAAGATCCACACCTTAACGCAAATAAGAAAACCAGTTTTTTTGTATGTGAGTTGCTATAACTTTAGTTGCTGAAAGTCTGAAACCACAGAATTCAGAGATATCAAGAAAACTCTCTAGTTACGACCATAAATACATTTTGAGCCTGTTTGATTGGACAATTTGCAGGCCATGGAAATGGAACGCAAATATTGTTTTTGTTTTATAATGTCTGTTTTGCATTGTCATGTTTCCACTCTGTTAAATCAGATTGGAAATCCACCAAAAAGAAACGCCACAACTCTCTGCAATTTCAATTCAAGTTACTAAGGGGTAGTTCAAACCATCGTCCACCTGGCTATTTACTGGCTGTCCTCTTGACTCCCTTTAGCTGTCATATGGGTTGCAAACTACCCTCTCTACTTTTTACCACCAAATTCTCTTTGCCCTGGTGCCTCAAATTACCAACAACAATTCATCAATGATGTTAGTAAGTAGTGCTACAGAGAAATTGGTTGAAATGGAATTGGGTTGAGGCAGTGGATGGAGAAGGCTAGGTAGCATATTTGATTCCTGAATAAATTAATGGACCAAATAGACCTTCACAAAGTAATAGAATGGCCATTATCTGATTGACGGATTCCTTTCCTCTCCTTTAAATTGTATGAGTATCCAATCCATTTCCTTGACAATACTTGAACAAAGAAACCTCCTTGTGATTGTCAGTTGGTGTTTGTGCATCCCATTGGTCACCCTGATACCTCAACAACATATAGCAATATATCCTTTGTCATACATAGTTGGATTTGAATTATCCATTTAGCTTATTTGACTAGATACATTACAATGTTACGGCAAATGGCAAGCCAGCATTACCATAAAAAGTGGTCAACTTCAAACAATGAACATGAGTAAAAAGATCGAAACCACAAAAATTGGAGCATGTAAGGTTTGCAAAATTGGAGAAAGAGATCAGCATCTGATAAGAATCACACAAATCAAACTTATAAAATATATCAAGAGCTTATATTAGGATCCAATTTGAACCTCGCTGATCTTTATGGATGTTTCTGCATCTACAGTTGACATATCTATATAACATTTTCCATTGCTGATTTCCTCAAGGACCCCGTCTTTATCAAAGGCAACCTACATAATCATGAAACTAAAATTAGACAAGACCAAGATAATATTTGACAAGCAGTCAGCAATATTTAACTAACCGAAATAGCAGCTGAGGGATCAGACAACATTGCAATTGTATACTTGCACTTCCTGACCACAGCTGCAGGCGTTTCTCCAACAGTAGCTCCATGTTCCACAAGTTCATCACACTGGTAAATTGAACAATAACAAGCTAAGACTTATACACTCATCAAAATACAGAAAGGCAAGCACGGTCAAAGAATGAAATTGATAACCTCTAAACAGCAAGTATCTCAGCTATCAAGGCCAGAAATAAGGGTATAGCTAAATGGATAGTTTACTAGTAAAAGCTACAATTATATTCCCCAACATCCTGTTGTCATTTTTGAAATATTGCCTCGTTCCACAAGCTACATCAACACTACCAATATGCTTTTAGAGAAGCTCTAGTCTTGGGCTAGACAGGTGGACTGGCTGCACAAGGCATGTAGTGGAAACTAAGTAGGAGATCCTTGCTTAGTATACGTTCAAAATGTAAATAATTTCACAAGAGCACACGAGTTGATTCTTGTTCCGATCCCACATAACGAAAATTTTGAAGAACGCACCACATTGGTTGTCTGTCGTCCCTGATATCATCAGTACGGTTGCTATAGTTTGCACTTCGCAAAACTACTTGGCCTACATAAACCTTTTTAATCTTCCTATCCTGCCACTCTATAACACATTCTTTATGACAACACATTCACAGATCCACTTGTAACTTTCACCTGATAAGAGTTGCAGACACAAGCTTTGCTCTGAAGTAATATTTGGGTGCAAGCGAAACATTGAGGAATTGGATGAGAAAATCAAATCAACACGCAGAGTTCAGATATTCACCACAAGTATTTGTAGCTACCACTATGTGCTAAAATCCCATCATAATACACTGTTGTAATCAATAAGCATTCTTCAAACCTTAAAATGACGAACATATATACGCATAATATATATACACAAGTTCACCCTCACTTCTATAATCATATATGTCACTCTCCAATGGTTTCCACATGTATATAAAACCATATACTCCTATTAACACAAATTTGCTCTCTTGCAACTCACAAGTTGTCAATTTCTTTCAGATGATCAATTCGGGTTTCTCTTATCATTTTCAAAGTTAGCCTCTTTATGGGTTTATCACAGTGACTAGTAAACAACACAACTTAAGATTTTTGGGTCTCATTTAAATGAACATAAAAACCTCGGAAAGAGTCCTATTCCAAAATTCCCAAACTAACTACAACATTGAAAAAAGATAAACATAAGATGAACACTGATGCATAAAATGATTCACCAAAACATTAACTTGAAAACCATCAAACACATAACATAATTACATAAACTTATTGAATTTACGAAAAATATTTCCAGCAGAAAGAAATACATTACCTTGGAAAGAGTCCTATTCCAAACAGTAACTTTGAAACCATTGCGTAGCAGATTCATAGCCATAGCTTTCCCCATTATTCCCAGACCCAAAAACCCTACCTCCATTTTTGCTTTTCTTTCTCTTTTCTTTTTCCTTTACCCCAATTTCTTCCGCCCTATTATATAACCTGCATATCACCACATAAAAATCAAAGTGGTTAAATTAATCACTACTTTAACAACAAACAACAACATAATTATTACTATAGTTCATTTATAACTAATCTATAAATTCAAACACCAAAAACAAGTAATTTATCAAATGGGCAATAAAAATTAAAACAAGTATATACCCAGATGAAAAAACAAGTACATACACTCAAATCTTTTGTTTGTGATTAAGAATGAGAAATACAAGTATCAATAGTTATTACACTATAAAAATTAGACAAAGTTGATACTTTTTGTTGATGTTGGTCAGTGTACTCACTAATCTCTCTCCTCCACTCTCTGGGATTGGCTGAGACTTGAGGAGGGAAGACTGAAGAGGGTGCTGCTAATCTGCTATTTTTAATTTTTGTGATGAAATCATCAATATGTTTTTGGCCCTTTATGGTCTCCACTTTTCCTGGACTCTTCAAGTGTTGGCCCATTTATCAATACTGAAAATTGAAATTGATAGTGAGCCCAAGTAAATTTGGTTGAGAAGGTTTAAGTTGGGTTCATGGGTGGTGGATGTAGGGTGAGCATGCATGACAAGTGACAACCTACACAATTCCAATTTCAACTAAGCGCATTTATATAGACGGGATTCGATTTCAGGTCTTAGATATTATCCTACTACCAATTAAGCTAAATGACATCCGCACAATCCCAAAATTATAATGGAACATGAACCACTTATCACTTAACTTTTCACAATACTCATATACCATGCATAGCAATTGATTTTTAGTTGGTTAGTGTTAATGGAAATGATACTCAATACTTGAGATCAAACTCCATTTACATTATTGCACGTACATACTATGTAAGACTTTGCAGTCAAATAGAAATAAATCTTACATGATAATTTCTATTACTTCTATTAAGAACCGAAAATAAAGCGTATCTCTCTCCTATTTTTCCCGATTATAATAATTATCCATTATACCACGTCAAAATATATATCTTATGGTATTGATATCTTTTATGTATTGTAAGGTGCAAATTTTATTAAGGTTACAATAAGCTTAGCAGTGACTAGAATTAGACGTTTTAATAGTTAGACTAAATTATCTATTTGACTAATTTTAGCTAGCTATAAATGAAATAAGAAAAGTGTGGGTCATACAAATAGTACACTTTCATAAGTATCCCCACTAAACTCATACAACAAAAGTTAGCTAGTTGCATTTAGACAAATAGCCTTTCTTACAACCAATACAAAGTGAAAGCTGAGAGCGGATTTAATGCGTAGATGGTGCACACGATGTCGTCATGGGCATTGTGCGCACAAACCAAGATTGGCACGCAAATGAACACATGCAAGTCCTAAACAATGAACATTAAGCTAAGTCAAATAAAAAGATCTCTTTAATTTTTAATAATTAAACCCGATTACACTGTTTATTAAGTTCTTCAAAACGTTCATCCCGATATGGCTTTATGTTCAATTAGTAACATTTTGAATGTTAGAGATGAACATTTGAACTTTGAAGAATTCGCAAACGTTCATTCATAACTCGCAAATGTTCAATTAACAACGAACATTGCATGTTCATCCAACAATAAGTAGATGTGCATTAATGTTTGAAATTTCATATTTGAATTTTAGCAATAATTGATTTTCGAAGAACTCGTAGTTTTTCATTCTTAACTCGCAAATGTTTATTCATAATCCGTAAATGTTCATCGAAATACAATAAGTAGATGTGCATTAATGTTCGGATTTTCAAATTTCAGTTGTGAATTTTAGAAATGAACATTTTGATTTGTGAAGAACTCTTCATTCGTAACTCGCAAATGTTCATTCAATTAAACATGTTTTTTATTATTTTACATCTCTAAAGCACGTGTTTCATTATATTTTTTTCTGCATCATGGTTTGTGCACATAATGCCCATAGTGGTAATTCATATGCATGATTTGTTTTGTGGAACGAAGTAGCAAGTACTTGGGAGTTGGGATGTCACGCCTAGAGATGGAAATTTTGTGAGTTAAGCATACAACTAGGACCTCAACTTTCATGTTTTTCACCCTTTAGGACCTATAATTTTTTATTTCACCTATAAGGACCTAAGGTTAGGAATCCGGCTAACTAACCTCACTTTAACTCACCTGGGGTAGTTTTTTTTTGTATTTTTTTATCACCCAATTTTAATTATTCTCATTTTTTCACACAACCTTCTCCCATCTTTCTTTCTCTGCTAGCTCACTACTGCAACTCCTCAAATTAATTTTCCTCTTCTTCTCAAATTTCAAGTCAACCCATCTCCCAAGCAACATAAATCAACCCACAAAGAATTTTCCTTGCTAATCAATCTCCCTGTTTTCTTGCATTTTATAATAGATAAAGATGAGCGATGCCCAAAACACAATTTATATTAGGGTAAATCAACAATTAGAACTTTGCCAAAGTTCATCAACCTTGAAAAGAACTACCAACTTTGCAGCAAATGCAGAAACTTGATCAATTGAAAATAAATAAATAAAAGTTGTGCACTGCAATTTAGAATCAAACACCAAATCTAAAAAATCATGCACTTAGAAAACAAAATTGTACAAAGAATCAACAATTAATCAGCAATATTAAAAACCCACATACAAATTATAAACAAATTAAAACTAAAAAAAAATTACATGCTAATAATTCTTCTTATAAACACAAAAAAAAAAACTACAATTGCAGGTAACTAGATTTGAAGGGGCAGAAGGGAAGGACCATTTAGAGGAGTTAAACTGAAAAGAATCGAAGAAATTCTTGATGGGTTGATTGACTGATCCTAAATCATCCAACCCATGGAGCCACAATATGAAGCTCCTGCTCTGACCCGCTGCCATTTTACTCAGTTTGGGTCTGGGTTTGGGTTCGGACTGGGATTCGGGTCAGTATGAAGATGAAGAGGAAGGTGATAACCAATGAGATTGTCAGCACTACAATTGACTTTGCTAGTAGTGATATTGTCAATGGGGAAATTCAATTCCATACAAACCAATAACAATTCCAGCCTTTGTGATGTCGATCAAGATGCTTCAAAGGAGACGGGTTTTTTTTGTCTGTGTGTGCAAATATATTGAGCTTCAATGGAGCCATTGAATTAACGTTTTTTGTTTTGGGAGAAGAACCACATAGAGGATTGTAGAGTAAAAAGAGTTAATATAATATGTAAGGGACCCATTACTTAACTAGGGTTAAAATTTACGGTTTTTTCACCATATACCCCTGACAAATTTTTTTTTGCACCATATACCCTTTCGACTTTTAAAATTCACCATATACCCCTCACTTTTGAAAAAATACATCCAGTTACCCTTAATGACTAACGGCGTTAAACTCCGTTAGTCATTAACCCCTAATCACCCTCTAATCCTACTTAACTAACCTAAATCTAACCCTAACCCTAATACCCTATCCCTAATACCCTAACCCTAACCCTAACCCCATCCCCCACCCCCCCCAACTCCAACCCCACCCTCATCCCCACCACTGCGGTCCCCTCCCCCCCACCCCCGAAGCCCCCCCGCCACCCGCCACCGCGGCGCATGACCCCTCCCCCTTCCGCCGCCCCCGCAAGACCGCAACCCCATCCACCTTCCGACACCCCAGACCGCAAAAGTCTCCCTCACCTCCCTCGCAAACTCGCAACCCCCCACCCCTTGCAAAATTAAGCAGACCCCCCTCCTCCCGCAAAATCGCGCAACCCCCTCCCCTGTCAAGTTGTCTTCGTCTTTTATCGGGTTGAAATCGGCTTTTATCGGGGAGGTGCGAGGATGGTGCGATGTTTTTCGAGGAGGTACGATGATGGTGCGAGGTTGGTGCGACGATTTCGGAGGTGGTGTGAGGGTGGTGCGACGATTTTAGAGGTGGTGCGATGGTGGTGGGGGTGGTGGGGGGTTTCTTGGGCTCGAATTTTCGGGCTCGATTTGAGTTCCGTTTGATTTTCCGGGCTCGTGGTTTGAGTTCCCGTTTGCGGGCAGCAAGCTCGTCGGTGGTGGGGCGGCAAGCTCGTCGGTGGTGGGGCAGCAAGCACGACGGGAGGCTGGGGGGGAAGGGGGGGGTTTGCGTGGGTGGGGGTGGTGGGTGGGTTTGCGTGGAGGGGGCGGGGGAAGGGGAAGGGAGGGGGACTGTTGGGGTGGCGGTGCGGTGGGGTAAGGGGTGGTGAGGGTGGGATGGCCACTGGGGTAAGGGGGTGGTGGTGTAAGGGGTGGGGGAGGGGGTGGTGGTGTGGGGGGTGGGGGAGGGGGTGGTGGTGTAAGGGGTGGGGGAGGGGGTGGTGGTGTAAGGGGGTGGGGGAGGGGGTAGGGGAGGGGGAGGTTGAGGTTAGGGTATTAGATTAGGGGGTTAGGGTTAGGGTTTGACTTAGGTTTAGGTTAGTTAATTAGGAGGGTTAGGGGGGATTAAAGGTTAATGACTAACGGAAGTCTAACACCGTTAGTCAAAAGGGTACTTTGATGTATTCTTTGAAACGTGGAGGGTATATGGTGAATTTGGAAACTTGCGAAGGTATACAGTGCAAAAAAAAATTAGTCAGGGGTATATGGTGAAAAAACCGTAAAATTTACCATCTGAATGTGCTTTTGGGTCCTAAACGGTGAAAATAAAACTTTTAGGTCCCAAATGGTGAAAAGCCCAATAGTTTGGGTAAACTTAACTCCTCAATAGTCAGAAGCATTTTGAGAGTATTGGGTTGGTTAATTACCCGGTTCACTAAAGATGGGAAAATATGATTTACTGACCGGTTAGTTAGCTTCTTCGTGTCACCTAGTAGAGTTCTAATAATATATGGGTTGGACCTCTATTTTTCATATACTATGACAAAATAAATATTTGAAGGTGAATTGGTCTTATTTTTATTATGATTTGGCTTGGCATGCATAGTCTGGTTTCGAACTTGTCTAATTGGTTAATTTTATCTATTATAACCGTATTTTTACGCTAATATATACTCCTTCTACTTTTTTATTTGCTATATTGTTATTGCACGATGTTCAAGACATTTTTTATTTGCTACACATCGAAACGAATCTAACAAGACCATACATGACTATATTTTCACTTATAAACAGATTAAAATAATTAGTCAAAGTTAGTGGTTCATTTCCTAAAACAACAATGTAGCAAATAAAAAAAAAAGCGAAACCACCAAAAAGGTCAACTTTAGTACGGCTTGTGAAAAAGTCCAGGAGGCTTATATTTGTTGTATTCGATGTTTTGATGATGCCAAATATTTAGGTTGTTATATAGTTTTTATTTTTATTTTGCAAAAAATATAAAATCCAAAAATAATGTAATGTTTATTTTTGCTTATATATCTTGTGGAGAAAGATTATTTATTTAATCTAAGTCAAGATATTATTTTAAGCACTTTGAATTTTTATCATATGGTATGTTTTATATTCTAGTAACTTGGAATCTTGGAATAAAAGATTCTTCAAGTTAGTAGATATTTTGTGCTGTTGATATTGTTTGAAAAACAGTTGGAATAAGCGTGACATTTAATGTGGAGCTAAGCGCTTGAAGTTCTCCAACTAACTCAGCCCACTCGCTTGAAACTCGCTGAAATTAAGTCCACTAACGGATAACGGAAAGTGGTTTATTACCGTTGCAAAGTTTGTGGAATGTGTGCAGCGAAAATTAAGCCATGATCCCCATTACTCTACTCACGCTAAATAAGGAGAACATGGAGCATTATAATTCCAGAAGAAGAAGCTTGATAGCAGCAGCTATATAAGAGGCAGATTATTAGAAGAAAATTTAAGAACTTCCGTGCATAAAAAGTCGATCTATACTTAGAAAGTTTTCTTATAATTTTCTCTCTTATTCAACAAGCATACTTTGTAATATTAATAGTGTTTGGGTGAGAGAAAAATTAGAGAATATCCTTGTATTCAAGAGAGATAAAGAAAGAGAGAAAATAGAAGACTTCGAGTGAAGTCAAAGTGAGTGTCAACAGTTCAAGGGGAATTGGGTGACTGGGAACAAGTTCCTAGAGGAACAGAGAAGGTCCATTAATAGGTTGTAAAAAGATCGAGTCTTTTGGCCTATTGTAGTAAAGAGATTTTGCGTCAAAATCCCTCGTGGTCAAGGTTTTTCTTCCTATTGGGCCTAGGAAGTTTTCCTTGTAAAAATACTTGTGTGTTTGTCTCTTTCGTTTCAAGTTTATTTTAATTCCGCAATACAATTCGAAAATTTCCCCTCAACTACAATTCACCCCCCCTCTTGTATTTGGTCTAGTGTTCATACTAGAATAACAATATTGTTACCATACTATTTAATGCGGCTTAAGGCTCAATTCTTTTAGACCGAATTGAACCGAACCGAATTGAACCGGGCGAATTGAACTAAAGCGAATTTGTCCGAACCGAAGCGAATGTTAGACTCGGGAAATTATGTAACTTTTATACCGTTCAGCTCAAAATACACTTTAAATTTAAAAGGGAGGGGGGTTTCCATTTACGATATATAAAAAAATTATAAAGCTAAGTAAACAATAATTTTGATATATGCTTTTTTCAAAAGAAAACTACCAATATAAAGGTCATTTATATGTTATTATGGCGGGATTCTTGAACCTTGGTCATCCCATGGTAATTAACATTTGTTGGGCCGGGGTTTGATGTGTTTCACTAATTATAATTGTGTTTCTATATAGGAACAATAAAAGAAAACGGGTAATAATAAAATGACGAGTTTGACTTTTGTGGTTAGATGTATATACTACTATACTAGTGCTCAGGTCAATATCTTCTTTTCATATACATCCTCTTTTCGCTAATAGTTATTGATACTTCTCTTACATTTTTAGTTTTAAATGTCGGCATTCAAATATTAAACTTTGAACATTTATGTAGATGTTGCAATGAACGGATTTCTACTCCCACTGCTACTTTAGTTTCAAACTTGTAGTTTGGTTTGTTAAAGTTTTAATATATTGCCCCCTTTAACCAAAAAAATATTAAACTTTTTCATTCTCGTAATTACAAAATATGATAAAGTTCCTATTTTGAATAAGGGAATCAAAAACAAATTAAGTTAACTCGATAACACATAAAAATATCTTCCTATATGGAATAGGTAAAAATATGGTAAAAAATCTAAAAACTTTATCTGGAAAAAAAAACAATCACATAATGAAGGGAATAACACATATTATTTACTTCTTCTAAAAGTTATTTTCTAGGATTACACTATTAATAATTTTATCAAATAATACTCCATATTGATTATAATATTGGTCAAGATAAAGTCTTGATTCTATGTCCTCGTTTTGCTATCCTAGTGCTACATTCGTTGCCTGACCTAATGAATAGATTAAACATATAGCTCATAAACTTGTAATAATAAGGTGCAAATATCACTCTTTATCTCTACCTTCTACAATGTAAACATGAAAACAAAAGAAATTGAACAGAAAACAGATAAACCAAGCAATGCAAACTATAATGGCAAGATTTGCAAACAACAACACACAAATTTTTTACGTGGAAAACCTCTCCAGTAAAAACCACGGGACTAAGGGGCCCACCCATATATCTTCTTATTATGATCAAAGAAAAATGTAGCTCGAAATTACAACCCCGATTTAAACTCCAACATTACGCCTACATCATAATCACCATTCACCAAGATATATAACTACAACCTGACTAGTTTCTTGCATCTTTATCCGGAACACGACTTGTATTTAGTCGGCAAGCATCATGATCATCCATAGTATTATTGTTAAAATGTTGACGCATCTCCCCATATTGTTTTAAGTACCACACCTTGAAATTTAAGCACTAGTTTCTTGCATGGTTTTTCTTGGACACAAATATCCTCTGGTCTTGACCTTTTTATGCATACTCTTGAAACTTGCTGATGTGATTTATTAATCTTCTGAGCTCCTAAATTTTGGGTGCCTCCATTCATGACCAAACTCGGGGAAACCAACTTCAACACCTCTCTTACATCTCTCTTGCAGTAGTCATCATTAGTATCATTGTTAAACTCAAAGCTAGCATCAAAATATGTACGATGTACCAACGTTAATATGTTGAAAACCCTATTAAGTTCCATATCCATATCCATCTTCTTTCGACCCTCCTTCCTTGAAAAGAAGTGATAACGACCAATGTTTATTAAATTTTTCTTGCATGATTTCTCCCAAACTTCTTCACTATCGTCCACGATCAAACAAGTTTGTCGATGAGCTAACACCACATCTAAATTCTTTTGACCTTCCTTCAAGCAATCTTCCCTAGTGATCACCCACGAAAACTTCGATATCGGCGTTCCCATCTCTGAATCAACGAGCTTTTCAAGAACTTGGTGTGCATAGTGTTGAGTACCCATAGTGTATATTGATAATTCGAACATGGAACTAAGTTGCTTCAGGAACTCACGAGCACCCGGCCTAATCTTCACCATAAATTGACCGTCGGAAGTCTCGAACACATCTTTCATGAATTTGATACTTTCTATCTTTTTAAGTTTGAGTTTCTTGATCTCTCTTGCATGGATAAGTGTATGGTCTAAGTCAAGAACAAGGTGGAGCTTCTTGCCGCTTAAGAGCCTTAGCATGTGAGCGTCTCGACGGGAGCGAATCGCTTCCAAAGTGAGGCTAACGTTAGCGTTGATGTAGCCGAGGCACTCGATGCACTTGTTGTGCATGAATGAGGGATGAAAGCATGAGCTACTATACGTCATTTTCTCTCTCTTATCTTACTATAATTTGTGTGTGTTTGTTAAATGTTAAATGAGCTTTGTTGTATCAGCAAACTGTATAAATATAATTAGTAGTCCTAAACTGAAAAGCAGTGTTATTATGATACAATTGCTTAGGAATTAGGATGTCGCGTGCCCACGTATATAAGGGGTGTTTAATGTTTGATAAACTTTGCAAATCACATCATCTTATGAATCAGCTATTATGATTTTCTTTTCATCAAGTTTTGTATAATATATGTTGTTGATTTATACTCAGTAGTCGAGTTAAGCATACAACTAGGACCTCAACTTTCATGTTTTTCACCCTTTAGGACCTACAACTTTTTTTTCACCTATAAGGACATAAGGTTAGGAATCCGACTAACTAACCTCACTTTTAACTCACCTGAGGTAGAGATTTTTTTTTTTGTATTTTTTTATCACCCAATTTTAATTATTCTCATTTTTTCACACAACCTTCTCCCATCTTTCTTTCTGTGCTAGCTCACTACTGCAACTCCTTAAATTAAATTTCCTCTTCTTCTCAAATTTCAAGTCAACCCATCTCCCAAGCAACATAAATCAACCCACAAAGAATTTTCCTTGCTAATCAATCTCCCTGTTTTCTTGCATTTTAGAATAGATAAAGATGAGAGATACCTAGAACACAATTTATATTAGGGTAAATCAACAATTAGAACGTTACTAAAGTTCATCAACCTTGAAAAGAAATACCAACTTTGCAACAAATGCAGAAACTTGATCAATTGAAAATAAATAAATAAAAGTTGTGCACTGCAATTTAGAATCAAACACCAAATCTAAAAAATCATGCACATAGAAAACAAAATTGTACAAAGAATCAACAATTAATCAGCAATATCCAAAACCCACATACAAATTATAAACAAATTAAAACTAAAAAAAAATTAGCTGCTAATAATTCTTCTTATAAACACAAAAAAAAATTTACAATTGCAGGTAACTAGATTTGAAGGGGCAGAAGGGAAGGACCATTTAGAGGAGTTAAACTGAAAAGAATCGAAGAAATTCTTGATGGGTTAATTGTCTGATCCTAAATCATCCAACCCATGGAGCCACAATATGAAGCTCCTGCTCTGACCCGCTGCCATTTTACTCGGTTTGGGTCTGGGTTTGGGTTCGGACTGGGATTCGGGTCAGTATGAAGATGAAGAGGAAGGTGATAACCAATGAGATTGTCAGCACTACAATTGGCTTTGCTAGTAGTGATATTGTCAATGGGGAAAATCAATTCCATACAAACCAATAACAATTCCAGCCTTTGTGATGTCGATCAAGATGTTTCAAAGGAGACGGTTTTTTTTTTGTGTGTGCAAATATATTGAGCTTCAATGGAGCCATTGAATTAACGTTTTTTATTTTGGGAGAAGAACCACATAGAGGATTGTAGAGTAAAAAGAGTTAATATAATATGTAAGGGACCCATTGCTTAACTAGGGTTAAAATTTACCATCTGAATGTGCTTTTGGGTCCTAAACGGTGAAAATAAAAATTTTAGGTCCCAAATGGTGAAAAACCCAATAGTTTGGGTCCCAGACGTATACTTAACTCGAAATTTTGTGGTATGTGGAGTGGACAACTAGTAGATGACTTGGAGGAAAAGCTCCTTAAGAAAAATATAAATATCCTAATTCAAAATAGTTTTTTCTTCAAAAAAATTAAATAAATAGTTTTTGTATTTTTAAAAAATAATTGAAATCTTTTTTGGAAGTAAAAAATAATCGAAGTTTTAGACTAGAAAAAAAGTTATTTTAGATTAGAGAAAAAATAAGTTGGTTCCGTCTCATTTTAGTGTATTCACTTCACTTTGAGAACCAAGGAGGAAAAACAAAAGTATTAGAGAGAAAATGAAAAAGGTGAGAGAAAAACTAAAAAGTTGATTAGAATATTTAAAAGTCAATTACATGGGTGGAAAAAAGAGGAGAAAGTAAGTGGGTGATAAATCATATTTACATATAGTTTTAAGGTGCATTTAGGTTGCATTTTAGAGCATTTAGATTCATATTTAGGTTCATTATTGCATCATATTCTTAAGTTATGTTATTCTACTCCTATTCGGTATGTTTTCTTGTTTTTGATGAATTTCAGGTAATGAGAACGTATTTGGAGTATATTTAGTTGAGCTTGAGGATTAGGAGCACTTGGAAATAAGCTACGATGCATAAGGATAGTATGGATACGTCTTAGTACGAGTTTGAGCGAAAACGAAGCGGAAAATCATTAGAAGAAATGTGAAAAAGGAGTCATGTATACTCTTCTGATCATAACTTTTGATGTGATTCTTAGAATCAAGAAATTCCAGTTGGGTTGGAAACTAGACTTGAAGGGCTTTCCAACGATAGGTCACACGCCCCAAATGGACTTCTGGTTCGAGAGATACAGCCTTCGTAAGTTGACGCAAAATCACTGTTTTCCCGCCCGGTCGACCGGGCGGTTTTGCCCGACCGGGCGAAATGAAAATTTCAGAGGATGCAAAGCATGTTAGCCCGGTCAACCGGGCGAGAGTGGCTCCAAAAGTGCTTGCGCGCCCGACCGGGCGGCTCTGCCCGGTTGACCGGGCGGAATTCCATTTTTTGTCGTAGTTTCAGAACAACGTCGCCCGACCGGGCGGTTTTTGCCCGGTCGACCGGGCGGTTTTTCCGGAAGGTTAATTTTTGCCTTTTTTAGCCGGTTTTGTAAAAACTATAAATAGGTCTTCTCTCTCTTCCCCTAGGCCCCCTTCACGTTATTTTCTTAGTTTTAGTTTTTAGGTTTAGTCTTCTTCTTTTTCTCTCTAGTTTTAGTTGTAAACCCTAGTTTTTATTCTTCTTCATTAATTCATGAATTCTATTAGTTTCTTTCATTGATTTCTTTAATTATGTTTTCTTTTATAGTTTTAGTTTTTATTCTTTATTTCATGATAGAGTAGTTTTAATTTCTAGGGTTTGGGAATCCATGTTTATATGCTATAATTCTTGATTGATATTTATTAATGGTTTGATTAGTTATTGATATCTCTAATTGATTAGTGTTTTTTATTGTTAATCTTGCAATCTGATCAATTGTCTGATTAAATATTGCTAATATCGAGTCATAGATCGAGAGATAGTACTCTTTAGAGGCTTACCTACAATTAGCAAATCTGATTATGTTGAGCGACCGTACTGGCATATGTTGATTTGAGAGCGTTAAGGCCCGACCGTAGGATTAACATGTGCTCTAGATATCTGATTAATTGAACTATTGATGATATTTTGATAGATTATAGTTATGAACATGGTGAACCATTGCCCTAGATCCTTTTTAGCTTGATTTTCGTAGTTTGATTAGTTTAGAACTTTAATTCATTATTCCTGTTCTTGTTTAGTTTCTCCATGCATTAGAAGCTAGATTAAAACAACCATCTCTCTGTGGATTCGACCCTACTTACCCTACTACATTGTTAGAAGGTTTTGCAGGAATTATTTTTGACAGGTGTACGACACCCTATCAAATTTTGGCGCCGTTGCCGGGGAGACGGTATTGTTTTATTTAGTTTTTATTATTTGGTGAGACTAAACTGTATATATATATATAAATTTTTTTTCCCTTTTGTGAATATATATATATATTTTTTAATAACTTTTCTGTATCATGGAGTCATGCTATTTTGATGATGGGGATAATTCTTTTGCTAGGCAACATAGTAATAATTCTTGGGATTCTCATGTTTACAGTTTTGATGCATCGTATCAAAATCCTCCCAATTTTTGCATGAGTTCTCCTGAAGTACATCATATGTTTTGTGAACCCCATGTACATGCTAGTAATTCTAGAGCAATTTTTTCTTTTCCTCAGTATGAGAATGAAGCGTTTTGGAAATACTATCATAGGCTTGGTGATTATATTGGTCCTAATCATGGAATTGAACTGTGGGATATGTGCCTAGTGATTTATGAGGGGTTAAATGAAGAAACTAGGATGGTGGTAGAATCTATGTCTAATGGGGAATTTCTATTCCGATCACCTGATTATTGTTGGGATTTAATTGTGTGGTTAGCTAGAGATACTTACGAGTGGGAGATGTCTTCATATGCTCTTTCACCCCAAACTTACATGGAACCACCCCCTTATTGTTCTAATTGTCAGTCTACTTCTCATGATTTTTCTTCATGTGATGTGACATTATTAAATGGCTTTGACCCCTCTTCCCAATATGAATGTCAATCTGCTCAAAATTCTAGCCCCAAACTGTTTATTTATGATGATGATGAGGGTTGGATAATAAATGAGAGCTATTGGGATGATGAAAAGATGGAAAGAAAGACTAATGTGATGGATGTTTTGCAGGAGGAAGAAACTATGGTTGAAATTTCTTCTTTGCGGGGAAAGTCAAGTTGAGCGTGAGATGATTTATGAGTCTTTATCGGTACCACACCTTGTTTTTGAGTCTCATATTCCATTCTCTCAAAAACTTGATATAATTCCTTCTTCCCCTTTATTATATCCTCCATCGTTCCTTCTTTCTCCCCTTTTGAATGACTCTCATGATAATGTAAATAATGTACAATTGGTTTCTTTTCCTTCTTTTGAGTCCTGTAAAATGACTAGCGATTTTTCTTTTTCTTCTTCTTGTAAATATAATTTTTCCTTTGATTTTTCTTTTGGTAGTTTTAGTAATTTTTTAGTACTAATTTTTTCATTTTTCCTTTCCACTCTTATATAATATGCTCTGAGATGTTTGCAGGAACATATGATAAGCTTCTTAGAGCGTTGAACTATTATGAGTGATCTACTAATCTTAAACGGTCATGCAAGACCTTAAATCAGCGCTTATCGGGAGGCAACCCGACTTTGTTCATTTTTTATTTTATTTTTTTTATTTTTTTTTTTTTTTTTTTTTTTTTTTTTGGTTTGACTAACTTTGCTAATGTGTGATGAAGTCTTTTGCTAGGTGCAAGCATAGCCAATTTTTTTTGGCTAAGTTCATTGCCTCATTACAACTATCGATTGTGGTGGAGGTGTCGATGCCTTTTGACACTCCCTTTGATTACCCACCCCTTTTGTAAGTTGTACCTCTCCCTCATTTAATTCCTCTTTGTTCACATTGAGGACAATGTGCCATTCAGCTTGGGGGAGGATGTTTGTCATCATTACTTAGCGCATGTTAGTTGCATTTAGAGTAGTTTTTTCATTGCTTTCATAGGATGTTGCACGGTTTGTACCGCTCACTAGGAGTGAGAGTTTACGTGTGACCAAAAACATTGTACTGCTTTCTTAGTTGCATTAGCATATTTCATTTCATATTAGACTTCATCTCATTTTAGTTGCATCTATAGGACTATTGCTGGCACTCTTTGAGAACTTTGATGATATTTTACTACATTTCCTAAGCGTCATTCATCTTGAGCATGATACTTTATAGCACGATTGTTTCGCAATTGATTGTTTGTGGTAAGATTGATTGATCTCTCTCTCGGTTCGATTTAACTTTATTGTGCGAGACACCTTAAACTAAGTGAGCTCAGTGCCTATAAACTGACGTATTCGTGTCAGTTATGTTCTTTCATGTGTGATTAGTTCCTTAGTTGTCGCATTGATCTTGATTTTGACTTGGTACTCTTTGATATTTGATAGTGCATACATTTTGATATGATTGAGGCATTTTATTTCATGATCTTAGCTCCAGAGTTACTCTTGTTTTCATATTATCCTTCCTCTAGCCCCGCTGAGCCTTTCTGACTATGTTTGGTTGCTACCTACATTAGAAGCCATTGGCCTCATTTGATATTTGTCCTAAGCCTAGCTTGGGGGAGCGAGTATTAGTTTGGTTTGGTTTGTATTGAATTGAAATGCTCTATTTGTGGTTTAGAATGATGGAAAAGTATGTTTAGTGAGCTTTGAAATTGAATTGTAAGTTCGAGAAAAAAAAAAAAAAGTGAAAAATGAAATGAAAAAGAAGTGGAAAAAAAAAAAAGTTGTGAATAAAGTGAAATAAAAAGGGTTATGATTGAATTACTTGAGTGAATAAGGTTGTTGATTATATTTGGAGAATGTTGGTTGTTGCGTGGAGTTGTTGTGATTTTTCTTGGTCATGTTTTCAGTTATATGATGCTCCCCCTTCTTGGTTTTTCCACCACAATTCCCAAATTATTCTATACCTTTAACCTCTGCCCCATTACAACCCTTAAAAGTCCTCTTGATCATTGTGTATTGTATTGTTGAGTGTTAAGTGAGTCAAAAAGTCAAAGTTAAAGAGTATTTGCTTCATCTAAGTCGACTTGTTTTAGGTTGAGTGTCATCATTTATCCTTTAAACACATGAGAGATTTGAGCGCACATGACTATAGTGAGGTCTGTCAGGTTTGGTTAAATCCAGTTTGGGAGAGATGGTATGTGGTATGATTGGAGAGTCGATTGCTATACATGACATGCTATGCGGCTTTGTTCGAGATTGTTTCGATGCTTGGTTTGTGTAGTGATTATATCTCTTGTGTTTTCAGTTGAGTGTTTAGCCCTGTTTTAGTCCTATATTGTAGGTTGTCTTACTTTTCCCATGTCTATGTCTTATTGCTTGGGGACAAGCAATGGTTTAGCTTGGGGGAGTTTGATAAATCATATTTACATATAGTTTTAAGGTGCATTTAGGTTGCATTTTAGAGCATTTAGATTCATATTTAGGTTCATTATTGCATCATATTCTTAAGTTATGTTATTCTACTCCTATTCGGTATGTTTTCTTGTTTTTGATGAATTTCAGGTAATGAGAACGTATTTGGAGTATATTTAGTTGAGCTTGAGGATTAGGAGCACTTGGAAATAAGCTACGATGCATAAGGATAGTATGGATACGTCTTAGTACGAGTTTGAGCGAAAACGAAGCGGAAAATCATTAGAAGAAATGTGAAAAAGGAGTCATGTATACTCTTCTGATCATAACTTTTGATGTGATTCTTAGAATCAAGAAATTCCAGTTGGGTTGGAAACTAGACTTGAAGGGCTTTCCAACGATAGGTCACACGCCCCAAATGGACTTCTGGTTCGAGAGATACAGCCTTCGTAAGTTGACGCAAAATCACTGTTTTCCCGCCCGGTCGACCGGGCGGTTTTGCCCGACCGGGCGAAATGAAAATTTCAGAGGATGCAAAGCATGTTAGCCCGGTCAACCGGGCGAGAGTGGCTCCAAAAGTGCTTGCGCGCCCGACCGGGCGGCTCTGCCCGGTTGACCGGGCGGAATTCCATTTTTTGTCGTAGTTTCAGAACAACGTCGCCCGACCGGGCGGTTTTTGCCCGGTCGACCGGGCGGTTTTTCCGGAAGGTTAATTTTTGCCTTTTTTAGCCGGTTTTGTAAAAACTATAAATAGGTCTTCTCTCTCTTCCCCTAGGCCCCCTTCACGTTATTTTCTTAGTTTTAGTTTTTAGGTTTAGTCTTCTTCTTTTTCTCTCTAGTTTTAGTTGTAAACCCTAGTTTTTATTCTTCTTCATTAATTCATGAATTCTATTAGTTTCTTTCATTGATTTCTTTAATTATGTTTTCTTTTATAGTTTTAGTTTTTATTCTTTATTTCATGATAGAGTAGTTTTAATTTCTAGGGTTTGGGAATCCATGTTTATATGCTATAATTCTTGATGGATGTTTATTGATGGTTTCATTAGTCATTGTTATTTCTAATTGATTAGTGTTTATATTGTTAATCTTGCAATCTGATCAATTGTCTGATTGAATATTGCTAATATCGAGTCATAGATCGAGAGATAGTACTCTTTAGAGGCTTACCTACAATTAGCAAATCTGATTATGTTGAGCGACCGTACTGGCATATGTTGATTTGAGAGCGTTAAGGCCCGACCGTAGGATTAACATGTGCTCTAGATATCTGATTAATTGAACTATTGATGATATTTTGATAGATTATAGTTATGAACATGGTGAACCATTGCCCTAGATCCTTTTTAGCTTGATTTTCGTAGTTTGATTAGTTTAGAACTTTAATTCATTATTCCTGTTCTTGTTTAGTTTCTCCATGCATTAGAAGCTAGATTAAAACAACCATCTCTCTGTGGATTCGACCCTACTTACCCTACTACATTGTTAGAAGGTTTTGCAGGAATTATTTTTGACAGGTGTACGACACCCTATCAGTGGGATATGTTGTTGCACACAAAGTGTGGGTGATAAATAACATCTTTTCTTTCCTGTCAAAAAAGTAGGTGGAACATGTTACCAAGAATAGAAAAAAGCAATCGTGTGTAGATAAAAAAAAAAAGCAGACGGAAAATAAAATTATGTAGATTAAAAAGAAAAACAGAGGGAATAGCTATACAGAACACCCATGTACAATTTCCTTCAACCATGATTGGTCATCTATAAAAAAAATCAATGCTTCAATAGTTATTTATTTTTTAGAGAAAAAATGATTCACCCTTTCTCTAATATTGTTCTTTAATTTGCATTGAATGCACACATTTCAACAACAATTTTTTATAATATAACTAAAAACTGGATCCAGACTTATCTTACACGATATTTCAATACATACGGAGTATTAAAATAAAATCTATCACTTTGAAATTTTGACCTTGAAAAAAAATTTAATGAACTTCTACCGAATGAATTTTTTTTTGTTCGGACTCCCTAACGTTGCCGTCAACCACCACGTCCTAGTTCAGTAATTTTAACCTGATTCCCTTTTGAAGCTCATGTTGCACACGTTATCGGATGGTCTTCCCCCGTCTCTTAGAATCGACTAAACTATGTGCAAGTACCGTTCATGAAACCGAAAGTCAAAAGTAGTATATGTCGGTATGGAGAACAAGTCTGGATGCTACAAGACACTGCTAAGACACACGACATGTGGTCCTATAAGACCTATTATGTCTGCTTACGGGGAGTCCTCAGCAAGATCTGCAAGTGCAGCAGAAGAAAGCTCACAATGTCTGGTCTCCGAAGCCACGTGGACAGATTGGCAAGGGACACGGAAACTCACAGGCTGCATGTTACTGTTAATGTCATTGCATAATCAACGCTTTTAAACTTTGAGATTTAAATAATAATAATAATTATTATTATTATTTTACTATTATTATTACTTATTATTATTATTATTATTATTATTATTATTATTATTATTATTATTATTATACTATCATTATTATTATTATTATTATTATTATTATTATTATTATTATTATTATTATACCATCATCATCATTATTATTATTATCATCATCATCATCGTTATTATTATTATTATTATTATTATTATGTAGTTATTTTTCCTATTTTATCTTATTAGTACTTGGAAAAAATATTACAATGTATATCTTGGAATTAATATTGTTTTGACACTTGTTGTAATATTACTTTATGTTTACTCAAATATTTTCATAATTATACCATCATTTCGTGTAGGAAATAGCAAAAAATACGGGTACTCAATTAGGAACCTAAATAATCGGTATCTAGAACCGAAACTTAATATGGTGGTTTTCGTCTTTGGTAATAAAATTAGGAGTCGGTATCAATTGGTTTAGGTCCTTTAACTTTTTTTTAAACGAAACCCATTGGTTAACTTGTTACCCGTCCAAAACCTTCAACAAGCTTAAGGACCAAGGAATCATTAACAACGATTTGGGTCCTTAATTTATTTGGACTGGAAGCGGCGATAATAATCGATTTCAATCATTAAGTTATTTGGACCAAAACCAGGGGTAACAATCGATTTCGGTCCATAATTTAATAGATTTAATTCGGTCCTTATATATTTGGACTAGAACTAGCTGGCATGACCGACTAACTGTCTGTGCAAGGTGTACCTCAGAAGATGACCTCCACTTTTGGAGGGCCCCCAATTCATCCAAGCCCATTTATTACCTTCATCTTCTTTCTTGGAGCTATTTCCTCTTTCCTCCATTGAAAAGTTAAAAGCTTTTTCACATTATTTAATTTTATATGGGTCAACTTTTCAAATTCAATATGACAATAATTCTTTTTTAAACAATGTACCATTAACCAATTGTTTTTTCACCATAGCAAGAAAAACTAAATTTGGCATATACGGAAGTTGGCTATGATTCTAGGGATTATATTTGTTAGGGGGTGAATGTGAGAAAATAAGAAGAGCAAAATTAAAGATCAGGTATTCAAGCAAAATTTCAAGTCGTTTGTTGTCTCATTCGGAGAAGAATCTTCATTTCATATCCAATAAAGACATGTAAGGGAAAAATGAGCTTGAAGGATTAAAGACCAAAATCTATTGCTTTTGTTGTGTTTAATTTGTTTTTAATCTGTGCAAAATTAATAGGGAAAAATGTGACTTTCTATTGCTTTTGTTTTTTTTCTCAAATTTTATGGGTGTGAGTTAGTAATTTTGCACATATTAAAGACAATAATTAATATTTTATAAGGAAAAAGTCACTATTAAATATGTACATATATTTTGTATCTTCTACACTTTTAACCAGAATGTTACTCTCTATATATTATCCTTCTACAATTATCTGAATCAATTTGTGTTTAGGTGGTTTGTGCGAATAGTTAGTATAAATTACATTAAAAGTTTATTGACAGTACGAAATTTGATCGTTTTAAATTTAAGAAGATTTTTTGGTATTTAAGAGTGATAATCGCAATGATGTTACTGTTGTAGACGGGATTCATTTCCGGGTCTTGAATCCCGCCCATCACAATACTTTACCAACTAAGTTAGATGACATAACATCTACTTAATATTTAAGAAATGTTGGTACTAATTTAAAGGTAACAAAACAGTCGTACCATGATTCATAACATAACATATATTTTTTGTATTTAAATATTCTGTTGTTTATTTTTCTCGAAGGGCCTACTTTCTTGATTAGCACAGGGCCCTAAGTTGTTTGAAACGGCCCTGCCAGCTGGTAACTTAAAATTGGGTCCAACACAATAAAGTAACGAAATTAATTGTTTAGTGTTTCTAATTTTGTTACTGAAGATGATTTTTGAAGATATATTTTTTTGGAAAATATTGGTAGAAAAATAACAAAATTCACATAGTTCATACTTGAAAGTTGAAACTTGAACCCCTATGGTAAAGTTTATGCGTACGCGAATGAGCTCAATGCCTCTTAATGCTGATTCGCATCATCGTCATCAACATTGTCTTCATTGTTATTCTCATGCTTGTTTAGCTGCAAATGTTCACTCACCAATCTACAAGTTACAAATAGATGATAATGAAAATTAAGGCATCAACACTGTTATGTCGGACAGAATGGTATTAGTTGTAGATACCTGAAAATGTTCTATTCCTGCCTATTTCGATAGCAGTCTGGCAGCGGTTGATTTTGTCTCGTCGCGTCGAAGACTTTGGTATTTCTCATCTTCCTTTTCTTTCATTGTTTTGAGAAGGGTTTGTATTGAACTTTGAGAAGTGTTTATATTGAATTTTGAGAATGTTTGTGAGGTTCTATAGATGAATGATGTATCGCAGTATCGGTATTAGGTATGAGGAATTTTAATTTTTGCATGTGACATTGACAATTAACACTAGCTATAAGCCTATAATGGTGGACCAAAGGGGGTCATTTCTTTTAAATTATCTCAAGTATATTTCGGGATAATCATATGATGTTGTAGTGATCGATGATTTTCTTTTTAGAAGAGTTGTATTGATAATTTTAATACATACCTACATGTTGGTAGTAGCTAGGGGTTAATTGGCATTAGTTTATGAATCTTTATTTTATATAAAAAAAAGAGAGATTAATTCGGGTACCCTATGATCGAGCTCTGAAAACTGGATACTATGCGTTTTTTTAAAAAAACCGCATACCGGAAAAATCAGGTTGCCAGTTATGAACACCCATATATACATTCATTCAAGCTTATGGCAATTTACCATAGGCCATAGCAATGTAGTATAGGCTTTCCGGCGAAACCAAAATCTTTTCCACTAAGAAGAATTTGTGGAATCAAGGAGCCTCCAATCGCACTTTTTATCCCATAATACGTTGAAGGCCAATGCCACAACTGAGCTTGAAAGGGCTGCTCGGAACCAAAATGATCCACTTGTAACTTGTAAGTTCATATTGTGTTCTTGTACAAATAGTAAATATTCAAGAGCAAACTTCAACACATTCCATTTATCTACGAAGTCTCTTCCGTCTACAATGTGCAATGTCTCTTTCTTGACAAAATTTAGGAAGCCACTATAAACACAAAAAATATATAGTCAATTTGTTAGTGCAAAAACTAAGAGTTAAACAACAATTGGGAATTAGACCTTGATTTTTATTTGTTTAGCATAACGAACCTAAAGACAAAAATAATAATTCATAGAAAATATAAAAAGAATAAGTATTTATATTAATTGTAGTTTGCTCTTAAATGTAATTAGTCAAACTGGAAAAACTATTTATAATCTCACATCTGAATTACATGTGATTTATATTAATTGTACTCCCTCCGTCCCATAATATAGTGCTTACTTCTCATTCTTCACGGGAATTAAGAAAAATGGAATGAGTGGTACGATTTCCAAAAAAATATATTTAATGAAGTGCTTTTTTGATACTTTTGTATTGAAACTAGTTATTTTTTTTTTTCCTTTAAATAAAATCAAGAGGCAATAAATGTTCCTTGGAATGGTGTAAAGCAATAAATGGGGTCACATAGGGGTATTTTGGAAAGTTTGTGTAGAAATTAAGGATAAATTAGTCCAAATAAATTGACAAAAAAGAAAATAGGCACAACATTTTGGGACACCAAAAAAGGAATGTGAGCACTATATTATGGGACGGATGGAGTAGTATTTAAGATGTATGTTTTAGGTCCTAACCTGACATAAACGTATCATGTACAGTATGATAGATGCTACGAAGTACAATGCATTATAACTGGTGGCGTTCATTTATCGATGAGGGAAACTGCCATAGTAGCAAATGTAGAAGAGAGTACCCTCATTGCCTGAATCTGATTGTGTGAAAAAGAAGAAAAATTCAGCAATGCAAGATGTCTAGTATTAGATACTCCCTCTGCTTTTTTTTTTTGCTACATTTGTTGTGCACGATTTTCAAAGCATTATTTAACTCTTAATATCTCTTATTTCGCTTAAGTAAAAATTATAAAAATTTGATATTATGAATCTACACGTCGGATCGAATTTAACAAGATCACATACGACTATATTTTTACTTATAAAATAATCAAAATAATCGATCAAAGTAGTGGCTCATTCCTAGGAAACAAATGTAAGAAATAAAAAAACAGGAGGGAGTGACTTAAAAAAAAAAAAAAAGCCATCGTCACACACGTTTCATATTACGTTTGTAGATTGTAAGAGTCTAAGAGAAGGTTCCTAATTACTGTAATTAGTCAGATCTCAATATCCCACTGACTCAGACTCACTACAATAGGGGAGTACTTCTAGAGGCCAACCCATTAGGGGCAAAAAGAACTAGTCCAACGAAATTCATAGGAATGAAGTCATTCTACGAGAAAAGTTCTTTTTACTCAAGTCATAATGTAGAAAATATATAGTCACGATATTGATGGTCTTCTTGAATGCATCTAAATCCGGATTTTCTTTATAAACAACTTTTTACTATTTCTGATACTATATGTAACGTAATTAAAAAAATTAATAGTTACAATATTATGCATTGAAAACTCTGGACATTTTGAGTGACACTTTTAAAAAAATGAAGTAAAAAAAATCAGTTTTGCTTTCACAAACATCAGATTGCGCTCATACGTTTTACATATACTACTATTATAAAAACGTGTGAACACGTATTATGATTTGTGACCCACCAACTGTCGAATTACGTCATACATGTTGTACCTCTAGGAGGAATTGGGGTTGGCTCAAGTGATGAGGTTTCCCATCTTCCCTAGCAAAGTCTATGGTTCAATTCCTACCACAGACATTTACTTGGGATTTAAGGAGGAGGGAGGTTGGCCGTTGGGGGGTGTTTGACTTGTAATAGGCCTCTAGGTGGAGGCCCTATGCGAGAGCAACCCAGATTACCTTTAAAAAAAATATTGTACCTCTAGGCCATAACATGACAATTTGTTTACTTAACGTTTAAGCAATACCAACTTTATGAGGAGAAAAAGAATAGAAAATAAGAAGAAGAAGAAAGAGAGCAGAGTTAAAGAAAATGTTTAACTCTGAATAACTAATTCTACTTCGATTTATAGGTTGTAAATATCCAATAACAAATATTCCACTTCGATTTATAGGTTGTAAATATCCAATAACTCTCACGAATCATCCTCCCATCCATGATCCATCAATTAAATTTTCATATTGCCATATTGGCAAAAGTCTCTATCCAATTGTCCATAACTCCATACAATTGACTGATCCACACCAGTGACCAGTCATCACATGCAGCTGATGGTCGCATGGACCAATGTCCCTGTCATAACAAAAAAAAATAGATGGGAACACATCTACCATATAAATAAGGGCGTTCAGAGTGCGGTTTGGACCGCACCAAACCGGCAAACCGCAACCCAAACCCTTTTTTAGCAGTTTGGGTTAGTTTGCGGTTTCAAAATTGCGATTTGGGTTATGATTTCAAGCAAACCGCGGTTTGCGGTTTGGGTTGGGTTTGAATTTTTGTAAACCTAAACTGCACCGTAAACTGCAGTTTTATATGATTTTAAAAAAAAAAATTTTAACTATTTTGATTTTTTTTAATATACACTTGACAAGTTGGCATACGAGTATACTAATACGGGTATTAGGTATTTAGACTTCATATTTATTTGGACTCTTTATATTTATTACCAAAATTTTTTACTCTTAGATCACAAAATTAATGTCGTGGAGGAAAAAATGGTTAAACCGCACCAAACCGTTTCGCGCGGTTCGGTTTGGGTTGGTTTGGGCAAAAGTGTGGTGCGGTTTGGGCAAAAGGGTGGTGCAGTTTGGGTTGGAAAAATGTCAAACCGTATATTTGCGGTTTGGGTTGAGCTACATCCCACAACGCACCAACCCAACCCGCGAACACTATAAATCAAGGCCCTTTCTTTTACACTGAATTAATAGAGATATGGTTCAGTTCAGTTTAGACAAAATCATTTGAGTTTGAAGTTCAGTTCAGACAAATTCCTCTTATAATTTCAGTTCCGATCAGTTTGAAGTTCAATTCAGACGAATTCCTCTCACAATTTCAGCTCACTTTAATTCAGTTTAGTGCAAAAGAAAACGGCCTAGGATCATACTTAAAAAACACTTAAAAAATAAACAAATAAAGAGATATATTTGCAAAATAAGACAAAATCAATAGCTCATTCCTTTTGAGAATAAACTTCCACATGACTAAATTCCAAGTTCTATAAGAGACCATATATATTACTCATATAATAGAGTATAAAATTATTTCTGGGGCTTTAATCATATACTCTATCATTTTACTTCAACCTAAAATTAATACAGTAGAGTTTAAACACTTCAATTCACTCTAACACATTACTAGTCGTGAACCGTACGTAACACTTGCATTTTTACATTTGTATAGAACTATTCATGGGGCTCCAATCATATACTTTATCATTTTACTTCAACATAAAAATCAATACAATAGAGTTTAAACACTTCAAATCACTTTAACACATTACTTGTCGTGAGTAGTTCGTAACACGTACATTTTCACACTTGTCATTTCATTATTTTGACCATTCATTTATTATTCTTATAGAATAACACATTACTTATCTACTTTCCTATCTAAGTGAAACTTTCCATGAATTATATATTGTATGGTAACTTTTTATAAAATAACTCTTTCCACATGACCACTTATATATGGGAAACTGGTGAGAACTTGGGATATAGTCAATATTGTCCCTTTATTGAATTTTGAAGTTCAAATATTCATTTTCAAGGTTATTTCAATAAATTAATACACATAAATTTTCGTTTATAGTAAAAGTATTTTGAGCAATGTGTCAAACTTTAGGAGTATATGACAGATTTCGAAAATGAAAGAAATATTTTTAAAAATTACGCCAAACTTGAGAGGTACACCTAGACATTTCTCTTCTTTATTTCATACCGGAACACGTATCATTCATGACAAGTGACCACCCCTATGGATACAACAAAAATTTATGACAATAAGCACCAAGGAAAAAAAAAAGATAGAATACCAATAACCTTTATGGCTTTATGTCCATATTTTGGCAGTTCTCTAATTTTCTTCATTTCCTCATCCTTTTCTAAAACAATGTTTAAAAGTCTGCTTTTTCATTTGTAAAACCTTAATTAATTTTCTTAGTACCAAAACCACCGATTTCCAGTTGTGTCATGCGTGTAAATTGTAATCCGCGTTTGGTTGATTTGACCCCACCATTTCTGACTGGCTAACAACGGAAACAAATCAGTAGTGATTTTCGGAGGAAAAACTAAACTCACTTACAAATAGAAGAAGAAGAAGAAGAGGAGAGAGAAAATAAAAGAAAGAATAAATTGTGAGTTTGAGTGAAAAACTGTAAAAAATGGCAAATGAAGGAGGTGAAGAAGAGTTAAGTTTGGAGTTCACTCCAACATGGGTTGTTGCAGTTGTTTGTTTCATCATCATCGCCATTTCTCTCGCTGTTGAACGTTGCCTTCATTATGGTGGCAAGGCAATTTTTTACACTTAGACCCACACAAAAAAAAAGAACTTTTTTTCTGGGATAATTTTTTTTTAAGACCCAGATTATATGTAAGAGTGTTAACAATTTTTTTGCTTTTTGTGGGTTTGAATTTTCAGTATTTGAAGAAAAAGAATCAGAAACCCCTTTTTGAGGCATTGCAGAAAGTGAAAGAAGGTAAAAAAATTATCCTTTTTGTTTAAAGTTGTGAACTTTGAGGTTTTTATTTTGTGGGGTTTTGATTTGTACTAGAATATTTGTTTTTTTCTGATGGGTTTGTGTTGATTATTTGTTTTATGTGTGTTTGAATTGATTCAATGATGTTATGTTTTGATTTAATTTAATTTCATTTCTCTCCTATGTTGGTTATGAAAATGAGTGAGTAAACTGAAGCGTTTGATGTCATATGAATTTGTTATTTGAATTTTGCCTTTTCAACTTTATGTCACCTCAGAATTAGTAGCAATTTATGTGAATTTGAGTACTGTTTGATACAGTATATAATTCTTGTTTAGATTTGTTGATTGTGAAATGAACAGGAATTCATAGATTTATGTTTACTAACTTCTTATGTAAAAGTGTCCTTTTTACCATTTTTTCTCCAGAATTGTAACTGATGTTACTTTAATTCAATGTGTTCTAAACTTCTAATTATAAAATGAGGTATTTCTTACTGAGAAAAAGAGGAAGAAAAAAACTAATGGAGTTGTGTGAAATGATGGTGGACAGAGCTGATGCTGTTGGGATTTATATCCTTACTGCTAACAGTATTTCAAGGGGCAATCTCCAAAGTATGTATTTCTGAGAAATATGTCAGGCATATGCTTCCCTGTAGTCTCGAAGAGAAGGATGCGGCTGCTTTACCAACGACTGAGCACATTGGTGGGCTCCGGCGGCTTCTGTCTGAAGCCGCCGTGTCTCAGTCTGCTTACTGTGCCAATAAGGTAATGTGAGATTTAGTTACTGCATTTTACTAGTGTTTCTTTGTTCTATTGGCCTTTTGTTGTTATAGGCTCGTGGATGAGTTGTAAGGTTTGGCTTTAATTTGTATATATTATACTTTGTTCTAGTGTGCTTTATTAACTGTAATTATTTTTACTAAGCCCACAATCTATGCCGCGATCGCTGGCTAACATTCCATTTTTGTTGACTACTATATAATTGAAATTCATGCACCTTTGTCTATAAACTTGGCATTATTTATTGCTCTTCTATTGAGAATTTGAAATTATTAGTCTATATTAAAATTGTTTAAACTCATTGGAATCATGTTTGTTTCAGGAGTTCTTGGTATTATTAGGTATTTCTTGTTTTCAACTTTTGTTTTTGAAAAAAATTTAGTGTTCAATATTTAGAACGATCACTGAACCAATTAAGGATTAATTTTGGACGAGGATATGGAGCTTCTGCTTTCCGAGGATTTGTTAAATTTGTTTAAAAGCCTTGAAGATTCAGTTGTCTTGATAGAAGAATGGCTGAGCACGGCTGACATGTCATTTTTCTTATATCCTTGAATTACGCAGATGATAATTAGTGTTGTATAAAAAAAAAATCATGATGTAAAGAAAACGAAATACTCAGTTGCCAATGTGGAGATTATGGCACTGGCTACTGGTTGTATGGAGGTCTGGAGGTTAGGAGGTCAGGTTTTGGTCACAAAAGAGGATCATCCAAAGTCAAGTCTACTAGTATGCTCTGTGAGAAGCATAAATACAAATCATTTCATTCCTGCATTGTGACAATCTAATTTTTTTTAATAATAAAATCACTTTAGGTTACTATAAATCTATACTAATATATTAAAAGGCGTTCTTCAACAAGGAACGATGTCACGTGGCGTTTTCCCTTGTTTTACTCCATGTAATGGACATACAATAAAAAAATAGAAAATACATTGTGTAAGATTTGATCTTGTGATCACAAGCATATATACTAAAGTCTTAACCACTGAACCAAGTGATCCTTGATGTTATCACTTTAAAGTAAAATATTCACAAATGAAAGATATAATTACCCGGAGAGTAGCCCGGGCCTAAAAATTAGTTTTATGCTAAACAGTGAGGATAGAAGTTTGGCTTATATTATAGTGTTTGGCAAACTGTTGCTCACTTGAAAGTATTATCCAAGTAGTTATCACTAATTATTTCTGACCTTTTTTTGCAGCATCAAGTTCCCTTCTTATCCATTGAAGGGCTTCATCACCTGCATATCTTCATCTTTGTTCTGGCGGTTGTTCATTGCACTTTCTCTGTCTTCACCGTCCTTTTCGGGGGAGCAAGAGTATGTATCATTGTATCCAGTCTTACGTTGTGCTCTCTTATTGCTGTTTAGTAGTGTTTTGTTTTGTCTTGCTGTGAAGTTGGTTTGATTTTTGCAAACGTGTATCTTATGTGACAGATACGCCAATGGAAGCACTGGGAAGACTCTATTGCCAAGGAAAATTACGATACAGATCAAGGTAAAGAAGTAGCACAAAAATTGTCGCTTGCTGTTTCCTTATTTGCACTGTGAACTTCTATGACTGTCGCTCATCCCTTGTCTGGCTTTATAAGAATATATGTAAAACAAAGAAAGTGGGGGTCTTTTCTCTGCGGGATGAATGCAATTGTTAGCTGTGGTCTTTGTAGGGGTACGGGACTCTCTGGGCACTCGGTGATTGGTTTGCTTGCTAACTGCGTTTAGTATCTTTTTCTGGGAATAGAAATGATGTATGGTAGTATTTGTATACATTTTTGCTTATTGATCCAAACCATTTTGACAATTTTTTGTGCAGCTTTAAAACCTGCAGTTACCCACGTTCATGACCATGCCTTCATTCGTGATCATTTTGTGGGTGTTGGTGAAAATACTTCAATCTTGCGTTGGATGGTGAGCGAGTTTCTTTTTTACTGCACAACGGGTATCATAGATAATCATCAAACCTACTGATGGTAGTTCACAAAGAATAACATTGTTCCACTTCTTCCATCTAGATATAGGTGTGATTTTTTAAAAATTATTTGGCATCTAGGAGGCCTTGTTTTCCCTCCCTTCTCGATCTTTAGCATACATCTGACTGTAGATATGCTTGTGCTAAGTTTTATATCAATAAGTTGGAATCCCGTGTCTTATTCTTCTTATATAGACCAGAAGGAGTTTGATTGGGAATTATTCTGCTTATTTGTCAGCATTCTTTTGTCAAGCAATTTTATGGAGCGGTGACAAAAGCAGACTACAAGACATTGCGTATGGGTTTCATCATGGTATGCATGTTTTCTAAGTCTTTATTGTGTCTTTGGCATGCTGATGCACTTCTTTTTTTCTTTCTGATTTCTACTTTCTGATTTACGTACAACTGTCATATGCTGAAACTAGATAATAATGATTTTTATTTCAGACACATTGCAAAGGAAATCGCAAGTTTAATTTCCACAAGTACATGATTCGTGCGCTGGAAGATGATTTTAAACGAGTTGTTGGTATAAGGCAAGTGGTTTATGTCACACTTGCTTACCCTATGGCATATTTTGTCTGCTAAAGTTATGAACTGAGATTTTATTCTGTGTGATGCAGCTGGTATCTTTGGGTATTTGTGATCATCTTCTTGTTGCTGAATGTTGATGGTATGAAATTACTCTTGGTCAGCTGATGTATTCTTTTATGCCCGGAGCATGTTATTGTTGATAATTACATCTTTTCATCAACAATTGTTTCAGTCTTGTACTTTGCTAAGTGCTTGCCGTCTATCTTCTATCCAAATATCTACTCTAAATTTTGCTGAATCTACTCTAAATTGCAGAATATATACTTTGATTTTTGTTTACTTCCTTGATCCATCTTATGAATGTACTTTGTTGCAGGTTGGCATACATACTTCTGGATAGCATTTATTCCTTTTATTGTGAGTATCTTCTGCTCATAAATTATGTGACTACTACTTGGCATGTTACAGCTCATGCGCACTTTTCTGGAAGGGCTCTTTTACGATTAGCATTAGCTTGTGCAAATACGGAAAATAGAAGGGATATTGATAGCTTTTCCATATATATATATATATATATATATATATATATATATATATATATATATATATATATATATATATATATATATATATATATATATACTTCTTAAAACGCATTTCTGGTATTCCTGTTTTCTAATTTAATATAGTGGTGTTCGGTTAGGTCTGCTGAAAGGAATGGATACCTCTTTTTTTTTGTATAACTTGTTTCTGATATTCCTGATTTTCTCTGAGTGAGGTCCGCGTTAGGTAGTCATTAGGCAACATAAAACTTGCTTACTCGATTAGCAGATAATTTGTGTGACTAACCGCATCATGGTTGCAAGAGGTTTAATAGTTGATCTCAATCGTGGTTGTGCATTGGTTTCAGCTTCTCCTTGCTGTGGGGACAAAACTGGAGCATGTCATCACAGAGCTTGCTCATGAAGTTGCTGAAAAACATGTTGCCATAGAAGGGGACCTCGTGGTTAAGCCTTCTGATGAACATTTCTGGTTCAGTCGGCCTCAGATCACTCTATTCTTGATCCACTTCATCCTTTTTCAAAATGCATTTGAGATTGCATATTTCTTTTGGATATGGGTGAGGAGCTGCATTCTGAAGTCTTCACAGGATGTTCTTTACTTGCTAACTTCATCTGAGGTTCATAATTTGATATGAAATGTTGCTCTTTTCCCCAGGTGCAATATGGTTTCAGCTCCTGTATTATGGGACAAGTGCGCTATATTGTGCCAAGGCTGATCATAGGGTAGACAATGCTGTTCTGAATTTCTGATCACATTCTGTCAGAACCTCTACATTTCGTCTCTCCGTTTGTAATTTGTCTTTCCCTTTTTCTTTTGCAGTGTTATCATCCAAGTCCTATGTAGTTATAGCACTCTACCACTTTATGCCATTGTTACTCAGGTACCTTAATATACTGCAAACTTTTGCTTCCTGTCCTAAAGTCATTCTCCCCTCTAAATGTGTATTTCTTTGTTATTGTGAATTTGTCATACCTAAACTTTCTTTTTTTTAAATACTATGAAGATGGGAAGTAATTTCAAGAAGGCAATATTTGAAGAGCATGTACAAGTTGGCATCCTAGGGTGGCGCGATAAGGTAAAGAAGAAGAAAGCTTTGAAAGATGCGGCCAACGGTTCTACAGCTAGTGGGACATCGACCGAGGGTCCTACTACGAGAATTCAGATGGCACGACTTGTCCAAAATGAAAATGGAAATGCGGGAAGCGAGATTCAACCAAGTAACACATAAGGAGACAATGGTTGGTATCAAAGGAAGAATGGGCTACAAATTTAATGATTGGTGCAGGCGTGTGACTTCATTAATATATAGCCTTCTACACTGCCTTTTCGGAGATTCGGCTTGGTGAATTTGTATGATCTTCGGAAGTGAGGTAGTGTTTTGATATGTTATAAGGCTGTAGGAGAAGTACATGTAGAAAGCAATGACACTGGTATATAAAAGCTTCTGCAAAATTTTGATGCCTTGATGTTGGGTTGAGGGGATGGGAGTTTAGGCTGTTGCAGCTGCGTTTTTTTTGTCTATGTTGAAGGAATGTGCACTTGTAAATAAAGGGCTAATGTATACTCTTTATTCATGCAATTGTTTATGATGAATGAAATATTTATAATTTCATACTTGTGCTACTGTAATTAGTAATTACCAAATTATATAAGTTCTGCCGAATTATATGTTTGATAATTGAGCACATAATTCAGTATAACAATTTTTCAAAAAAATGAAAGCCTATACCGTTATTGATACCCACAAATATTCTAATACACGTTGTTTAATCGAGCATATTTTTAAATTACAAATTTACAAGGTAAAACAAATTTAAAAGTTTCACCTTGTAATATAAGCTCAAGGTTCTCTTTAAAAAACATAGATTTAACCCTTACGGCCCGTTTGGTAAGAGGTCATAAATAGTGGGAATGGTAATGCATTATAGTGTAAATTTATACTACAAATCCAATGTCATTACCTATGGTAATGCTATTTCATCCCAATATATCCATTTTCTTCCTAAAAACTCATTACTATCCATTACCACTTGGGAAGGTGGTATTGGGTGGTAATGAAAATTTATAAAGGGAAACCCATGTTTTATGATAAAATTTCATTCCCATGGTCATTGACATGAGAACTTCTTTACACATTTACACTAAATTTCATTACCATTACCACTATTTATGACCACTAACCAAACGGGCCGTTAATCCCACAAAAAAAAATGACTTATTTGAATGAAAAAATTACATTGATGTGTAACAAGACAGGTGAACTAGCGCCAAGTGATATAATCTATGTAATGCAGACTGCTATTCTGCCTGTTTATGTCATTAAGGATGTTGAAAGATCTTGTAAAAAATCCAGTGGAACAAGGTGGACTCTACTCACTATATTCCTCGTACTTATTGGCAAAATGTTTGTAAACATATTAATAAGGGTGGTTTAGGAATTACCGAATTATGGATTTAAAGAAGTGGAATGTAGCTTTTATGGCAAAGTTAGGTTGGAAAATTCTAACCCAACCTGATAAAGTATGGGTTCAACTTCTTTCTGATAAATATCTTAGAGGCACCAATTTTCTTGATTGCATTCCTCTTTCTACAGCTTCCCCTCTTTGGAAAGATATCCTCAAAGGAAGAACTTGTCTGAAGAAAGGTCTTAAGATTGTAATTGGTAATGGTACGTGTACTTCGGTTTGGTACCATCACTTGGTTGGAGATTCCCCGTTTTACTTAATTTCAAATACTCCTTTTAGATGTAACATTGGACTTTTCACATTTGTCGAGGCACAACTTTGACAGATAATATCTCTAATTGTATAAAAGTAAAAATTATAAAAAATATATATTTGGTAATATTTGGGCACTATTCATCCAATACACTTTTACACTATATTCCTCGTACTTATTGGCAAAATGTTTGTAAACTATTTTGTTTCCTTATGTATAAATAACAATTAATGGTCAAAGTGTATTGGATGAATAGTGTCCAAAGTCAACATTGCCAGATCTAAAAAACGGAGTAGATTATTAAGATTCCTGATAATCTTGCTCATTTAAGAATGAAGGACTTGATCGGTAATATAGCTGGAATCTTGATAGAGTAGCCCCCCATATTCCTCCTCCTTTACTCCTCTTTATTAAAGCTATTCCCCTCCCCCAGCATACATGTCATGGTAGTCCCCAGCATACATGTCATGGTAGTTTTACTAATAAGTCTGCTTACAATAGATTAGAGGACCCTATTAGTGACGATTTGAATTTCTCTTGGAAAACTCTCTGGAAACTTAATATTCCTCACAAATATAGAATGCTTTTGTGGAACATGGTGCATAGTATCATTCTTGCCTGTGAATTCTTTACCATCTAGGAAAATTCCAGATTTCAACACCACCTGTGCCAGATGTTTTTCAAATGAAGAGGATCATTTGCATCTGTTTAGGGATTGTGTTAACTCCTGTATTATATGGGAAAAAATCTTCATAGCTTTTCCTCAAATTGCTCCAGACTAGTCCAGTGTGTTTTACCATCAAGATTGGGAGGGATGGATTAATTTAAATAGGGCTGACAATCAGGTCGGGTTGAGTCAATTTCAGGTCACTTACCCCTAACCCAAACCCGACCTGATTCTAATTTCAGGTCAAAAATCATAATCCAAACCCGACCTTACCCGAAACAACCCAAAATGACCTGAAATGAAATTCAACTATACACGCTAATTATGAAAGTATGGGTTAATGACCTGAAATGAAATTTAGGTGATTCAAGAAATGTGGCGCTAATACAAATAAGAATAACAAAAGATAGGTTGTATAAGTTATGAAAGTCAGGGTTAATTTCGGAGTTGGCCCTGACCTAGAAATAATCCGACTTCTAAATCGGGTTATTCGGGTTATTTTCAGGTTCAAAAAGTCAACCCGAACCTAACCCATTATATTTTCAGGTCGGGTTGGGTCGACCCATTTTTTATTTCAAGTCGAAAATCTCAACCCAAACCCGGAATTTTCATGTCAGTTTCAGGTCGGGTTATCGGATTGGGTCAACTTTTGCCAGCCCTAAATTTAAATATGTCTTTTTCTTCAACTTGGCAAGAGATTTTTGGCACAACTATCTGGCATCTATGGATGGGTAGAAATTTAGCTATTTTTCAGCAGAAAATGCTTCCGATTTATTTGTTCTCAATTCAACAAGCTATCTATGGATATTGTTTATTGTCAAAATCTTTTGCAGCCTCGTACAGATACTACTGTTCCAGTGTTCCCACAAGCAACCAGATGACTAGTACTTGGGCTCCTCCAAATAAGGAGTTTCTTAAATTAAACACCGATGGAAGCTAGATTGCGGTTGACAAAGCTGCTGGTGGTGGAGTGTTCAGGCAGGAGAATGGAACGTGGGTTTTAGGCTTCTCAATTCACTTCAGTGCGATCAAATAATCCTCCTGCTGCAGAGCTCTTAGCGATTCGAGAAGGTTTGACAATGGCCAGGGACATGGATATCAAGAAGTTGGAGCTGGAAATAGATGCTGAAGGATTAAGGATGATGCTGCAAAATGCTGAAAACTTCAGATCACATGAACTCAATGTTATAATTAATGATGTGGCCTCTTTGCTGAAGAAAGACTAGACTGTGGTACTTCTCAATGGGAAGAGGGAAGCCAACGCAGTTGCCCATGAACTAGCAAGTTATGGCCGCAACATGGAGGATATGAGAGTGGTGCATGTAAGATGTTGTCACGCAGTAGTTCTATGAATTGTATTTGGTCTATGTTTGGTTGGGATGTCAGCTTTTGGTGTTACGGTTGTTTTTGGGATGTATGAACTTATTCAGGATCTTGTAATCCTTTTTAATCTAATCTAGTTTTTTGTCTGGTTGTTAAAAAAAGATATGTTCTATGTAGTATTTCAATTAATATTATAGATGTAAAAGCTGATTTTTCTCGTCCTGATCGTTATTAATCGCATTGTATTTTACTTAAATTATCCCACCACTAACTACAATAAGTCAATTAACTCGAGGTGTCAAAAGGATAAAATGAAAAGTAAGGTCCTAAACGATTAAAAAAAAGATTAGATCCTAATTACTTAACTCGACAATTCTCTAAGAGGGTAACCAACCTGATGGCTGATAGCCTGATACCACTACCAATCAAAAGAACAAAGAACATATATAAGCCATAAACTTATAGGTGTTATATGATTGTCATTTCACATCATTCATAAAGGGCACACTTAGTTTTATAAAAAAAAAAAACTTTTGAATTCTACTAAAACATATTATAGCCAATACACTTTGAAAGTGGGTGGAAGGCAAGGAAATCTAAATCTTAAAGTGTCCTTAGTGGAAAGTTAAATTCTCGACTTCCAACTCTCCAAGTTACAAGTTCAACTCTTTACCACCAAACTTCTTAATGCAGCTAAAAGCTTCTATAGTGCTACCAATTACCATGTACCACGTAACGTGAGAAAACCTTAATCACTTTTGGACTCCACCTTATGTTGGTGGCTTTCAAATAAGCATTTTTGAGGTTGAAAGGGGGGGCAGGGGACGATCGGGTCCACCACGCTCGCTCCTTACCCCACCTCCCCAAATCGACAAAGGAAGGAGGATATAAGTGTCATGCGAGCGATTCATAATAAGGTGGGAGATGGTGCGGCGCACCCGTAGAAGGGCAACCTTAGCGTTGCATTTTTGCTCCTGTAAGGGTGTGAACATTACTTTAAAACCGGAGGAGTCCTCAATGAGCCTTAGGGTGAGCTCATAAGTCATAAGTCATAATCCGTGTGCCTTAAGAAAGGATTTATAACTCCTTGCTTAGTCATACACAAAATTTTGGGTCCGAGGATGAGGGTACGAACAAGGTTGTAAACCAACATCCGCATGTCATTGAGGCCTCTACTTCGAACTGATATTGGCTTTATTATTTTTCTAATCAACCATGTACATGTAAAACATGTTTTGCAATCGAGATAGTGAAAGCGTAAAGTTACTAGGCAGTTTGATTAAGCACATAATTTACTAGCATTCCGCGCTAATTAAAAATAGGCTGAAAACCTGGAAAAAAAATGAATTTGGCGAAAAAAAAGGGTGCAACACGAGGACTTCCCAGGAGGTCACCCATCCTAGTACTACTCTCGCCCAAGCACGCTTAACTGCAGAGTTCTGATGGACCATTTGTTAACGTCATCATGTTTAAGGAGCCTAAGTCAATTTTTTCCAAGATTTGTCTTCTTTAGGCATGATTCACATCATAGTAGGTCTTATTTAAGAGCAATAGATAAATGGTGAAAAAGCATGAATAAATGCATACATAAGCAAATAATATGAACAATAAAATTAAAGTGAATAAAAATAAGTATATAAATAAATTAAGTGCATAAAAAGTAAATTAATAAATATTTTTTTTATTAGGAAATTAAGTCAGCCCAAGGGCTAACCCCTACCAGGCTACTAGCCTGTAGGAAACACCAACACATTGGCTGGTAAGGCATGCTATGCATGCTAAGGAAATACCCCAGCATAATGCTGGGGGTAAGGATCGAACCCCTGACCTCAAGGGCCAAGGGGGAGTGCTCTACCCACTTGAGCTAACTCCTATCCTTAAATTCATAAATATAATGAATACAAGTAAATAAAGAAATAAAATATTAATAAAATAAGGAATAAAAGAAAAGTGCACAAATAAAGTAAATTGCCAAGTAAGTAAAAGTGCATCAACTAAATTTACTACACAGTGATCACTTCATTAAAAAATTATTTCAAGGAACCTCAGAATTACATAATTTAAAAATTTATAAAAACTTAATATTACGAAACTGAGATGAATTGCTTAACATCACTAGTAGAATAATTGTTTATTGCTGCGGTGGTATTGCTGCGGTTTTACCCATACGCAGCAATATATCACGTAAAAAGAAAAGGTAAAATAGAAAATAAAGATATTGCTGCGGTTTCGACCAAAAACCGCAGCAATATAGTATCAACGAGATTTTTTTAAAAAAAGTTAGACTTTTTGACCAAACATATTGCTGCGGTTTCTGGCAGGAACCGCAGCAATATAATAAAATAATATTAAAAAAATAATATTTTAATATATTGCTGCGGTTTTTGGGAAACCGCAGCAATATCCAATTGGCCATTTTATTTCAAAAAAGAGGCGCTAGGGTTTCATTTCTCACACAGTCACACCCGCCGTTTCATTTCACTCCTTTCTCTCTCCTCCTTCATCCTCTCTCTCACCCTCTGCACCCCCGAGCTCGTCTCTCTCACTCCTCTTTCTCTCGTGCTCTCTCTCTCTCCCTCTCACTGCGCTCTCTCTCTCTCACTCGTCCTTCACCATTTTCGTTTAATCTGCACGCGATAATCTTCTCTCTCTCACTCGTCGTAATTTGTTCGAACTTTGTGGGCTTGTTCGAATTTGTTCTTGCCGGCGAGATTTGTTCGAAATTTGTTCGAACTTTGTGGGCTTGTTCGACTTTGTTCTTGCCGGCGAGATTTGTTCGAAATTTGTGGGCGTTGTTTGCTTTCGTTGGTCGCCGGTCGTTCGAAATCTCGTGCTCGTGGGCGAAGTTCTGACGAGTTTAGTTCGAGTTTCGCGTCGTTGCTCGTGGATCGTTCGATTTCTTCGAGGTTTTTCAATTTGTTTTTTCAATTTCTTATTTTCAGTTTTTATTTTAGGGTTTTTTTATTTTCAGTTTCTTATTTTTGTTTTAGGGTTTTTTATTTTCAGTTTCTTATTTTTTTAATATATTTTTTGTATTTATTATATTTTTGGTAATTAGTCATTTAGTTGGTCTGTTTGTAGATTTGAGTTTTTTTTTCGTTGTTCTTTTCCTTTTTTTTCGTTTTCGTTATATTTTCCGTTTTCTTTTGTTTTTCGTTTTTCTTTCCTTTTTTTTTCGTTTTTTGTTTTTCGTTTTTCTTTGTCTTCTTTTGGTTTTTCGTTTCTCTTCCGTTTTTTTTTCATTTTTCTTTGCGTTTTAATTTTCGTTTTTTTCGTTTTTCGTTTTTCTTTCCTTTTGTTTTTATTTTTTCTTTGCCTTTTTTTCGTTTTTCTTTGCCTTTTTTTTCGTTTTTCTTTGCCTTTTTTTTCGTTTCTCTTTTCGTTTTTTTTTTGTTTTTCGTTTTAATTTTCTTTTTTTTCGTATTTTGTTATTTTTTTCGTTTTTTTGGGGTGGAGTAGATCTGATTTTTGTTAGGTTAGTGTCAAACTATACAAATTCCCAAGTCTGTTTTTCTATTTCCTTTTTTTGTATTTTTTTATTTCTGTATTTGTTTTTGTTAGTTTTATGTCTACATTTCTCTCTCCATGTTCTATATAATATATGAGTGTAATGATGTAAGTTTGTGTTTTTTTTTGGCATTCTCTCATTGTATATAAATATCGGAAAAAAAATATATTTTTTTTTTTGAGCTGTGGTACATATTGCTGCGGTTTTTACTCAAAACCGCAGCAATAGGCTTTCATTTTTTTAATAAAAAATAAATATATTGCTGCGGTTTTTACCTAAAACCGCAGCAATAGGTTTTCAATTTTTTAATAAAAAATAAAGATATTGCTGCGGTTTTGGCTACAAACCGCAGCAATATGCCAAGATATTGATGCGGTCAAAAACCGCAGCAATAGGTTAATTACGTATTGCTGCGCCCTTAATTGCTGCGCGGTCAAAACCGCCGCAATAGGCCACTTTATGACCGCAGCAATAAGCATTTATTCTACTAGTGCATCATCTCAAATAGATATGTTTGTATGTATATATTAATGAAAATATTCGGTTTAAAGTTTTAAAACTTGACTATAAAAAAAGAAACAACACTCTATTATGGGATTAAGGGAGTACAAATTCTTTAGTTCACAATTATTTGAATAATAGTTGGAAATAGAGAGAGTGCAATCATTGTATCTAACAAAAAAATTACAATAATAATAAGAAAGATACAAACTCCAGACATTTCGAAATATTAATTTTTTCACGCACATAGCCACCAAACCCATTGGCTTGCACTAATGACTAACCCATCATGGTTTTAAGCAATGTTATCAGGATCGGGATCCTACTTTGGATCGTAGGGGTTGGTAGGATCGAATCGGTGGGATCGGATCGTAGGATCGTAAGATCCTACAATTCGGTAAAATAGAGATAATTGTGCTAGAATATGGTGAGAACCTCATGTTAAAAATTTACACGTATTAAGAATGACTTATTTCATTATCAAATAGTGATAGTTTTTAATACTATAAGAATGAAGTATCATGCAACCAAAATCTAATAAAAGAAATAAAATATGTGAAATTACTTCATGATTTTTTTACGATAGGATCGAATCATAGAGTCGTAGGATTGTAGAATCGTATTAAGATCCTACCATATAATTTTTTGAGGTTGGACAGGATCGAAAGATCCTACAAAATTAAGATCCTACGTAGGATCGGGATCGGTGAAGTCCTTCCGGATCGTAGAATCGTAGGATCGTAAGATCCGGATCGGGATTTTAACAACAATGGTTTTAAGACATACAACCGAGTTCATCCCAAATTCCGAAGATATTAATATATGCACGCACATACCCGGACCACTAACTTACACTAAGCCCTTTAATTCGTTCACATAGACGGAACACTAACTTACACTAAGTTCGACCACACCTCTAGTTTTTGCCAACGCCGCCTCATAGGCCTTTAAAAGCTCATCCTTCCTTGAAAGCTCAGTCGCAAGCCTTCTATTTTCTTCTTCTCGAACTGCAATTGGTCTAAGCAATCTCAATTCTGGCAAAAACCGAGATGAAGTGATCTAAAGGAGAGACCACATGAAGTACTAAAGCCGTATTCTTTTCGACTTCGAGAATTATAATTAAGTTTAGTTCACTTCAGGTCCATTCAAGGTTTAGTTCAATTCCGGCAAACTATTCAAATGTCACTTCCATTATCATCTTTATTATTATTCTTAATTTATTATATTTATCATTATTATTTTATTAATACTTTTATTTGAATTATTTTTTTAAATTTTTAACTATTTAAATAAGTTATTATTATTATTATTATTATTATTATTATTATTATTATTATTATTATTATTATTTTATTTATTTATTTATTTATTATCGTTTTGCTCAGTAGACGTTATTATACTCATTATTATAAGTTATAGCCACTATTAATAAAATAATTACTCATTGATATTATTATCCATAAGTTCAGATCAATTAATATAAGTTATTATAAGTTCATATAAGCTCATAATGGTTTAGATTAGTTCAGATAAGTTGATATAACTTCAAATAAGTTCAAATATGTTTACATAAGTTCTAATAAGTTCAAAAATTTCGAGATAAGTTTAGATACGTGCCCAAAAGTTCGGATAATATAATACTCCCTCTGTTTCTTTACGTTGTTCATGTTTTGACTTTCCGTGCTTGTCAATGCGCTTCTTTGACTTTAAATATCTTTCATTATATACTTATAGAAAATTCAAATAATTGAATATTAATAAAGTATTCGATGAGACGAATCAAACAAGACCCCACATGACTATAATATTTCTTATATATTGAAAAGACAGACGATTTTATGTAACTTTAAATAGTGTTAAGATTCCAAGTAGGTACATTAATATGGGAGTATAAGTTTAGTTAAGTTATGATAAATTCATAAAAGTTTAGATAAGTTTAAATAAGTTAATATAAGTCATAAAATTTTTAAGTTCTGATAATATAATGTAAGTTTAGAAAAGTTAATATAGGTTCAAATAAGTTCTAATAAGTTCATGAAAATTTAGATAAGTTCAAAAAAGTTGCAATAAGTTTTAGCATTGTTGATATAATTATTATAAATCAAAACACTTATTATAAATATAATTATTACTATTATTATTTTAGTATTATTGATATTATTATTATTATTATTAATGAATATAATTTATCATTAATAATACTAATATTATCATTATTTTTATTTTATTATAATTAATATAAAAATAATAATTATTATTGTTGTTACTTTCGTATTATTAATATAATTATTAGAATGAAGATCCCTAAACAACGGAGGAAATATTACTCAATTCATGAAATATAATTTCACTTCACTTCAATTCAGTTTACTCCCGTTTAAAAGAACAGGGCCTAAGAAGTTTAACCTTTTAAAATAACATTCTAAAAACTCACACTTTGTCCATACTCAATATTGTCAAAGCTCAAAAAGATTTCAGTCTTACCTGCTAAAAGCTTCATCAGGTCGCCATTCCCAGTCTCCCTATTCACAGCATCCTTCCTCTCTGCTCCCACCTCCGAACTCTGGTCCAGCACATTAGCTTCCATTTGGAGGACCTCACTTCCTTTATGACTTAAGAGCTTGCTTTCGTGCAGCTTCTTCCCCAGCGGAGCTTTGATCCACGCTACATGTATAAACATAAAAACCATAAATCCAGCACACGACTTTATACGCACACCATCCTAAGGACGTCATCTAAAATTGGTATCTGAATTCTGACCCATGTTGCAATATCAGTATTTAGTAACTGGCATTTTATCATCACCCATCAATGCCATTATTCAACAGGACAAACATCAAGATGCAGCTAGAGCCTAGATGACAACAAACTAACAGAGGCATATGGTCAGTGTTTATGCCGATTTTGTCTAAGACGCAAAAAGGTATTGGGAGGCCAACAACAAAGTAACAATATACTTAAACAAATATGAAATAATTAATGATCAACAAGAATGTAAATAAAAGAATAGAAAGACAAACAATTGTTGACGCGGAAAACCCAAGGAATGGGAAAAACCGCGGGTACCCTTGATCACCAATCCACTATGAATATGCCGCCGTCAGTATAGGCGTTTGAGTACAATTTACACGGTAGCTTTGTAAAGAATTAATGGAGAAAGAGAGAGTATTGGCTATGGGGTACTAAGTAGAGGTTAGAGAGAGAATATTAGTTAGAGGATACTGTGAGTTCACCGTAACTAGTCTTCCCCATTAGGTTACAACCTTTACCTATTTATACTCTAAAAATATTAATTATTTCCATTGACCAGCCTTCCTTGGATGTAGGATATGCCACGCCCTTCTTGCAACTGATTCCCCTTCTTTCTCTCGTGCGGTTACGGTAGTGGGCCCATTGAATTCTTATCATGTTCACTTTATAGCTGGAACAACTTATCCCACTTAATTTCGAATTACATCTTCTGCCGCAATTGTATATTTTGTGGACCTAACAGTCAGCAAAGACGACTAGAAGCAGGGAGAGCACACCACATAGATATGTTTATTATCCGAAAACTTACAGAGAGTCTCATCATATTCTTTTTTTATAGTACAAGACAATTAAAAGAAATCCAAGTTATATAACTACCTATACGCAAATTAATCATCATATGGCCTTTGTAGAATCTAAAAGACTCAAGATGGATATTGGATATCCTGCATGAAACTAATAGAGAAAAAGAAAAACTTTCCAGCTCCAAGTTCTATATAGGCAGCCCTTTAACAAATAAATTAATAAAATTAACTGATAAAAACTTTCCAGTTCCAAGTTCTATTGGATATCAAGTTCAAGGAAGGTGCAAAATACTAGTATAAAAAGAGAGACTTACAATGAGGAACAGAGCAGCGAATAAAGTTGGCATGGTTGCGGAAATCGGTTTTGATCTCATAGCAGAAAGAAGCCAAAGTGCGAAATTGGGTAGCAGTCTGAGTATGAGTCTCTTCCAAACCACAATTTTCGAGGTCGAAAGCATATCCGGGCTTCCATACGCCTTGACCGCGGAGGTGGTAGAAGGAAGCCTCAGCCTCTGAGTAGAGGGAACCATAAGGGAAACAAAATGTCAAGCTGAGAGTGTCCCAGTTGAGGGAGTCCAGGTTGAATATGAGGCAAGGACTCCGTATGAAAACGCGACGACCCACCACAGTAGCAGCATCAGGAATACGGGTAAACTAATAAGGGCATCCCAAAAAGAAATACGGGTAAAACTAATAAAGGCTAGGAGGGAGTATATCTTAGCCCCCAGGTTGACGAACGCTGGCTGCATCAGGAACCTGTCCCTCTCTCAAAAGGTTAACACCGGTGAAATTTCTCTTTCTAAATCAACCGTCGGTTGAAGCTGGTATATTGAATGTCCCATCTCCGGACATCCGTGCTCCACGAACAAGCATATCGCTGGTTTTCCCTTATTCTTCTTTTTTTTTCCTCTACTCAATTTTTTGCTTTCTTTCATCTTCACCACAACGATGAATACAGAACGCAAATTCGAAGAAACTTTTCCGGTAGTGCGACGGCGGCGGAGTTCTTGCTTGTAGAATTGTGATGACGGCCGTAGAGGTAGGATGGCTCGTGAAAGAGGAGAATTGAGTAGCCTTTTCTTTTGTTGCTTCTGAAATGGCTTGCTTTTTTTTTTTTTTTTTTTTTGTTCGGGAAAGATAATTGGTTCGAAGACCAACCCCTGCTAAAGCATTTCTTAGCGCACGAACCGTATGCACTTCGTTATTTGGGTAGTGGGGATTTATACCCACAAGCAAAACATTTAAACAAACTCCCAAATTGGGGAGTGATGAGAAATCGAACACCCGACCTTGCGGTTGGGAGGTGGGAGCACCAACCATTGGGCTCCCACGAGGACCTCTCCGAAATGGCTTCTGTTCTTTGGTTTGTTTTGTTTTTTTTTTTTAAAGAGAAATTTCATTAATTGAAGGCCAAACGACATCTACAATAGGTATTAAAGAAAAACAAGATATAATTAAACAAGACTAAATCAAATTCGTCTTCGAAGAAACTACTAATGTCTGAGATCGACGAATACAAATGAACTTCCCTTGTATTTCTTGAATCAAACAACTATTGATGAGGAAGTCTATCATTCTGATATAGTTTGGGAAGAACATTCTTGATCGAGTCAGGTTGACCGCATCCGAGATTCCAATACCTTCATGTTGAGTCTCGAACTTCAACCAATGAGAATAATTTCTCATACCTAAAAACAAAAGAACCATACTCACAACTCCCATAGGGGAGAAGGAGATTTCCAAAACAGAAACTGAAAACCCCATAACAGGGTTTGAGAAAATCTCATAAAGAGAGACTAATTTATTAAACAAAACAAGAAAATGAACTAAAAACTGAAAATAAAAGGGGAAAAGGGGCTTACCATGGATGAAATCATCCATGGCAGCCCCTAATTGATGAAGAAGGGGTAGGGGAGGCTAGGGTAAATATAAATAGGAGGGATTAGCGGTTTTGCATTGAGTGATATAAAAAAAAGTTTTTCCTTCCCTAATATTTTTTATTTTAGGGTAAAGTGAGAAATCTCTATTATATGTTAAGAGAGGGTAGGACGCCAAAAAATAGAAGAAAAAAAAAAAGAAAGGGTAATCAATTAAACAAAAAAAATAATTTTAAAAAAAAGTAAGTATAACTAGTGGAAAAAAAACACAAGGGCGGCACAAGGGTTGCGGTTTATTGCAAAACGCGGCCTTAATAGTGAAGGGCTACGGTTAGCCAAAAACCGCGACCCTTTAGTACCAAAAGGGTTGCGGTTAGCCGAAACCGCGGCCCTTTAGGTACTTAAAGGGTTGCGGTTTTGGGCTAACCGCAGCCCTTTAGTGAAGGGTTGTGGTCCATATTAAAAACGCAGCCCTTTAGTTCTTCACTTACACGCCAAATTAAAATTTCCCGCAAAACAACGGAGTATTATACACACACCAAAACCCTAACTTTTCCCCCTCTCTCTCCCCAGTCCCCCATTTTTCCCTCTCTCACCTCATCAAACCCCTCTCTCTTCGCAGCTCTCCTCACCGGCTCCGCTTACGTTCGCTCACCGGAGAATTAACCAATGAATCACCATCTTCCTCCCCAGAAATCGAAGGATCGGTCGTGTTTTGTCGTCCCCATAAATCGAAGGATCTTCGTCACCATCTTCGTCCCTGCTCGTGTTCTGTCGTACGTCGGTGTTCCTGAAGCACCAGAGGTTTTCCGGTGAATGAGAGGCTATGGAAGTTCTTCGTGCACGAGACGTTGCGCGCCACGCAAGAATCTTGCAAAGTAGCGGCAGAGGCGGCGCCGGTGGTTGTTCAGGGTACCTCTGATCCTTACCTTGTTGGGTAATTCTATTTTCTTTTCTTGAATTAATTCTTGTGCTTTATTTTTTTTATTTTTTGTATTTATTTGTGATGTAAATTTGGGTTAATCTAAGATGTACTTTGTTTTGGTTAATCTAAGATGAAAAGAGGGAGAATTTCATTGTGTGATTCTGCATTTAGCATTTGTAATTCTATTGATTAATGTCTTTTTTTTTTTGCTGATTTTGTTTTGTTTTGTGTGGTGTTGGGATGAGTTAGATTGTATTTTACTAGAGTGAGATTGGGAAACCCTCCCAGGGAATACAATGTGCAGATCGACAAATTCACCGTCCTGTTTTGTGAGATGTTGTTGGTTGTTGTTGTTGGTTGTTGTTTGTGGTTGTTGTTTGTTGTTTGTTGTTTGTTGTTATTTGTCTTTATAGAACTAAAACCCTCATTAGTAGCTTGATTATGATATAATTAACTCTTGTTGATCTCTGTTTAATTTGTTTTTGTTTTGTTTTTAGGTCTCTGTTGCTTTCCCAGTTACAAATGATTCATCTGTGAATGGATATGTGTTTAAGGTACTTAATCAGCTTATGCTAATTTAATTAGTAGATTGATCCTTGATTGATAGCTTTGCTTATAGAGGGTTTTTGATGTATTTGGCATTGATCTTTAGGCCTTTCAAAAGTGTGTTTAAATATCTGGTTCATGGAGTGTCATTGAACTGTAAGCATATCTTTTATGTTGTATGCTACTGGTCGGTCCTAAAAGTACCTTAAAATACCGCAAGTGTACGGGTCAATTAAAGTAAATATAGGGTAAGCAAGATATCGTTTTCCACAAGGAGGTATAATCAACTACCAAATTAAGAGACACTCATATTATCTAGACGATCCGGAAATAGTGATTAGTGGTGATAAACTAGACTAATAAAATAAGAACTATACTAATTCTAACTCTAAAGACGTCGGACAGTGGTATAAAATCAAGTATAAGAAATAGTTCTAGGACTTAGATTTCGCCAATTACCTTCTACAATGAAGTTAAATTAGTTGTCGGATTAAAAGCTATTATATTGCAATGATCGAATTTCCTATGATATATTATCTCCTCTTCCAAGGTAGAAAACGTGTATTTATAAAAATCTTACGCCTACTTCCGTGGTCATAACAATTAATATAAACCCATTACGAACAATAAATTCATATAAGAAACCACCCCAAGTGTATAACTATTCCTAAAATTATACTACTTGACGTTTAATAATCCCACGAACTAATATTGAACTTTCACTTCCGCTAATAATCCAATATCTTAAACATATAATCAACTGGCCAAATCAATTATATGAAAACAAACCAAGATTATCAAATTGCAATTATAATAATCGAATCCAAACAACAAATTCAAATCATTGACAGAAAATAAAAGACTACATCTAATCCTAGAACATGAAAATTTAGCTAGACATTGAAACTAAATTAACCCAACTAATTATCAAAGAGTAATTGAAATTAAACATAATAATTGAAATAGAATAGGGAAACAGAGTGAACTCTATGAACGAATCAATCGACTCTCGTCGAAAAGGTGTCCAGCGTTCCTCGTCCTCCGTTCTGTTCTTCGTCCTACTGCGGCTCTCTGTCGTCTCGTCCCCCTGGCGTCTCCAATCCAAAAAGGGTTTTTAATCCCCCTCTTCAATTGTTATACGTGGCTTTTTGGTTGATGATTGGTTTTGGGCCCAAAAAAGGGTTTTTGCCTTTTTTTTCTTTTCAATTCATGTTGTGATTTCTTCCGTGGCTAGTTATATGTATTTGGTCTTTTGGGCCAAGTCCTTTCTTTCTTTTGTTTTTATTTTTTTATTTTTTTGCAAATGTAACCTACAAAACAAATTAATAAAGTGATCAAAACAAAATATTTACATAGTAAAAACATACTACTATTATAATTTCTTAAATAAACTAAAATTAGCATGTATAAGTAGTAGTAAAATCAAACAAGTAATTAATTGAGCGCATTTTCATATTTTAAACCAACTTTATTACTCAAGTAATTTAACTCTTATAACATTAAAATAGGAGAAGAAAACATATTATAATTCTCATAATTTATACCAAAAAGTATGATAATGGGCAAAAATCATGTATAAAATATAGCCTTATCAGGTACAAATTTATGATGCATGTTATATGTTACTCTTTGAAATCCTGATATTTGTTATGCTAATACAATTCTTGATTTTAGATTTGGATTGAATGAGCATTTTTCTCTTTTGTGGTCATTGTCATTTGGTCTTTTAAGTTTTATCCTCCTGTGAGTATGTGATGTAAATCATGCATAAGATTGCTGATAATAATGATAAAGGAAAAGGTTGTCATCATTCATCAATGTATGTGGAGGCTGAACTGTGTTTGGTGTGAGTTGTTAATGGATGTAGGGATAGAGAGTTGAGTTGTTGATTTGGTATGCTAATGATGTAGCATCTTTGATATGGTATGCTAATGATGGAGCACCTACCTCACGTATCACTCGATATGTGCAAATCATTCTCCATCAAGTCTAAATGTTCAAGCCCAAGTGGCGAAGTCACTGGATATGCTAGATCTTGCCCATAATAACCTTTCAGGCCCATTCCCAGCTAGAGATGGAAATATCCAGTGGATCACCCGACCACCCGCTCAACCCGGTTTATTAAGTGGGTGAAAAACCCGGTTTAAACGGATGATAGCCGGGTGACGGATAACCGGGTGATGGATGCGGGTCGGGTTCGGGTGACATTTTTTCATCCATAACCCGACCCATCACCCGTTTACCACCCGACCCGTCACCCGTTTAATGTAAAAAATATATAAATTTTTTTTATTTTTGGCCTTTTAATTTTTACAAGCCACTGTCAAGTGTCAAACCCAATGGTCCAAAGCCCAAACTAAGCAAATTAAGTAGTTCCTAGAGAAGACGAAATTTCATCTTACTTTCTCACTCCCGAGTCATGAAGAAACCCCAAACCCCAAAAATCCCATCTCTCTATCTCTCGTCATTCTCTCACCCAAAGACCCAAACCCCAACTAACCCCTTGTTTCTCTCTCCTCTCTGCTCGATGCTACTACCGCTTGCCGCACGACCTTGCCACCGCCACCTTTCGCCCCGGCCTCGACGGAGAACGTCGCCTCGCCGTGACGTGCTTTGTGTAGCCGAGCCTTTCTCTCTCGCTAGCTCTACCCTCTCCTTAGTGTTCCCTGCAAGCACTTGGAACCCGAGGCCAACAAACGACACGGAGTCTTTGCTGCAACACCATACCTGGCTGCTCGGCCATGCCAGTAGCTTGACGTCATTCACCGAAGCTTCGAAATACCCCTATCGTGTCTTCCTGCTCCAAGTGACCGAGAGGTATAAACGTACCTCTTTGTTCTTAATTTCGACTTCTTAGTTTTTTACCCAAGCCCAATTTTATCTTTTAATACTTAGTTATAAATTTGAGCCTAGATCTGATTAAGTATTCTATTAAGTCATCTTAGTTCTATTTGATTATTAACCATAGTTGTTGGGCTTTAATATGAATCACTTAGTTATCTAGCTAATTGACTGATTTTACAAACCGATTTTTTGGTTATGTTAATTTAGTTAAACCACCTAGTTAATCTAATTTAGTTCATCCTATTATCACCCGATCCATCCGTTTCACCCGTGGGTGATGGATGGATGGATTCGGGTGGATGTTTGACCGGGTGATGGATGGATCGGGTGGGGTGGATGGAGGCGGGTGATGGATGCGGGTGATGGTCCACCCGCCCCGAACCCGATCCATTTCCATCTCTATTCCCAGCAGCCTTAGGTTCTCTGTCTAGACTTAATACTTTGAACCTCTCCAATAACCAGGTATTAGGTCAGATTCCTCCTGAATTAGCACAGCTGACAGCAGGGCTAAACCTTGTCACACTTGATTTATCCATGTTGCAGGGGATCAGTCATGGTGTTTGTCTAGTAGAGAAAAATTCTCTGTGTTGGATCTTTGAATTATGTATTAACAAGTTTCGGTTGATATGCTTGGCGGTGGTTTTCGCCTTCGGAGTTGTTAAGCATGAAGATGGTGTGGAACAAGTGAAAAAAGTCTTCACAAAACTGTCAGCTAATCCTACCACAACTTCTCAGCTATAGAGTCATTGGACTTCTGTTTTCTTTGCATCTTGAAGTAGCCACATTGTAAATTTTGTAAATTTCTTATATTTGTATAAAAAACATAATTTGCAGCGGAAAATTATACTTTTATATATATATATATAGCTGTTTGAGGATCATTTAGGACTAAAAATGCAAAAAAAAAATTGTTTTCATCAAAACCGCAACCCTTAATTTGAAAACAGGGCTGCGGTTTAGGCCCAAAACCGCAGCCCTTCGTTGTGAAGGGTTGCTACGGAAAAAAGGTCAGCGGCAAAAACGCAGCCCTTAGGGCTGTTTTGACCGCAACCCTTGCGTTTCTCTCCACTAGTGTATGCAGTTACTGAAAAGCAAATCAGTTTAAAACCTCTAAAAGTCTCTATCATAACTCAAAACGAAGAGAGAGAAGAAGAACAACACTCTTCCTATTCTTCAGTCATTCACAAAAGTATTTCCAGGTTTTTTTCTCCACTATTTTTTTGGGCTTTCTTGGTTTTATTTCTTTGTAATCTCTTGCTTTTTTAAAATTTTGTGGAATGCTTTTATTTTTCTTTAATCTTGCTAATTTAATATTACTGCTTATTGGGTAACAATTAGAATCATAAAATTATCATCACGACATCACCCTTATAAAAAGAGAATTCTTTTTTATATTTTTAGTACATTATACTAGGTTTTCGTTCTTACTATCATGATCTATAGAAGAGATCATCAAAAAATTATTACTAGATACAATTACGTAATAAATTTAAATTTGAGAGCGATTTCGCACGCATAGCGTGCATATAAAGACTAGTTGTTTTTTAAACTACCATTATCTAGGGAAAAATTTCCAAATTCAAAGGTGCGCACGGTTGGACCTTCCTCTAGGTGCGCACGGTACAAAACGGCACCATTTTGTTATGCCAATGAACATTTGCAATTTTAGAATGAACATTTGTGGGACCCACCTCAATTTCTCTTTCCTCAACTTTTTCACCCCATGTGTGTTGTAAACCAATAAACATCTAGTTTATTCCAATGGACATTGTAGTATTTTTTTTTAAAGAGAAATTTCATTAATTGAAGGCCAAACGGCATCTACAATAGGTATTAAAGAAAAACAAGATACAATTAAACAAGGCTAAATCAAATTCGTCTTCGAAGAAACTACAATGAACCAGATCGAGCAATACAGCGCAGCCCCCTTGTATTTGCTGAATCAAGCAGCTATTGATGAGGAAGTCTATCATTCTGATATAGTTTGGGAAGAACATTCTTGATCGAGCCATGTTGAACGCATCCGAGATTCCAATACCTTCATGTTGAGTCTCGAACTTCAACCAATGAGAATAATTTCTCGTACCTAAAAACAAAAAAAAACCATACTCACAACTCCCATAGGGGAGAAGGAGATTTCCAAAACAGAAACTAAAAACCCCATAACAGGGTTTGAAAAAAACTCATAAAGAGAGACTAATTTATCAAACAAAACAAGAAAATGAACAAAAAACTGAAAATAAAAGGGAAAAAGGGGCTTACCATGGATGAAATCATCCATGGCAGCCCCTAACTGATGAAGAAGGGGTAGGGGAGGCTAGGGTTTGAGAGAGAAAGAGAGATGGGGGGTTAGGATATGGTTATGGACATTTTAGTATAATGAACACACGTTATTGTTGATTGAACATTTGCAATTTCGGAATGAACATTTATGAAATTTTAGTGTAATAAACACATTCTTTCTGTTGAATGAACAATTGCAATTTTGGATTGAACATTTTCGACTTATTCCAAAATTCATTATGTTTACGAATTTTCAAAATTCAAAATTGCCGCTGATTTTCAAAATTCAAATTTACTATTGTTCATTTCTCACTCCATTCAACATACTGTTGATTCAAATTGTTAGTTTGTTTATCCAATTTCTTCAAAATGTTCTTTCAAATTACTTATATGTTCATTGTGATGAATATTTATGTTGTCATTATTATTCTTTGTAATGTACAAATATAATTCTGCAACGAACAACATACTATCTATAATGAACAACCCAACTGAATAGTTATATAATTATAAAAAAAATAAGTAATTACAAAAGGTGGTTATTCAAAATGTAGTATGTACCCAAAGGTAGAAATATAACCAAAATAATACAATATAGCCCATATGAACACCAGGGTCTTACAAAAGAACATGTAATGCTAACTAAACCCTATTGAGTTCATTAAGAAGATATTCTTGCTTCTGAGCTTCCTCCCATTTCCGATTGATTTGATTCGTGAGATCTCGATCACCGTAATGTATCATTAGTTGTCTGAACTTGTAATACCCCTCGTGATTGCTTTAAAGGGATTTAGTAGACTACTCATCCCAACAAGATGCATCTTTCTTTTAGGTAGGGGTGTTCGCGGTTTGGGTTGGTGCGGTTTGGGATGTAACCCAACCCAAACCGCACCGCACTTTTGCCCAAACCAACCCAAACCGAACCGCACGAAATGGTTTGGTGCGGTTTGGTTTGCGGTTTAACCATTTTTTCCTCCGTGACATTAATTTTGTAAACTAAGAGTAAAAAAATTTTGTTAATAAATATGAAGTTGATTTCATAATTAAACATAAATAATAATTTATCAAAAGTGTCCAAGTTCTTTGCCTCAAATACTTTTTTTCGGTTGTATACTTGTATGCCACCTTGTCAAGTGTATTTAAAAAAAAATCAAAATAGATTAAAAAAAAAATTTTAAAAATCATATCAAATTGCGGTTTACGGTGCGGTTTCGGTTTACAAAAATTAAAACCCAACCCAAACCGCGGTTTGCTTGAAATCATAACCCGATCCGCAATTTTGAAACCGTAAACCAACCCAAACCGTGAAAAAACGATTTGGGTTGCGGTTTGGTGCGGTCCAGACCGCACTCTGAACAACCCTACTTTTAGGGAGCTCATTTCCTTAGTTATTCCACAGTCGCCGGAAGAACTCGTGTTGGTTATTGAGGACAAATGTTGGCCTTGGATGTGCATTGATGATAATATACTCGACTTCGTATGGGTCTGGTGTTACATAACTTGTCGAATTGAACAGATACAATAAAGGAAAGAGGAGTAATTAAAACAAATTATTCAAGTTTAAAATACAATGAACATAATCTTTTAAACATATATGCAATTAACACATTTTAATAATACAATGAACATGTTTTTTTTCTTTTTGCTAAGTAAGTAGAAATATTACAATGAACATGCTCCCACACACACAATAAATATATGACCAAATATAACGAGCATGTGAATAAAATGAACATGTTAGTAATACAATGAAGATCGGCCTAAAAATGTGCGCCTTGTACTTGTAAATAGTACAATAAACATCACACAATCATCCAAAGAACATTTGAACAAATATCACACATTTATAGATAAATATATGATAATTAACCCGTCATTAATTCATATCATTTCATTGAATATATTACAAACACATAATGAACATATGACTGAAATGCAACAAACATCTTACCAACATGTGTTTCAGTGAACATATGCTAATAGGACAATGAACATATGTCATAATTCATATTATTAATGCAATTAATATGTGTCAAACACACAATGAACATATGAACAAGTATACTAACATCTGAACAAACACATAATAAACATATGCCTAAATATAATAAACATATGACCAACACGAATTCATTGAATACATTATAATAATACAACGAACATATATTTACAGTACAAAGAACATTACCTGGTTTTTGCTGCCTTTTTTCATGATGTCGAACTCGTTCATCCCCTTCATTCACTGGGCTCTCTCCTTCGTTCATTGGAACATCAATTGCAAGTTGTTTTCATTTTTTCACAAACCACCATCAAGATCTTCACCATAAAAGAGGGAAAAAATAAGAAACGTAAGTGCAAAATGTAAAAAATGTTATATTTTCTTATCAAATGCATAGATCTAGCTAATACCTTATGTTGTCGATTTCGCTTTGCAACTCGTTGTGTTCATATTCATGTACGAAAATTGTGCAAGAAAATGAAGAATTTGAAGAGTTTGATGAGAGAGGTTAGAGAGATGTTGGAGGATTTGGGAAGAAGAGATAGAAAGTCACTGAAAATTTGTGTGGGAAAATGAAAGTAATGAATTCAAAAAATAGGTTTTATGTTTTTCGGTGTTCATTGGAGATCAACAGATGTTCATTATGTGCGTCGTTGGTTTAATGAATCTGCGTTTTATGTTTTGTTGACCTGCGTTTTGACCCATGCGCACCTTCCTCTACTTACACCCGTGCGCACCATTGACGGATTGGAATCTAGAAGGATGATTCTCCAGTGATCATACTAAAATTATGATCACTGAAGTCAACCAATGTCAAGTGGCTTAGAGCCACGTATTTTGCCAACTCATCCACCATTTTTCTTTTTCAAATCTTTTGTTAAAATCAGATATATTTTTGGTAAATGGTTAAAATAATTTTCGAAATTTCTCAAAAAAAAAGAAAAAAAGAAAAAATTACTTTAACCCATTTTTTCTCTCTCTTACATCTCACAGTTAATTTTTTGAAAAAAATTTCAGAAAATTTGGTAAACCCCCCTCCCTGTCTTCAACAATTCTCCCACCTCAACCCACCTCCTAAACGCCAATTCACGTCCTCCACCTCCACCAAATCACCACTAGAAGGCCGTCGTCGGCGCCGGAAAAGCAGATTAAGAGAAGATGTCACGCCGGGTGGGAAAGGAGATCACGCAACCGGTAAGTTTTTTTTTCACCGAAAAACACAAACGTCCAACAAAAACGCTTTGGCCATGGGCCAAACGTCCCGAAATTTCGTTTAACCCATGGTCCAAACGCTTTTAGGGTTCGTTTGAGCCATGGCTCAAACGCGATCTGAGGACTTTTGGGCCATGGTTCAAACGTCTGAGGAAGACGTTTCAGCCATGGCTAAAACGTCCTCAGATCGCTTTTAAATATCATTGCGTACGACAACATATAGAGGAGAAAAAAGCTTTAACAATATGTGCAAGAAAATGATAACAAATTGGAATTCCCCAAGTTTATAACATTATTATACTTAGTAACTACAACTACTTATTACCCCCATAAATACAATATATAACAAATATTACTCAACTATAATTAGAAAAACCTCCATTGTCTTCTTATTCTTCATCAGTTCACTCAATTATATATCCAAAAAGAAATCACTACATCAAATTCACACAAGTAATCCATCAAATCCACATTTGTCTATAAGTCGAAGACTGTTTGTTGCGACTAATGACAATCACACAATCAACAGAAACCTGAACATCTGGAGAATTAGAACTAATAATTCGAATTTTAGCGCTACCAAAACCTACGTTCAACCTTATCATAAATCGAAGCATCCTTAACCAAATCCAACGCATTAGCTTGCATCAAATTAACAATGGACACGATTGTTTCAACCTTTCTCACACTATGTGTCGGTTCGTAAAACCCATGCACCGTTCCACAAATTTATAAGGTCACTAATTTTTCAAATTTAACCAACTAAATAACGGAATAAAACAAGAGTAATTAATACGAAGGATATGAAAATGACATTATTATGACATTTGAGGAAATAAAATAGAAATATAATTACCTGATAAATTAGAGAATTATCACAATATGAATTAAAATGTTCAAACAAAGTGTGTTAAACAGGATACATACTCCCAAATCTCAATACGAACACAATAAAAAGCGCACCCCTAATTTAAGTAAAAAAGAGTGAAGATAATTAAAAAAGACAATTGACCTTCGAAATTTGCCTTATTGTTGCTGAAATTCGCTCAATTTCTACAAGTAATTGCATCCTTGAACCTCCCAAATAAATATAGCCCTAAAATTCGAAGAGACTAAACGATGTTTAGCTACCATGACGTCCTTTTCAGTTTAATTTTGTTTTCTTTAAGTCCCTTAGTTTATTCGCCCAATGTAAAAAAAAAAATTCAAAGAGACTATAGAAGATTAGGCAAAATCCTTGAGCATAAGTTGTGAATCTGAGAAGAGAAAATGTGAAATTGGGGTACAAAGAATTCGAAAATTAAAAGAACTTGTTCAGATGACATTGAAGAGATAAAATTTGCCTTACTTGCGGAATTCAGAAAAGAAGAAAGTGTTGAAGAGAGAATAAACTGACCAAGCCGCACGCTTATAAGAGTACCATTAACAATGATCTTAAAATAAGATCATGCGCACAATCTTTTAAAAATTTCCCTTAACCATGAATGAAAGTAAGATTGAGGGTTGATGGGAGCAAAAAAAATATGGGACGAGTGAAAAGATGATCAGGAGTGGGACCCACCGCCTGATCTGGCGAAAACTATTTTTTTTTGCCTTTTCCCCAGTCAAAACGACGCGTTTTGGCTGGAGCTGTGAGAGAAGCTCAAGCCAAAACGCAGCGTTTTAGCTGGCATAAAATCAAAAAAATTTAAAGCTGCTTACTTTTCTGACGCGCATGTCAGAATTTGACAAGTACAAATATTAAAAATGCAATATCTTAAAAAATACAAAGTAAAAAAAAATTTAAAAAAATTACCAATGGCTCTATTTTTCCGAGCTCTACAAATAGAGACCCTTCTGAGCTATTAACTAATTTCCTATAATTTTGCTTGTTTTATATGAAATATCTTCCATTTTACACTCTAAAAAAATAATAAACAATACCTTTATGCATTTCATTTAGTTGATGCTAAAAAACAATAATTATGTATATATTTATTTAATATTTTTTATTTTTTATTAACTAGTAATGAATATTTCATATTATTAAAAAGTAATTAATAAATCGGACCAATCAGATCGGATTTGGACGAGACCAATTCAGATCAGACCGTTTTCGGATCAATGTACATTCGGACCGGACCAGCCCGTTTCAGATTCAGACATCGTTAGAACTATTGTATTTCGGATGGAACCGAGTTTCAGATCATGTTTCAGATCGGGATGCTTTTCAGATCGGATGGTGGATTGTCTCATATTTATTATGTATGGAGTTGTTACTCATCTGGTCTTATGGTTTTCTTTGACTCTGAGCTTTTGTTATGTATATATGGAGCTGCTATTCTTCATGCTTTCTAAAGGTATACATAACTAATTTGCATAGCGAGAACTTGTGCCAAAGAGTTCTTGTGATATTTTTTTTTTTTTACAAAACGAGGTCAATTTCGGTAGTTCAGATCAAAGACTGATGGAAGCCAATAATTTCAGATTGCTTTGGGATCGGGTTACCTTCGGATCTAATTGATTTCGGATCGGTCAAGATCATATCAGGTCATTAGAATTTCGGATGAGTTTCAGATCATGATTATTTCGGACGGGATTCAGACCGGATCGTTTCAGATTCAGATCAAGTTTCGGACCGTCTGGTTTATTTGGACCCCCGGTTCGGATATTTTGGACCGAATTTTCGGATCATGACTAACTTTGCCAGGTCTAGATGAGGGAGAAAAAGTAGTTGGGTGGGGTAAAAAAGTAAGAGAGAGAGGAAAAAGTAGTTGGGATGATTTTTTTTATTATTTATGGTTAAGAGGATAAGTGGGAAAATATGAGAAATTTTATCATACTCCCGGCCACCTAGGTGTACCATGAGTCCATGAGCATGGTACACCTAACGCTATTTTTTTGCTTATTGCATATTTGAAACTCCAAATGAGCATAATCACATAATAGGTGGAGCTCCAAATGAGTAACAAATAATAACCTTGGGTGTATCATGTGTGCATGGTACACCCGGGTGTATGATGAATGTACTCGGAAGATATTGTGTGATGTTATTTTTTAGAGAGAGAAGATTAAAAAGAGAGTGGGATGATCTTATTTTAAGATAAGGGTTTTGCTAAATGCCGCCCTGAAATTTCTGAGTAGCACGCGTATTTTTGTACAAAAATACATGGGTTGTATTTCCCCATTCCCTCCTTTCCTCTTTCCCTTTCTTTATTTAAACTCCCACATGTCTTCCATGTTTTCCACACAAACCCCACCACACTTTCTTTATTCACTTTCATTCTCTCAAGATTTCCGGCATTGACCAAGGTGTTTACCGGCGTTGACAACACAAACGCTAATGTATTTAATTTTTTTTTTGAATAAAACTAATAGAATGTCTTGAACCTGGCACTTCGAAAAACTTAGCACGGGGGTCTCGCTAAAATTTACTTTATTAGAACATCTCATAATAGAGTAAAATTTACCAGAAATTGACTTGAAAATGCCGAAAAATTGCCCAGGCGCCTAAAATAGGCGCCCGAACCTGTGGTCAGGCGCCTAAAATAGGCGCCCGAACCTGTGGTCAGGCGCCTAAATTAGGCGCCCAACCACAGGTACATGCGCCTATACCTGTGGTTGGGCGCCTAATTTAGGCGCCTGTACCTGTGGTTAGGCGCCTAATTTAGGCACTATATGGTCAAGCGCCTAAATTAGGCGCCTGGGCATTTTTTCGACATTTTTAAGTTATTATAGTCCATTTTTTTTATTAAATGAATTATAAAATTTCATTAATATTAATAATGCAATAATGTGCCCAGAAAAGTTGCACGTAATGTAAACGGAAAGGTTGTCGGAGGAGTGGCAGCGTGATGATACCATTCAACCTCCTTTAATGTGTGATGAGAAGTGACCGGAAAATTGGCCGGAAAAGTTGCCGGAGTTATGTCGCCGGAGATCTTGATGGGAGTTCCTTGTTGATGAGAGAGATGTAGTGAGAGAGTGAGGGAGAGTGAAGAAAGTGAGGGAGAGTGAAAGAGAGTGGGCGTTATAAGGATATTTCGGGCAGCATTTGAAGCAAATTATGAATAATGGTGCTCTAAACCATCTTTCTGACTTTCTATTAGTGCGCTGAGACATGACGGGTTTGCCCCTGTTGGGCTTTGAGCGTTTTGTCCACTCCACTTCTGAGTTCTGAGTTCTGAGGCACCCTTCACCTCCATTTTTAGGCTGGAAAACAGAGAAAACTTCCCACCTTCAAAATTCTTCCCCTAATTTCTCTCTCCTCCCCTCTTCTCTTCCTTCCTCCATTACCCATTTCCATGTCCAAACCCCGCACCACTAGACGTCTAAAAAATGTCACAAATTCATCAACAAACGCCTCTGAAATCATACCTACCAAGAGAAAACGACCCACCAAGCTGAAAAATACTTCAAACAATGAAATTGAAGATATAGAAGATTTATTGAAGTTCAATGATAAAGAAATTGCAGAAATTAGGGCATCTTTGTTGGAATGGTATGATAAGAACAAAAGGGATTTACCTTGGAGAAATTTAAATGATGTTGATGATGGAGGAGAGAGAAAAGCATATGGGGTTTGGGTTTCTGAAGTAATGCTGCAACAAACTAGGGTTATTACTGTAATTGATTATTATAACCGTTGGATGCAGAAATGGCCTTCCATTCATCTTCTCTCTCTTGCTTCTCTTGAGGTTGTTGTTCTTCTTTTTCCATCCTTTTTTTTAATCATTTTTTCAATTTAATTTATCTGTATAGTACTCCTTTTTATTCGGAAGTATTAGAAAAATATGCTAATTTGAATTTTTATGGAAAAAGATGTAATCTTTTTCCAAATAGTGATGATTTTTGTTTGATTTTTTTAGTGGGTTACTGAAATTGATTATTTTTAGCCATGAAAGGAGTTAAATTTAGTGGGTTTTTTGGAGATGGGAAAAGTGAGGAAAATGGATGTGTTTTGAGGAGAAAATGGAGATTTATGGGGGTGGTATTATTTACTGATCAAGTTTGAGTCTTGGAATGCCGAGATGAACTGTATGAATCTGAATTTTGCTGTCTGTTTATTTTTATGTAATTACATCCTACATACGAATCGCCCCGTCAATGTTTTGAATTTAATTTATGAAGGAGGCTAGTGTGGTTTACTTGTGAGTTCTGATTTATGTTTATGAGCTTGTAAAACTATATAGTCTCACTTGCAAACCTTCTAAAGTTGCTTTTGTTTGTTTTTTTTTTTGGGGGGAAGTTGATGTCTTTGTTGCATTTTAATTGAGAACTTACCTCTATATTGTTTGGACATCTATGTTTGATTGCAAATTAATTTGTGGATGCATCAGAATGTGACCAAAAGAAGATGAAACTCAATTGAAAGAGGATGTGATACTTCTTTTGAGTCAATGCCTATACATTGTTTGCATAAGGTTGGTATCTGTTTGATTGCGTTGCTGAAGTTGCATAGTGGTGTTTCTTTGCAGGAGGTGAATGAAATGTGGGCAGGCTTGGGATATTACAGACGAGCAAGGTATTTGTTAGAGGTAACCTCTACTTTTAATCTTTCTTCACACCGAATACTGATCAAGGTTTGCTTTGGTTTTCTTGCGATTTCTCAAATTATGGATGGAACTTCTTTGGTTCTTCAAGCAATGCGTTAATTTGGTTTTTCAGCATCATGGCCGAACCTCCTCTCTTCCACCCCCTCATCCCTATAGTAACAGAGGAGAGAGAGAGAGCTATATATGATGGAGGAGGAACAACATTGTTGGTGACTGAATCCTTTTGACTTATCTTATAGGGAACAAAAAAGATTATTGAAGAAGGAGGCAGTTTTCCCAGAACAGTCTCTTCTCTGAGGAAGATCACTGGCATATGAGATTATACAGCAGGTGCTATTGCCTCCATTGCATTCAATGAGGTCAGTAACTTCAATATTATTGAATGTTTATGGTTTCTGATTAACGTAAATATCTGACTATCTAAGCTTGCTATCTCAGGTGGTGCCCGTTGTAGATGGCAATGTGGTTAGGGTGCTTGCTAGATTGAAGGCTATATCTGCTAATCCAAAGGACTCGGTGACTGTAAAGAAATTCTGGTGAGGACGCATCTTTTATCACTTAAATATTATTTTTGACAAATGCATTCTTCAAACCATTTTCTGGTAAATATGTGGATATTCTATGGCTCTACTCTCATTTCTTTGACATGTTTTGATAATAACTGTGTTCATCAGTATACATGTTGTGTTGATAAGTTGTAAGGAAAGTTCTCATCATGATTGTTTTTGTTTATTATATCTAAAGGTGTCAATAAATGTACACTGATGCTTTAGCTTGCTAGGTTGACTATCTATTCCTTTGAAATAGAATTTTGTTTGGTAAGAAACTGTTTGTGATATATGTAGGAGTTGATAACAGTACAATATGCAAGTGATCTCAAAACTGGTGTTTGTGTTACTCTTTTCCCTGTCGTCTTTGCTTGCTCATAGGACTGTCAATATAGAATTTTATCATCATGAAGAAATATAATTTGTACAATGTATATTCACTTTTACATGTCTATGTCAATAAGTACCACGAATTGGATCACTGACTGACTAATGAAGTTTTAGTGCTCTGGTGATGATTCAACTTATATTTTTGTAGAACTATCTTTGAAATCTATGCTATCTGCTTAAGGAATCTTCCCCAATTTGGACTGTCTGTGTTGCATTATACTTCTATATGATCCTGAGTTTCTATTACTCTAGAAGAACTCCAACAAACAATATCAAGATTTAGAAACCCTTAGTATAGCCATCCTAGTCATATGGTAGATTTCATCTCTTTCTCTTCATTTATTGGGGTAATATCAAGATTTTCAAACAATATCAGCTCGAGTTGAAAAGAACTTCGTTGTTATAAGAGGCCAGGAGGGGTGAGCTAGCACTGCCATAGGCGGGAATCTCTTATGGATATTGGTGTAATATTGATGTTAAAGTTAGTGTAAGAAATGGAATGTATTAAGAAATGTTAAATGTAAGGTACAAAACAAAAGATATTCTTGGCATATCTGTGTTCCTATCAGCTAGCTATTGTTCTATCTGCTGATATGATTCTTCTTTGATAGGAGATTAGCAGGCCAACTAGTGGATCCTCGTAGACCTGGAGAATTCAACCAGGCACTAATGGAGCTTGGTGCAACAACATGCACTCTGACAAGCCCAAGCTGTTCTGAATGCCCTGTTTCTGCTCAGTGTCATGCATTATCATTATCTCAGAAGGGTGGATTAGTGACCGATTATCCAACAAAAGTTGTAAAGGCTAAACCGAGAAATGAATTTTCTGCTGTATGTGTTGTGGAGATTTCAGAATCCAGGAATTTGATAGAAGCCAACCAGGGAACAAGTCGTTACCTTCTTGTGAAGAGGCCCAATGAAGGCTTGCTAGCTGGGCTCTGGGAGTTTCCATCTGTGCTACTGGGGCAGGAGTCTGAAACAGCAAGTAGAAAGAAAGCAATTGATACTTTCTTAAACACATCATTCAATCTTGATACAAAGAAAACCTGCAAAGTGATCTTGAGAGAGGAAGTTGGAGAGTACGTCCACATTTTCTCTCACATACGGCTGAAAATGTATGTTGAATACTTGATCATACACCTAAAAGGTACGAGTCATTTCTTGCTCTTTACTGTACACTGTATCTTAACGGATTGGCTATTATACTATCTATGTATATAAAGGGTGTTGGTTCTTTGTTAATTGTTTCTTGCAATTTGCCTTTGCCATGAAGGTGGGTCGGATTCCTTGCAAAGCGTGCCGGATGAAGGAAGTATGGTCTGGAAATGTGTTGACTGGAAGGAACTTTCAAGTATGGGTCTGACATCTGGTGTCAAAAAGGTTATACTTTGTCCTCTCCGTTTTCTGCCTTCTTTTTTTCAAATATTCCAAAGAACCAGCTGTGATAAAAGTAATTTGCGAACGTATACTAAAATAAGATTTTCTTTTTCCCGAGCTTGTGGGCTTGTTCGGCAAAAGTAGTTGTTAAGGTAGGTCTTAGCTACCTCTATCAAAACACTACCTTCACTACTAAAAGTTACCTTAAAACACAACTTCACCAAACACCATTTTTTACGTTAATTAGAGTTTTGACTTGGTCATTTCTGAACATACCCTGTAGTTGAGCTTGCTGGATCATGGATGAAGTCTCTTATCCTATGAGATTTTCCATGTATTAAATGGACGAAGTTGCCATTGTATTATCTCAGTTGGAATTCATGCTATAAAGCTTCTTTTATACCAATGTTTGAACTTAGCTGTGCATGATATTTTTCTTTCATGGGTGCAGGTTCATACCATGGTTCAGAAATTCAAAAGAAAACAGCTTGACCGCGAAGACCCAAGACACTGTACTAACAAAATCGAGAAAGAAAAGATAATTGAAATGTCTGCCTTTGCTGCATTCTCATGGTTGCATGACAACAAATGTAAACTCTCTAAGTTACAGCGAGCTTCCAATTTTGTGTATAAATTTGCCTCGGTACTAATTTATACTCCCTGGGGCCTTTTCTCGTGACTAGCAACGCAATAAGCTCCAGCACGAAGGCGTATGGGATGATTGTAACTTGCTAGCTCTACAATTTCATGTAAATTTTTGCAACTTTAGAAGATCTATCTTTAGATGCTAGGTTATGTGGGGGAATTTTTTTATTTCTTCATAAGGAAGATATATACTGATAATTGATCAGATTTTATCACACACTGGTTTAGTAAATTTATCATTCATCAAGTTATCTTTACTAGCTAGAGAAAGAAGCCATTTGCTAGAGGCAATTTTTTTTTTCCTGGTGCAGTTTGCACGTGGAATTCACGTGCATACATGACCTTGAAGAACAGATATGTGGGGAAGCATTTGAAACAAACCCCAGAATCCAGCCTTCACAAGTTCACTGGTTGGGACCTTTTTGTGGGGTCTATTTCTAGCCTCAAATGAGGAACTAAAAAAGACAAAAAAATAAATTCTCTTATTTTAAAGGAGATTAAAATTTCAGTGGCATATATTTTCCTCAATTCTGTGGATATTAGCCTGTTGGGCTATGCCCCTCCATTCATTTAGTATTCAGTTGCAGTTGATGAAAACTCTCTAATTTTTCTGTTTCACTTTTATCAATATAAGAACAAAATCCAATAATTTTTTATAAACTGAAAAAAAAAAAAAGAATGTGCAACTATTAAGTTTGACAATTTAGATTGTTTAGCTGCTGCTGCTGCTGCTGCTGCTGCACTCTAGAAAAAACTGAAGTGCAGATGGCATTATCACCTGTTGGAGTTTCAAGGTTCTTTAATTTCTACATTTTTTTTTTGTTTATAACTGGTATATCTTAGTTTCTTCTGTTTATTCTCCTTTAATTGAATGTGTAAATTCTATATATGATGAGATTTACAGGATATCTTTGTTTAAAGCTGCTTCTTTGGATTTTAATGGAAGCAACTGGGTTTCCAGTGGTCGCGCTTTAGCTCCTCCTTTATCTGATCCTACCCGGGTACAGACATCTCATCTTTTTCTGCAGTAGTTGCTTTAGTCTCCGGCTCCCTCCCCATTTTCCTGTGAAGTTTCTCGAAACTATTAATATGTTGTTTTTTGATATTTAGTTCAGTATGTCACTGTATGTTACAAAATGTTGCATCAATTCAATATATGAATAGAATGACACATTTGTTCTTCACTTTATTCAGTCAGCTGTCAAAAAATTCAAGGTTTATGTAAACATACAACTAACCATTGCTCTGAAGTAGTATATACAAGTCCACTGACCTATTACAACTTCGTTTAGCTGGTGGTTCTCAAATCTGCTGCTCCTTGTAAACACATTGCCTGCTCTGCTGTTCAAGAATCATCCACTCCTACAGGTAATCATTTCCATCTTCCTGAATTTCACTTTAATCTGCAATGCTACTCGGACTCAAGTACTTGTGTCAAACATGGGTACGCCGTACGTGTCCAAGTTTCTGATTTGACTGTTATGAAGTTCTCTATGATTTTGGCTCAAAATGAAGGGTCAAAGCTTCAACGGATACTTGATGTAAAATGAAGAGTTTGAGTGACACAATTTGCATTTCAATTAACAACAGATTATGCCATGTTTTTTTTTCCTTAGTTTCTGCGGAAGCAAAGGAAGAAAAGGCAGAAGCGAAACCAGCAGCAGCAAAGCCAAAACCTGCAGCGAAAGCTCCTGCTAAAGCATTGCCTCAGATGATGGAGGAAGATGTTATACCTGCTCTTAGATCAATTCTTGAAGCACAAGATGATATAACAGATCTTGAGTTGGCCTTCAAGGATAATACTGTTAGTCTTCTGCATCCCATCCATAATTGCATACTCATTTGATCACAAAACATTAGTATTAAAAGGTGCAAAATGGTGAGTAACACAATGTTGTTTTTGTTATCTTTATCATGATCAGTTGGAAGGTTCATTTCTGCAAAAGGACAAAGCCTACTCATTTTGGGCGTTTTTCCCTGATGGAAATCTTACAGGTAGTTTCTTCTTTTCAGACTTCCTTTAATTCCCTTTTTCTCTCGTTTGAGGAAACCCGTGTAGTTCTTATTAGGGGTAATAAGTAATAACGAGTTGAGCTCAAGCTTGGGGTTGCTTGGCTAAGCTTGTATTACTTACATTTGAGCTGAAGTCAATTCTCGAGCTCAAAGATTCGATGTTCAACTTAGCTTGATGCTCAACTTCATTTCGAAAGTTGTAACCAAGTACCTATATAGGCTATATTACTTCGACGCCTTGATTTACCACAAAAATCGCTTGTCGTATTGTATCGCTTCGACACGACATTTCACTTGATACTTGATTTCAAACTAAAAACTTGACTTTTTCTACAAAATAGCCGTGTCGGACACTTGGATACCTGTATCAGGAGTAGACACTTAACCCGTGTCTGGGTAATTTAGCCAAGTACTACTACTACTACTCTAACGTTAATATTCGTAAGGAGTTTTTGAGATCTTCATAAGTGTTAGGCAAATCCTTTATATAAATTAAAGACAAATTACAATAGTCTCGTGGGTCGTGAGTGGAGCTTAGCTCTCCACAACCTCGACTAGCTCACCAACCAAGTTAGGCTCATTATCACCTCTAGATCTTATCTTTAAGTATTGTAATGCGGCTCAAATATCGAATATACATACTTTTATGCCATGAATCAATGAGTTAGATGTAAAATTATCACATAACTCTTCCTTGACAGGTCCAAAGGGATTTTCTCTATGCTCGTATGGCTCAGAAGTGAGTACAGTGGAACCTTTTCTTATTGATGAGAAGAAAATCACCCCAAGGCATGTGGTGTTTTGGGTTGAGAAGCGTTTGGCAGCTCAAGGGATCATTCCTGTCTGGGAACGATAATTTGCTTTTCAATGTTGTTCAATCTAATCCAAATTCATAGTCTTTTTTTGTATAAATTTCTCTGTTAATAATACATATGGAAAGATTACTGTACCTTTGTGCACATTTTGTTTACAACCTTTATCTTTAGCAAATAAGTTTTTTTTTTTTGACAACGAGAAAGCGTACAGGAAATAACTGTTAGCAAATAACCATTTTAGATTAGCCTTTTACTCGAAAATCAATACACAATAGTTCGTACTAGTATATACTGTTTTTCAACCAGTCTTCTATAACATGCTCTAACACTCTAACTTAAGCATTTAGTTGAACCAAATATCTCTGTTTACTAATATTTGTTAGTCTTTTAGGTATTTTGCTAAATGTTTAATGTTTTTTGTATAACCAACAGATTGTCTGACCCAAGTTTAAATTAGGAAAACTCTCAAAAATTATGTAAAAGATTAAGACATTGAAAAGCTGGTAAACTGTTAGATTATAGGAGTACTTCATTAGAATAATGGAAAAATTGACAGAACGAGCCCCATTATGGGCGTTCGCCATTTTTAGTCCCAACTAAAGATTATTTTAGCGGCCCCAACTACATATCATTTTTACCGAAATTGGTCCCAGCAGGTTAATGACCTGTTACAACAGGTAAAACGATTTTTTTTTCTTTTTTCGCCCCAAAGTGTTTCTTCTTCCTCCTCCACCTCTTTCTCACTCCTCCCTCCACCATGTCCTTCTTCCTTCCTCTTTCTCTCTCCTCCCTGCCACTTCCTCCTCCTCCCCTCCCTGCCACTCCCTCCTCCTCCCTGCCACCGAGCCCACCCCCGAAGCCCCATCCTCTTTATGATCTTTGATGGCGAAATACATCGTTCATCGGTATATTGCGGCAATGGGAGGGGATCACACTTTGAATTCGATTGACAGCATGTATGCAATGGGAAAGGTGAAGATGATGGCGTCGGAATTTAGTGCTGGTGAAGGTTTGTCTGTGCATAACCCGAAATCGGATACCAATAAAGTGGTGAAGGTGATGGGGGAAGTGGCAAACACTGCCTCTACAACACTATATTATAGCTTTGAATTTGTTGCCTTTGTTGTTGTTGCTTCTCTTAGCAACCGCCAAAGTTGTTAACTTTTGGGTTTGGGGTTTCGATTTCAATTGTTTTAAAAACCCTCAAAAGATTTTGGCTTTTTTGTGGGTTTTTGATCGAGTGAAAGAGGGGGGAAAATGGGTTCTGAAACAATTGAGAACTTGGGTTACCCACTATTGAAAGATCTACGCTTGGAAATTGGCGAAAATGTGACTTGTTTCACTCTCTGTTTCTGGGTTTATCTTTCCAATTCTACTCCATTTCCTTCCACAATTCTTCATCGGAGTTTCAACTTTTATTTTTCGTCACTTAAATTTTTTCGGGGAATTTTGTTTTGTTGAAATAATGGTGAAAAATTGTTTATGCATTTATGCTTAAACTTCGCAGAAGTAGGCATGACCTTCATTTCAGGAGTTGTTTAACTTTTTTATTTATTATTTATTTCTGGGTATTGTTTGGGTAATTTTGGTTTTGGGTTGTGATAATGATGATGGTTTTCTAGACATTACATTTCGGGGGTTGATAGATTAAAGAAAGTGTAAAGTCAATTCTTAGTTTATTTTCCCTTGATTGTGATGTCGGGGAAGTGGCAAACATTGCCTTTACGACACTAACACACAGTCACGAAGTGTCGGGAGTTGCTGGGAGAGGGTGGTGGGTCGCAGGGGAGGGGGAATGGGATTTCGGGGTGGGCGGGGAGGGGGAGGGGTAGCATGGGAGGGAGAAAAAGGGAGAAGGATTAAGAAATTTAAAAAAAAAAAATTAACCTGTTAAACAGGTAATAAGTCACCTGGGACCAATTTTGGTAAAAATGATATATAGTTGGGACTGCTCAGAAATAATCTTTAGTTGGGACTGAAGATGGCGGAACGCCCAAAGTTGGGACTGTTCTTATCAATTTTTCCTAGAATAATTGGTAAGATAAACTATTGAACTAGTTGCAATTTTTAGAATCAGTAAAGTAGAGAGATTGAGAGAGGACCATGTTAACCCAAAGGCCCAAAAGTAAATGGAGCAATTTTTTTTAGGGCAAACTAATATAGAAAACGGGGTTATCTTTTATGGAAATAGAGACTAGAGTCTAGACATTTCTTTCACATACTCATTCGTGAATTTGCCGACGGGATAATTGTTGTATATTTGTACACAAAAACCCGCCAACTTTATTCGCTTCCCACTTTAAATTGTGACGATCATTAGAATATTGCTGTATACTTAACATTATTTCAACAAAAAGATTTAGTTTTATAGTTGATGATCTTCATAAAAGTTAATATAAGTCCAAATAAATTTCATAAGTATAGATAAGTAAAAATCAAGTAAAAAAGTGCATATACTTTTTTTTGGGAAAATGGACTGGAATAATCCCACCTTTGGCCGATTTTCCAATAATAATCCCACCTTTGGATTATTCGGAATAATCCCACCTCGCTTTACTAAATCGACTTTTTTGGTCCCAAGAACAAAGTGACCAGGTAACAACAAGTTACCAAGCCCCTTTTCCCTGTTGCCCCACCCCACCGCCACCCCCACCATCACCCCCACCCCCCAGCTGCCCCCACCCCGTTCCCCGTCGCCCCACCCCCTCCCTCCCCCCTCGTCGCAGCCCCCCCCCCCCTCCCCCTCCCCCCGTCGCAGCCCCCCCCCACCCCCTCCCTCCTCCCCTCCCCCCCCGTCGCGCCCCCCACCCCCTCCCCTCTCCCCAGTCCAGCCCCCCGCAAAAACCCCTCCCCCTCCCTCGTCGGACCCGCAACCCCTCCCCCGCCCTCGTCGGACCCGCAACCCTCTCCCCCCTCCCTCGGCAGACCCGCAACCCCCTCCCCCCTCCCTTTCAGACCCGCAACCCCCCTCCCCCCTGTTTCTTCCTTCGTCTTCCACTACGGCGAGTGGCGGTGGAGGAGGAGGGGTGGGGGGCTGGGGTGGAGGGGAGGGGGAGGGGTGGCCGGGTGTGTGGTACGGTGGCTGGGGTGGGGTCCTAGGAGGGAAACGTAATTTGGTTTACCGGTTTATCAAGTTACAAGTTTTTGGGACCAAAAAGTCGATTTAGTAAGCAAAGGTGGGATTATTCCAGAATAATCCAAAGGTGGGATTATTATTGGAAAATCGGCCAAAGGTGGGATTATTCCAGTCCATTTTTCCCTTTTTTTTTTACCAAGGAAAGAAAACTTTTTTTTTCTTTTTTTGACCAAGGTAAGAATTTTTTTTTTCCCTTTATGTTATACTCCCTCCGTTCTCTTTTATTCTTCCTATTTAGAATCTTGACACACTATTCACAATTGAAGAGAATCTTCTAAATTATTTTCAACATATGATAAAAAAATATAGTCATGTGGGGGTCTTGTTTGATTCGTCTCAATGCGTACTTTAAACGTGGAAGTCAAAATAGGAAGAACAAAAAAGAACGGAGGGAGTAACGAGGATGAGTACTTAATGTTTTGGACTTCCACTTGGGGCCTGTTCTCTTCGGCATAAAACAACTGAATTAAACTGAACTGAACTGAATTAAATTATAACTAATTAATAGTAATGATTATCATAACTGAACTGAAGTGAACTAAATTGAACTAAACTGAACTGAAAATAAGCTGGGGAGAACAGGCCCTTGGACGAGCTTTGGCCGATTCTAAACAACTAATGTTCAGAACAATTCTAAGCATAAAGTTAGAAAACTTGCAAAACACTGAACTCTAAATCAATAAGACGACGTCGCAGCCAAGGTCACACTACCGCGCATAATCACCATCTTCAACCTCTTCATGGGGCGCCAATACACAGATTTTTTCTCCTCGATTGTTTTTGTTATAAAACCAGAAACCCTTCAACATACACCAATTTAAGATCTCGATTCTTCCTAATATTGGAATTTAAATCCAACAATTTTGAGGTAATTTAGGGCAAAAGTTGTTGAAAATGGAGGGAAAAAAGAAGCAATTGAAGCCAGAAAGACAACCCCTCAAAACCCTTCATATCTCTTGGAAAGAAAAGGTAAAAAAACCCTTCAAATTTTTGCCCATAATAATTTCTGGGTTATTTCTTATATTCGATGTATCTTCCTCATTTTAGAATTTGCAGAAACTGCATTTCCCTTTTTTTTTAGTTATTGTGTTGTATATATGTTTTAATTATTATTGGGTGTGTTTGTTTGGATGAAGAATAGTTAAAGGAGAGTTGTTACCGGAGGGTTAAAGAAGATAGAAGTCGGCTTCTATGGAAACTCAGATCACCTCTTCATCAATCTTCTGCTGAACAGGTTTGCTTTTTAACTTGGTTATGCTGCAGTCCTTTTCCTATGTTACTCGAACTCTGGTACTCATATCGGACATGGGTACGTGTCCGAGTCGGCTATATTATAGCAATATGCTATGCTTTTGGCTCATAATAAAGTGTCCAAGTGTCCATACTCATGTTGGAGTTACTCGAACTCTGGTGCTCGTGTCGGACATGGGTACGTGTCCAAGTGTCCATACTCATGTTGGAGTTACTCGAACTCTGGTGCTCGTATCGGACAGGGGTACGTGTCCAAGTCGGCTATTTTAAATGGTATGTTTTTGGATCATAATAAAGTGTCCAAGTGTCCATATTCATGTTGGAGTGTCAGAAAGATGAAGTCATCTGTTTTATGCATGCTGTTGATAGATGGAGTCATCTGTGAAATGTTGAAGTTGGTCATTCTTCTGATTTATTTTCAGTAGTCTGTAATGTGCAATCTGTATTCTTAACGTTTACAAAGATGCTACTGTCTGCTGGGTTCTGGACCAGACATAGTATGTTTTTAGAACACTGAAGTAAGACTGTTTTGGATGTTAGGACGTTTGTTATCCTTACTAACTACTGGATGAAAGCTCAGTTTGAGGAGAAAGAGAAGAATGACTGATTGATTTTCAAAAGCCCATATATTAACATGTACATAGATGCTCTTGTCTTGTGTCCTGAAGCGCACACAGCATGGTTTAGAATACTGAATTCTAAGTAGGACTATGTTAGACATTAGGTAATTTGGTAAACTTGATTAAGACTATGATAGACATTAGGAGATTTGGTATTCTATACCTAACTATTGGATCGATACTCAATTTAAGGAGAACAAAAGGGTTACTGATTTCAACCGGCTTACATGCACTTCTCCTGTGTGTTTCTTAGACCATTTGCTTCTTGCTCCTCCATATTGCATCCTGAATTCCTGATACTTTCAGATAATATATGCCTGTAAGACGGACTATGACATGCTACTTTTTTATGCAATGTTTTTTGTACTAAAGATTCCAGAAACTAGTATTTCTTCATTTATATGTGCCAGAAGGTTTTTTTTTTAAATAAGAACATTTTCTTAATTATATGTCTTCACATGCTTGGTTCATGAATTGATTACAGGATTTGATCAAGTCTGTTTTTAAGGGTATAGTTTCTGATGAGTTGAAAAAGATTCAGAACCTGTGTTCTGATTCTTCAGAGGTTCCAAGTTCTTTGTCAGGAGAAGACGACATTTTGTGGGAATATGACGGTATCCAAACAGCTAATAAAGGTGAATGTGAAGAGATTTTGCTAGAAATGCAAAGGATCTTCTATGAAGATATCAGATTGGAGCTGAGTGAAAAAGGTATGCTCCACCCTCTTTCAAAAGGTACAGGAGCAAGAAAAATAAAATCTACGAATTGGAAGTAATTTGTTTGCAAAGTGTATTGACTTTTGAGGCAGACATTTTCTAGCCTTTTTTCAGAAGCGGAGAATTCCATAATCTTGGAGGATGAAGAAGATGAGTACTTGGCTTTTGCAGTTAATGAGTATATGCAGTTAAATGATAAAAAGGTATGTGGAGTGTTTGAACATGTGTGGATAAGATATGAATCGAGAAAACTTTAACTGGTGTAGTTAAAGAAATATAAATAACCATATCTGGTTAGGCCGCTGTCTTTAATTCACTCTTATATTATCTTATGATTCTATGGTTGTAGTCATGGAAGGAGCAAATCTGGTGTCCCGTCTGCAAGAAAGGAGAATTACAAGAGAATGACCATCTTATATATTGCAATCTTTGTCAACTTAAGCTCAACCGAGGAGATGAGGTCTTGCAATTATCAATCAGTATTTCAGTCTTTGTCATACTTTGTCCAGCACACTCACATTAACTCTCAAGTCTCACCTTAGGCAGTGCATAGGATGATTAGGATCTCCAGGGATTTTCAACTCAATGATACTGAGATAGTCTTTTTCATCTTTTACTTTGTGTTGGTAATTTAGGGGCCGTTTGGTTCACTATTTTTGAGCTCCAAGAAATGGGATCAATTACCGATTCCTTGTCTTCTTCTTTGGTTCAAACCCTCATCAATCTATTACCATTACTTGATGGTAATGGATTCCCCCAGTTTGTTACCTTCCCGTCCCCCTCAAGTAATAAAATTCATTACTTGCTGGTAATGGTTACTACTCATTTTCATTACTTGGCTTGAACCAAAGTACCAAACACTCAATAAAGGTAACCATTTCTGTTACTATTCCCTCCTTTATTTGTGTCAATGCCTTTTCCATTCCCTATCTTGAACCAAACAACCCCTTATAAACTTGAGGCCCTTATGACTTGTATGATCGACAACCATGCAACCCCCCCCCCCCAAAAAAAAAAAAAAAAAATAGATTTGAAAAAGAATATCAAAGAAAAAGTGGAGATAGAGAATCTTTTCTGCTGTTCTAAAAGGGTGTCCTTGGGGCGTAACTGTGTCCTGATTGGTGGAGCTACTTTGGCGGTTTTGGTGCTGATAAACCAGGGGGGATTTGTTATTGCGTTACTGGGGATTCAAAAAAATGAAAGAGAGGATTTTGCTTGTCTGGATATAATATGTTCAGTTCATCTTTTGTTGCTGTAGAACTTTGGCTAAAGTGTTCCTATATCGAGCTTCCGAAATTGCAAGTTTCATTTGGAACTAGTCTTTCTCTAGTCCCTCCATTGTTAGAATAAATGTTAGTGGCTTAGTGTTCTCTGCTAATTTGTGAATATTTGGTCGAAAACTCTTTGTTTACATATCCGTTCATCATTGTTCTGCTTAATAGGTGAATCTGAACTTGTTGAGGGATCGACTAGCAGAAGCTCATGAAGAACATCTTGATAGAGGCTGCAGATCCAAACCCGAGTTCTGTATCGAAACCGTATTTGATCTAACTGCATTGTACATTCAATGTCAGCTTTGTGGTACATTTGAGATTGTAATATAACCCGCCTTTTGAGCCATTAATTTATCCGGATTTTTTTTTTTGTAATTTTCTCGAGGATTTTTGTATTGTAAAAATATTTTCTAGGTTGATATATGACTTGTTATAGGCTTGTAGCTGTGGTTTCTTACCCTCTTCACAGGGCAAAGAATGGAGAAACACATGCCACTTTTATTCACAGGGCCCTGCCTCTTTTGATTATCTTTAAAAATTGACTTTGCCTCTTGTGTGTGTTATCCAACATCCAAAATATATTATCCACGCTAATATGATTTGATCTCTCAGCATTATCATCTATTAATTGTGGAATCATTCAATTGGATTAGATAAAAGTTCTACAGATTTTGGTAATATAATATAAGCCTATAGAATATTACCTACCTTTGTCGTTGTGGGAACTGGGAAGAATTCCTTACCCCTTGCAATAAACTAGAATCATGAGAGTAATATAATAACACACTTATATAGTTATATTAACGATGAGAGGCTGTAGCCTGTAGCATCTAAAGTGGAAAAGTTCCTTGGATTTTGATAAACATTCTCTAATAATATTACTATGATGTAGTAACTTGTAAGTTTCAAAGAAGTTAGAAAGGACAGCACTGTATAAGGGACTCTTGCAGATCATGGTACCTGAAATATCAAAGTAAACTGACCTAATAATTTTCTAATTCCATTTTTCTACATGCCTTGAACAGTGAACACCACACTTCCAGTGTCGTCAAGCCATGAACACAATCATCTCGTCGAGACTATGAGTTTGCATCGTTTTACGAGACGAAGATCAGATAGATCGTAATCCTGTAGGTGAAAGAACAAATATTACAATCAGGCTAGAGGATGAGGGCTGGAGGAAGTGGTAAGGCTAGCCTTCCACACTCCCCACCCATATCCGATCCTCAATCGCCCCCCCCCCAAACGCCGGAGTCCTGTGGGGCCCACCGTGTACCTCGAAAAATTCAGCAAAACAGACAAGGCCAGTAGAGTTGAACAAAACAAAGATTACTAAGTTGCGTAACATACAGAAAAAGACAGGTAATTAGATTATTAGAATATCAGTTTCAAGTGCAGAGCATGAATATTATAACAAACCACTATCCCATCATTCAGCAAATACCACAATATACTATACAAAGTATTTTTATAACACAGACATTAAAATCACAAACTGGGCGACAACAAACGTGGTCAACTACCTACAAATCCTTGTAGTGGAGATGGTTACCTAACGCATTGCCTTCATTCAAAGTAACCGGAATTACATGAACCACATAACACAAAATCATCCAAGATAACAAGGAAAAAGAGACAGATATGAAACAGGTAGATCTCATCTTTTTCACCATAGTCCTCCTCATTAACCCATGTTTGCTGGTGTTATCACAAAATGCAGAATCCTGCAACAGCATTGTCGACTTCAATGAAAGGGTCAACTTTGACACAACTGCCATGTTCTGCCAAAATGTCTGGACCTCCAAAGACTACGTTCTTCGGGTAAGTTTGCCACCTTCAAACCCCCCATCCCCAAAAACCAAGGTCTTTCAGGTAGGAAATAATTTTTATTCATCTGTTAGCAAGTACACGGGGGTGGTAAGCTTTAAGCGTAAACAACCTTGTTAAGACAGCAACCAAACAATCAACTTTGTAGGCAGGGTTCAACCTTCAACTTCTTAGCTTACCTTGTAGCTAGACCTGTCAAAGACATCGGTTTCAGAGAAGGTGATTTCATTTGTAGGTCCGAATGTCATATTTAGAACCTTATATTTTTCGATCAGCTTTCATGTCAAGCCTATTCTATACCTGCTTTTCAATTTTCACCCCTTTCGAGTTACTTAGTTTGGGTTAATATTGATTTGGGTCCTATATGTGCAATTGTGCATTGCTATTCCAATTTAGCTGAGCTGGATAGCCTGGGTTAATTTTGCCTATTCCATTAGAATTATAAAGATGTCATCTCCTTTGGGCCAAGGTCATATCACTTTTCTTTGCCTTGCTTCTACAGTATGTACAAGCACAACCAGGGCTATGGAGCTTCCTGTTCTCAGCTCCGAACACGGACTCATGGTTTGGGATTGGTTTCTCAACCAATGGGCTGATGGTCGGGTCCAGTGCAATGGTGGGCTGGGTCTACCGAAATGGGACAGCAGTCATCAAGCAGTACTACTTGCAGGATAAAGACCCTGAGAAGGTGGAGCCTGATGCAGGTGACCTCACTGTGGCGGAGAATTCGACAGCAGTGTTTGTTGAGTCAAACCGCATGTACATAGGTTTCCAGCTCAATACAGCCCATCCTCGCAGTGAGCTGCTCTATGCCGTGGGGCCCTATGGCCGGCTGCCATTAGCCAATGACGGGTTAAGGTTGACTCAGCACCGAGAAACAGGCAGCGCCTCATTGGATTATACTACAGGTAAAACTCGGTCATCTTAGCATTTCATTTGATTGAGATCATAAATTTTATATACATATATTTACTTGGTCAAAGAGCAGTTCTTCACTTACCATACTGGTAATCATAATTCATAACAATGAGATGACAATGACATAAGGGAAACAATTACAAAAAAATTATTTCACAAAAGCAGGAAAAATTGCAGACAGACAGAAAAAGAAAGAAAGGAAATAAACAGATGCTGTAGAGGCCACGTCCATAGAACTCAGAATAATTCTACCAGTTACTTTTGGTTGCATTATGATATACATTATCATATCCCTACCAAGTACCAACTCTCCCTTAGATATCTACTCACACCACCAAATAAATGTCAAATGACCAGTCTTTCTGACAGCATGATCTCCATTTTATTATATAGTATCTTGGTAATGGCCAGGATAAGCGTAGTCAGAGCTGCCAATATAACCTATTCTTGCTATGCCTGGTTAAGAAATTCTGGGTAGTTAGTGATTGGACAATGGAAGACTAATTACACAGACCTCACACAAACATCTTCAAAACTGAAGCATTTACCCCACATACTGCTACCACAGATATTTATGTTATCCTAAGATAATTGGTCGTGGACATCATACAAACATTACCTTCTCCACAGTCCATCCCCACCTTTAGAGATCTTAGCCAAACTTTTGCATAAGACTCACCCCATAAACTTCACCCCGTATAAGTAGAAATGGACAGACATTTTATCAGTTTCCTTGTACATGACTACTTTGCTTCAGTTTAAAGGTTAGACATACATTCTGAACTTCACCATCCAAATACAATGTGTTGCTCATTTAATCAGCTTTTTCGGGTAGTCATTTTGCTCTCTTTTTTCTAGATAATGAACAATAAATTAATAGCAGCGAGAATCTTGAAAAGTCATTTTACTTTTAATTATTTATCAGGGAGAAGCAGCACAAAAGACAGCCCATATACTGGAATAAAAAGGACCCATGGTGCTCTAAACATGCTAGGATGGGGAATCTTGTTGCCAATTGGAGCAATAGTTGCTAGGTACTTCAGGCAGTGGGATCCAATCTGGTTTTATTCGCACATGGCAATCCAGATCTTCGGCTTCCTATTTGGACTAGTCGGCTTCGTCTTAGGATTTGTAGTCCAGGATTTTTTAAGAGCACAAGTAACACACCACAAGAACATTGGTATCCTAATTCTGACACTCGGCTGTCTTCAGGTAAGATACATTTACATATACATCTACCTTGAAAGGTAGAATTTACAATAGACGGAAATAAATATTAAAAAGGGCTCGGCTTTATGCAGGTAATGGCTGTCTTAATTAGACCAAAGAAAGGATCAAAGCCGCGGAAATACTGGAATTGGTACCACCATAATGCAGGGAGAATCTTGGTTATCTTTGCAATCTCAAACATATTCTATGGAATTCGTTTGGGTATGGAGGGCTCCAGTTGGTATGGTACCTACGCAGTGATTGTTGCACTTATGTTTATTGTGGCTATTGTCTTGGAAATCAGGTTATGGAGACAAAGATAATGTTGTATGTCTTGCAGTCCAAACTCTAACTATACTTGTTATTATGGCGATCCTGATGAGTGTGATGAGATAGGAAGTAATTTTTTTATTATTCTCATACATAACATGTCACCAAACATTTCTTTTGTGAATGTATTTATGAATTTCAAATACTGTTCCAGAACTTTCGATGATGATTTGAATTTCCAGGACTGCGCTCTGTACATCTCCATCCTACAGGGCTTACTAAAAGATCCTTATTCCACTGAAGACCTTATAATTCTTCTTAATGACTATATACACTCAACAAAGCTTGAACAGCTTCATTCTGAAAAAAGCCTACGAAAGCCCCTTTTGCACTAGCATTTACTGGGGAAAAGTGATATATTCTAAGCAAATAAGCCAAGAGAAAGCAACACAATATTTTCAGCATTTCTATAATACTAAGAATCAACAATGAGTACAAAGTCATGAATGATCATTCCTATAGTAAACGTGGAGATTTCACAAAGGTTAATCATTTATATTTGAAGGAGTAGACAGGCCCACTGACCAGTAAAAATTCTTAAGCCAATAGCTCGATCGGCAGCAGCAAGGTTTCATGAACAATGCATCAACAAAAGAAGTCGCACCAACTGCAAAGACAAGTTAAGCAACCAGGAGGAAAGTGGATAAAGAAAAAAAAGGCTCTTTAAATAAATAAGATGATGATCCATACAATATTCGGGTTTTTATATAATGAAAGAATACTCGCAAAAACAAATATATTGAAAAAAGCTAGTACACTATAACAATACCATTGCTTACATAGTTACATCAGCTATCTTCAATTGCTACACGAAACGAGCTAACCCGTTCATTTTCCGGAAGGATGGACCAGTTAGGAGACTGTATGGCACGCAACCACTTAAAATCATCAACATTTGCCCAACTCCCAGTCTCCTCATCAAGTCTCGACTCCCTTAAATCTTCCTCGATCCCATCATATTGCAAACAATAGGGAGCAAATCTCACCTCACTGCTGTCCTCGATTATGGGATGACTCCGCACCCTCAAGTAAAAGTCACATCTTCTAGCATTATGAATCCTTATCTGATGTGATGCCAACATGAATACACACCCTTCAACATCATCTATCAGCACCGAACCCAGAGAAGGCCCTGCATAAACTTTGCAATTCTTTAACCTATGAATAAAGATTGCCCTTGACCTACCTATCAGCCTCACCTCACAAGAATTAAGGTCTGACAATGTAAACTCCCCCATGTCCTTTCCCTTCAAATTCTCCACCAGAACCTCTCGTTCTCTGTTCTTAAATCCCGGAAGATCCAACATAATACAAGATTTATCACCAGAAACCACTTCAACTTTCTCAACCTTGGCTTTTTCCATGGAAAGATCGGGCAGGTTCTGCTTCGCAACTTTGCTTTTAAAAGAGAATTTCTTTTTAGGAACTAGTTTCACTGACACCTTTTCAAGGTACTCTCTCAAGTCAGAGATAGTCTTGAGAGAGGCACGAACTTCATAGGAAGGCAAGTGGTAGGAATTTTCTGCAAGCAGCTTCTCAAGATCACTGATTAAAGCAGATACATTATCAAGGTCTCCTTTGGTGAAAGACTCAGGGGCTTGTCCAATTTGATCAATTTCAGAGTTAATTGAATGCTTGAGATCAGAAAAGCGAGCAAGGAAAGAGTCAGTTGACTCAAAGGACGGAGATGAATCCGACTCTTTGCTCCGGTGACGAGCTTGGTGGCGGTTAGAAAGCCGTTCGATCATTGCTTGGTGCTTCTTTTGAACAGCTAGATCTAAGGATTGGTCAGAAATTGAGGATGGATTTGGGGCATTATTCTCATCTTCCATGGCACAAGATGATTCAGATATTCTGATATTTGGCGAATCTTGCAAACCTTATAAAGCTGCCCTGAATCCTACAAGTCAATGACAACATCAAGGTACAGAGTGAAGGTTTTCCATATTAGGGTTTCCAGAAAGAACTTCCCATCTAAAAGTATCGTTCTGACTTTTACATGAGCTAAATAATTGGACTCAAATCATCCAAATACAACTAACGATGTCAAGAAACTGAAAAAAGATAGCTCTGAACTGTTGCAAACCAAATTAAACCTACGCTAATAGTTAGGTTGTCAATCTGATCATACTGGCAAACTAACATGATTAATGCACAGAATTTGGAGATAACTTGAAATGAAAAGAAAAATAACCAAGTTGTGAAGACTTTTTGCAGTTTGTCCCACAATATAAAATCCCTCGAATCACCAAAACACGAAAGCCAGTTAGTGTATCTTCAGCATCAGAAAGGGAGAATATATACAATACTTAATCGACTAAATCAAAGTAATCAGCAAATTTCAAGAAGCAATAATTCAACGTAAAATGATGAGAACTTACAATGCAAAAACAAAAAATTTGCTGATGATATGGTGAGAGAACCAACCAACAACCTAAAAGGATCCACATTGTCAAACAGAAGATAGAAGAAAAGTACTACAAGACTTTCAATTTGAAAGATTGGAAACATTAAATGAGATACAAAGGAAGAGAGTTCTCTACTTCTTTATGGGGGTTCAACTTGGGGCAACCTTATTTATAAAATACACAAGATAAAGGGTTGGATAGTGTTGCAAATTTGCAATTGTATTGCATTGATACCTAAAGTTAAGAAGAATATTACATTGGAATATTGAAGCAGTAAGCATTATGAACCAAAGAAAGACAGTTAGATAAAGTGACAAATACTAGATTGGATTAGGTGCACAAACTTGTTGGTAGATGTAAATAAAGAGGCTTGAAATTAATGGGACTTCTGATAAATAAAGCCAACAATGGAATGAATTGTATATTATGATTAAAAATTCACTTAGGGTGTGTTCTCTTCCCCTTATATTAAAGGGTTTAGGTCTAATTAGATTTAAGCATATGGTGAAATCAGGGCTCATCGGGTTTAGCCAAGTTCAAACAAGTCGAGGTCAAGAGAACGCACACTCGGACAGTCCGACTGAAATAGAAACTAGATTATATTACCAAAATATTTAATTAAACCAGTGTTGGGATTATACAATGATGACCCATATATAACTCCAGATTCCAAATGCATAAAAATAGTACTTCCTCCAGAGACTGGGAATGACTAATGTGATGTAATGATGTACATTGTGATTAGACATCCACTGGGAGTCTGGGACACGGGATAGTGTCCAGTACAACTCCAGAGATTAACAGACGGTCCACATTGTTTTGCTACAAGATAAATATTATCTTTCACAAAAACGTTTGAATGATTACAACAAAAAAACAAAAACATTTGATGAACACATGCTAAACTCAACAAGCTAAAACACAGCATCTTCTGACATGGATCGCAGCCAAGAAATCGAGTTTTTCACATGTGCTTAATCACATAACATGAAAGTAATGACTCCAGAGTCGTAGAATAGCCATTAGCATCAAAACGACATGAACTTGCAATGTCACAGGACAAGCATGAAGCTACAATAAGCAAACCAGATTGAGGCAAAGAACACGACTACAACCAAGTAGAGAAAAACATGCCTATACAGGTTCTACAGATGACAGATCCGTGTTATGTCAGTAAAGCCACATTAAGAATTTAAGACATATCGTATGCTCTTATGCTGCTTTTGTTTTTCTGTTAAAAAACCTATGTCACAAGATGATCATATCTTAACAGAAAACACAAATCGAAAGCAGGACAAATTAACTAAACTGTAATCTGCATCTGATGTTCAACTTTGTCCATAGGCGGTTTACAAATAAGCATGAAAACCAAGCATTACATTGGTTCACAACTTATAAAGCATATGCCAATACGGCAAAAAAATCGGTTCATCAATCCTACGCCCTACGATCTAATTACATATGCTACATAATTAAACAGCTTCAAAACACCTAAATTTAACATTCATTAAAAACAAATCATAAGCATCCAATTTCTATCCAGGTTATAAAAGCAGATTACAAGCTCACTAATGGAATATTTGAGAATGGATGTTTACCTTAGATTAAACTTAGCAAACTCAAATTGCAAGTATAAGCGAACTCCACAATAGAACGGAAATTTGTCATTGCAAGGAAACTTAAAATCAGCATCATAATTCACATTCAAACAAGAAGCACATAAATTATAATCCAAGCAACATTAAGAAACTCTGACAAATAAATTAGTAAACCATAACTAGAAATCTTGATTATGCAGACTTCCAAAAAACAACTCATAAGCCTAGAAATCGAGTAGAATCTAACCTTGATTTAGGTGAGAAATTTTCTTCAGATCAAATCCTGAATTTGCTACAAATATCAAATGTATGAATGCGAATGAAGATGAATCACTAGTGGTGCTCCTGCCGACTTGCTGTTTTAGGCAACGGAGAGTGGCGTCGCTGGCTCGTCGATGGGCGTGGACGGAGAGAGAACGCACGAATGAAAAATTCGAATGTTGGAGAGAGAATTTTTTTTTAGGCCACGTTCTTTTGGACTTATTTTCAGCAAAAATAAGTTCAGTTCAGCAAAAATAAGTTCAGTTCAGTAAAAATAAGTTCAGTTCAGCAAAAATAAGTTCAGTATTACAATTAATGTTGTAATTATTATTTTTGTTTTCAATATTACTATTAATATTGTTATTATTATTAATATTATAATTATAATAACAATGAATTTATAATTTTTTTATTTTTTATTTTATTTTATTTATTTTAATATTTTTATTATTTATTTATTATTATTATAGCCGGCAAAACAAACCCGTACTCGTTGACCCGACCCGAGGCCCGGTCCACCCGGAAATAATGAACGAAATGGAACCGAAACACGATAACCCGACCCGAAAGCAATAGACCCGAATATAACTCGAACCAGGATCTACCGACCCGAAGTGACCCGACCCGAATTGACCCGATAATGATACCCAAACCCGACCCGACCCGAAAAGTTGTCATATTAGTTATTTTTTAAACAAATTTAAGGAAAAAATTTATCGTGAGATACTATATATGACTTAACCACTTCCCATTAACTATTTAACTTAGTTTTATTAGTCTTATATGTGCTTTATTTATTTGCTAGAATAAAAACCCGACTTAACCCGACCCGACCTAACCCGACCCGATGAGACCCGAAATCTAATGGACCCAAAATCAACCCGTACCCGAATGACCCGACCCGAACGTAACCCGAACACAAAGGTGACCCGATTATGACCCGATCCGTAATGACCCGATCCGTACCCGACCCATTTCACCCGTTTGCCACCTCTAATTATTATTATTATTTATTATTTGTTATTTATTATTATTATTTATTATTATTATTATTATTTATTATTTATTATTTATTATTTATTATTTATTATTTATTATAATAATTATTATTGTTATTTATTATTGATTATTCATTATTTATTATTATTTATTATTTATTATATATTATATATTATTTATTTATTATTTTAATTATTATTATTTATTATTTAATATTTATTATTTATTATTATTATTTATTATAATTATTTATTATTATTATTTATTATTTATTATAATTATAATTATTATTATTTATTATTGATTATTATTTATTTTAATTATTATTTATTATTTAATATTTAATATTTATTATTATTATTATTATTTATTATTATTATTAATATTATTATTATTTATTATTTATTATTACTATTATTATTTATTATTTATTATTATTTATTATTATTATTATATTATTATTATTATTATTAGTTATTTATCATTATTTTTTATTTTTTATTATTAATTATTATTATTATTTTTTATTTTTTATTTTTTATTTATTATTATTGTTATTATTATAATTTATTATTATTTATTATTTATTATTTGTTTATTATTTTAATTATTATTATTTATTATTTAATATTTATTATTTATTGTTATTATTATTTATTATAATTATTTATTATTTATTATTTATTATAATTATAATTTTTATTATTAATTATTGATTATTAATTATTTATTATTATTAATTATTTATTAATTATTTTAATTATTATTTATTATTTAATATTTATTATTTATTATTATTATTATTATTACGGTTTTTTCACCTGATACCCCCGAGTTTTCAAAAAATTCACATGGTACCCTCCATGTTTTCAAAATTCACCAGGTATCCCTAAGTTTAAAACTAATTCACGTGGTACCCTCAAATACCCTTAATGACTAACGGCGTTAACCGCCGTTAGTCATCGACCCTAATTTTCTCGCTTTGAACCCTAATTAACCTATTATTCTAACCCTAATCCTAACCCTTAACCCTAAACCTAACCCTAATTACCCCTCCCCCACCCTCCCACCACCCCCGCAACCTCCTCCACCCAGCCCCCCCCCCCCCCCCCCCCTCGCAGCCCCCCTCCCCCCACCCCCGTGCCGCCGCAGCCCCAAACCCAGTTCCCCACCCTTCCCCCACCATCGCCCCCTCCTCAATTTCGGAACAACCCCTAACCCCTTCTCCCGTAACCCCGCACCCCCACAACACCATCCCCCCCCCCGCCCCCCACGGCACCACCCGCTTTCATTTTCGCACCCCCCCACCCCCGTAGCACCACCCTCCTCCAAATTGCGTGAAACACAAAGTACCGAGATTGCGAAAAAACGAGAGGGAAGAAGAAAATACGGGGGGTTGCGGGTGACGCGGCGGCGGTGTGGGTGGTGGGGTGCGAAAATGGAAGGGGGTGGTCTTGTGGGGGCGCGGGGTGGGGGCGCGATGGTGAGGGAGGGGTGGAGGACTACCGAATCGAACCGGGGGGGGGGGGGGGGCGGCGCGAGGGTGGGGATTCTTGAATCGAACCGGGTGGGGGAGGGCGGCACGGGGGTGAGGGAAGGGGCTGCGGGGGTGGGGGGGGGGCGGCTGGGGTGGTGGGAGGGCAAAGGTGGGGGAGTGGGCCGGGGGGTGGTGGGAGAGTGGGTGGTGGGGTGGTGGGTTAGGGTTAGGGTTAGGGTTTAGGGTTAGGGTTAGGGTTAGGGTTAGGGTTAGGATTAGGGTTAGCATTAGGGGGTTAATTAGGGTTTAAAACAGAAATTAGGTTTAATGACTAACGGCGGTTAACACCGTTAGTCATTAAGGGTATTTGAGGGTACCACGTGAATTAATTTAAACTTAGGGGTACCTGGTGAATTTTGAAAACATGGAGGGTACCACGTGAATTTTTTGAAAACTCGGGGGTATCAGGTGAAAAAACCGTTATTATTATTATTTATTATTATTATTAATATTATTATTATTTATTATTACTATTATTACTTATTATTTATTATTATTTATTATATTATTATTATTATTATTATTATTATTATTATTATTATTATTTATTATTTATTTATTATTATTATTATTATTTATTATTATTTATTTATTATTATTATTATTATTATTTATTATTATTATTTTTTATTATTATTTTTTATTATTAATTATTATTTTTTATTATTTTTTATTTATTATTATTATTATTTATTATTATTTATTATTTATTATTTATTATTTATTATTTATTATTTATTATTTAATATTTAATATTTATTATATATTATTTAATATTTATTATTTATTATATATTATTTATTATTTATTATTTATTATTTATTATTTATTATTTATTATTTATTATTTATTATTTATTATTTATTATTTATTATTTATTATTTATTATTTATTATTTATTATTTATTATTTATTATTTATTATTTATTATTTATTATTATTATTTATTATTATTATTATTATTTATTTATTATTATTATTATTATTTATTTATTATTTATTATTATTATTTAGCAAAAATAAGTTCAGTTCAGCAAAAATAAGTTCAGTTCAACAAAAATAAGTTCAGTTCAGCAAAAATAAGTTCAGTTCAGCAAAAATAAGTTCAGTTCAGCAAAAATAAGTAAAAATAAGTTCAGTTCAGCAAAAATAAAATAAGTTTAGTTCAGCCAAAATAAGTTCAAAAGAACAGGGCCTAGTCTATTGGCGATTAGTCGAATGAGTATTACCTTACGTGGAAGTACTCCGAGTGAGGGATAGTTTAGTTGGTTAGAGCTTCTCTTTATATTCCGATTATGTGCTCTATTTTCATTTCCGGCTCGTAAAGATGGTTAAAGTTAAAAAAAAATCTTAAATATAAAATTTAATTTGAATGTCTTATTTTCTAAAGAAAAAAAAAACAAAGTAGGAAGAACAAATAGGATATGAGGGAAACTGATCAGTGATTATTGACGACAACTTTATTCATTTTCTGAAATTCCTAATTTTTTAGGGCTAGCGGTTTTATAAGGGTTGTGGGCCTTGTGGCATGCTTTCTTTCAAAATGAATTCGTATTTACACGCTCTTAGAGAAAAAACACAAGTCTGCAAAGGTGTTGGCTATGTAATGAAGTATTAGAGAAAGTGATTTTTGCTTCATGAATTTTTCGCTTGTGTGGTGAACAATGAGTTGAAATGCATTTACTTTGATTTGAAGTGCATATTTACTTGTCTATATTAAGTAGTGCATTTGATTTGAAGTGCATATTTACTTGTCTATATTAAGTAGTGCATTTGTGAGTGAGATAAGTGGTTCTAAAAAATATGCTTAATTCACTCAAGGGAAAACGATTTGATTTCCAACACTGAACTTATGTTAATACAATATTCAATTGGAAAGCATAACCATGTTTTCTTTGCCACCATTCTTAATCTAAACCTATTATTACTAAATTAAGACAAGACCATAAGAAATGCAACAACAATTAGAAGATAACATATTTCACCGATAGCAAAAGCAATATTTGTGTCGCCTCCATCTAGTCTGATATGGTGTTTTCCCTCCTTGTGCACATTCTTCAATTCGTACTTTAAGTGGCCTACGCTTCATCTTCAATGTCTCGTTCTCATTCAACAACCACCTTCTTTGTCCATGCTAATTATCAACTTCAATGTCTAGCATGGTGACCTCATTTTGCTAAATTATTTTCCAAGAGCAGTTGGTTTGTTACATGTCCTTACCGCTTAGTCCTCATATTATTGTATACTGTAATTTGTTCACTTTATAGCCGACTCTCATATTGGCATAAAAAGGAATTTTGACAAATTGGTCTAAAAAAAGTTATCAGCATCATTGTTGAGAAACAATGGAATGATAGATTCCACTGTTCATATGTGATGTCCACTGCCCTGTATGCATTTAATGCATGTCAGACAGTTTTTTCTTCAGACCGCAAATTTTCTTCCGCGGCGCGTAAATTGTTGAATTTACAATCGTGTACAGTAGAAAATTTTGCTTATAAATACCGGTGTAAGAAATCAGTTTTTACACAATACGAATTCAATACACTCTCTGATATATTTCTATCTATAGCTTCTCTCTCTCTCCATATTTCTCACAACACGTTATCGGACGAGTTTCTACAGAAAAAAAATAAAGGTATACATCCATTCTGTTTCAAGTTCTAAATTTTTTTCCAAAGCCCAAACCTTTACTATCCAAACATGGATCAACAAAGTAACGGGATTAACATTGTTTTACACAATGTCTCTGTCTCGGGTATTCACTTTTGGATAGAGCGAAACAATGTACCATTCACTACCAACCCAGCGAGGGGAACTGTAAGGACGCCCCACCCAAGAACATTAACGACGGTACAAATACCCATACCGGAGAAAACCCACAAACCCCGTTCCCAACACCAATAATAACCCTCCTATACAACCAACTGAAAATCAACCCCCACCAAATAATAAAAGAGATAGGGATGAACAGGAAGGGACTAGTAGTAAACGTCACCATGCCACTAACCCAGAAAATAAATAATTTGATAATAAAGCCACCTTCATAGAGGGCAAGGACATTTATTTTATGTTATTTCTTTTGCTCTTGAACCGCCTATATGGACGGGTTATTTTTTTTTTTAACTTGCCGCCTATATGGACGGCCTAGTGAAGTGATAAAATTATTATCTTTTATATGTGCAATAATGTTATATGTATGCAGGGAACAAGCATTCAAAATACTATTATTATTATTGTCTCTAATCTTTTTTTTGCATTTGTAGTTGCATATATATTATATTGCCATTTTACCAACATGCTCTAATATATATTTGTCAATCTTAACATTTTATTGCATTGTATATTTTTAACTGTAGATGAATTGCACAGTTAGGGCTAACCCTCTATAAAAGCGGATTACCCGCACCATTTTCACCACACATCTCTTATCTTCTTCCAATTTTTTTCTCTAAACTCACAAAAAAAAATTTCTCTTCTTCCTCAACCTTCCGGCCACCATGTTCCACGGCGACGACAACCGTCCGCCACCTTCCTCTTCTTCTTTTGAGGAGGATTTTCGGATGATACGGCTATACTTATTCCTTATAGCCGGTCTCTTTTTCCTTCTTATGGCATTCATGATCTATCTCCTCATACACAAATAGGAGACAAATTTTTTTCATCTCCCTCGTTGTATTTTTTTTTTCATTTTTGGCATCTTTTTTTTGTCTTTTAAGTGCATTTTTAGGAAGTTGATGCCAGGGATTGATTATGATGAGACATATTCTCCAGTAGTTGATGCAACTACACTAAGATTTCTGGTAAGCTTATCAGTCTCAAAAGGATTGCAAATGAGGTTAATGGATGTAGTGACTGCATACTTATATGGGTCACTTGACACGAGATATTTATATGAAAGTCCCCGATGGACTAAAACTACCGTAGAAAATCACATGCCCAAAGAGATGTTTTCAATAAAATTGAAAAAGTCACTCTATGGGTTAAAACAATCTGAAGAATGTGGTATAATCGCCTTAGTGAATACCTATTGAAAGAAGGATTCAAAAATAATCAAATCAGTCCTTGTGTTTTCATAAAGCGATCCAAATCAGGATTCGCCATCATTGTTGTTTATGTCGATGATTTGAATATTATTGGAACTCCCAGAGAACTCGAAGTAACTGCAAAGTACTTGATGAAAGAATTTGAGATGAAAGATCTCGGGAGGATAAATTTTTGCCTTGGCTTGCAAATAGAACATTTGAGAAATGGATTTTTTGTCCATCAATCAAACTATACAGGAAAAGTTCTGAGACGTTTTTTCATGGACAAAGCCCACCCAATAAGTTCTCCAATGATAGTGCGTTCTCGAATGTGAAAGATGATCCATTTAGACCACGAGAAGAAAATGAAGAAATTCTTGGTCCCGAAGTACCATATTTAAGTGCGATTGGTGCCTTAATGTACTTGGCTAACAATACTCGACCCGACATAGCTTTTTTCAAGTAAACTTGTTAGCTAGATACAACAATGCACCAACGAAGAGACATTGGAATGGAATCAGACACTTGTTACGCTATCTTCGAGGAACACAAGATCTTGGATTATTCTACCAGTTGAAACCAAATGCGTCACTCATTGGATATGCAGATGCTGGATACCTATCAGACCCACAAAAGGCTAAGTCTCAATCCGGGTATCTATTCACTTATGGAGGTACTGCAATATCTTGGAAATCCACGAGCGGAGACTTTGACGGCCACATCATCAAATCATGCGTAATTAATTGCTCTTTATGAAGTTCGGAAGAGAATGTGTATGGCTAAGGTCAATGATCAAGAATGTCCAAGAAGAATGTGGGATGGGAACAACAACAACAAACCCAACTATCATCTACGAAGACAATACTGCATGCATCACCCAAGTAAGCGAAGGGTACATCAAAGGAGACAGAACTAAACATTTATCACCAAATCTCTTCTTCACTCATGACCTCCAAAAGGAAGGGACGATAAACATCCAACAAATCCAATCATGTGAGAATCTTGCAGATTTATTCACCAAATCCCTTCCGGCGAAGAAATTTGAAGAATTAGTCCGAAAAATTGGAATGCGTCATCTTCGTGATGTATGTTAAATTCAGGGGGAGTATTATATGCACTGCACTCTTTTTCCCTTCGATCAGGTTTTTATCCCACTGGGTTTTTCCTGACAAGGTTTTTAATGAGGCAGTTAATTTTAAGCATATAAGGATACATAATAGTTGTACTCTTTCCCTAGTTATGGATTTTTCCCACAGGGTTTTTCCTAACAAGGTTCTTAATGAGACAACGTCTATTATAAGTTATCAGTGGACATTCAAGGGGGAGTGTTGAGAAACAGTGGAATGATAGATTCCACTGTTCATATGTGATGTCCACTGCCCTGTATGCATTTAATGCATACAGACCGCAAATTTTCTTCCGCGGCGCGTAAGTTGTTGAATTTACAATCGTGTACAGTAGAAAATTTTGCTTATAAATACCGGTGTAAGAAATCAGTTTTTACACAATACGAATTCAATACACTCAGCATCATCTTAGTATAAAAAAATATGGTCACTTTGACAATTCGGTATAACAAGTAGCTCCGACATCACCTTGGCCTAATTTTTTGCCAAATTGAATGCAAAAAAAGTAAATTCGATAAAACTTTAGGTTTTTATGTCGTTGGAGTTGTCTTTTTTTATAAGTACTAGTTTATCAAAGTGCCCATACTTTTCATACCAATATGTTGCTAGTCACTTTTTTTATAACAATAATGCAGCTTCCTTTTTTTTTGGGAAATTCCCAATAGTGGCCTCAACTTTTCGAGTTTCCTATTGGTGGCCCTAAGTTTTTTTTATTCCCACTGGGGACCCTCAATTATTGTTTTATTCCCAAATGTTACCTTATAGAGTAAAAAACCGTTAGTTTTGTTAACTTTTCATTAGAATAAATGTCTCGGTTTACGTGCTTGAAAATTGTCTAGGTTTGCATGCCGCAAATATAGTTCGGTTAAAGTTTTGGGCCTCATTTTAGCCCCTAAGGGTCAAATTTAAAGTCTAAATTTGCCTAAAAATTGGTTGGCTAAGGAATTGAGTGTTATTTTGGCCCTTAAGAGTCAAATTTGATGTCAAAAATGACAAAAAATGATCGGAAGTACCTTGGTTTGTGTGCCAAGAGCCCAAGACATTAGTTCTAATGGAAAGTTAATGGAATTAACTGTTTTTTTTACTTTATAAGGTCACATTTGAAACTAGAACAATAATGAAGAGCTACTAATGTGAATAAAAAAACTAAGGGTCACCACTGGAAAACTCGAAAAGTTCAAAGTCACCATTTGAAATTTTCCTTAATTTCCTTTTTTTTTTCTTCCTCTACACCTATTCTAATCTCCCTTCCCATCCACTCAGCTTCACATCTGCTGGCTTGTTGCTGACTTACGGAGTATTCTGATCTCACTCCTTTTCCTTCAGCTTCTCCAGGTTATACTCAATCTTTTTGGTTTGATTTTCCGTCCTTTTTCTTTTTTGCTGGGTTTTGGTTTGACATTATTGATTACTATTTTTGCCCGACTTTTGCTTAAATTATTTGACATTTTTGGAATCTATTGCTTATGTAAATGGAGTTTCTAATATGTTATCCTGATTCTTGCATGAAATCATAAAAATTCCAGCTTTTAAAACGGTATAGGATAGAAGAAGAAATTTGGTTGTTGGGAATATCATCACTTAAACAGATGGTGGTGGAAAATGAACATTTTTGTAAATGTGAAGTGGGGGCCTAATTATGCTGGTTAATCAAGATTATAGAGAAGGAATTACTTCATCAATATAATGGATGAACATAATTTTAACATGGATTGTTGTATCATATCTTGTCATTTTCCCTCTTTAGATGATAATTTAGCTCATTGATCATTGGTGCAAAAGCTTTATCAGTTGGCTAATGGCCAATTTATATAAAACTTTGACTAATTTTGGAATTTTGATGATGTTCTATGCTGTATGGAGTATTAAGAATTTAGTTAACTTTACATTTAAGTTGCATCAGTATTAAGCACTGACATCAAATTTTGTATTGATGATATAGAATAACCTATAATCTTAACTTGCTATTATATGGGTATCATAGAATCCGTTATATTTTGAAACAATTTTTTCTTCTGGCTAAAATGTCTAATAGAGTGATTTGAAACGGACGGAGTAGGTATAATACCCACTTATTGATTAAGGAATCAGGATGTTTAGTCCTTTAGTTGTATAACAACATATTGTTCTGCTGTGCAGTATGGCATTTGTTATGGCACCTTTAAAATTTGCTCCAGCTTACAATAGAGTCCATGATGAGAAAAATCTTCATGCTACAATTCCTAGTGTGGCAAGAAACATCCCTAAGACATTATGGCGGTGCTCGGCTAATGCTACTATTACTTCCTTGGTTCGTTGACTTCTTTCCTTTAATAATGTAACTAATCATTTCTTTTTATGTTCTTAACCACATTGGCTAATACACACTTTTATTGTGATTTTTTCAGGAAGTGGAGAATAGAAAGCATGATTTGTTGAGAGCAATTCAAGACACTGAAAGGGGGCTCAAAACAACGGCTGATCAACGGTCTTTCATTGAAGAGGCCCTGGTATGTATCTCCTTTTACTGAACATTGTCTGACTAATTTCGTAGAGTAAGTCTTGGTAAGATGGTTTTACACTAACTTATTATGAGACATTAAAAGCTATCATTAAGAAAGGATTGAAAATCACCTTAGTCACAATGAGTTACTGTGAGACTCGTCTCATACAAGATTTTGCCACTTAAAATTGTTTACTATATTGTTTTCATTTACATGGTTTATATCGAAGCAAGTTACTGGCTAGATGATGTTAAGTTTTGATGTATATATATTTAGGTGACTGTAGAGAAATATGATGCTGGTGAGCCAATTGATTTAGCAAAACTGGATGGTACATGGCGTCTTCAATATACTTCTGCTCCTGATGTCGTTGTCCTCTTCGACACTGCTAGTAGATTTCCTGTCTTTCAGGTACTGACGGGGTCCCTCAGATAACATACTACCTCTGAGTTTGTGCTTCATTATGTTTAATGCTTGTAGTACTTCTGAAGGCATCTTATTGATTTTATGGTATTTTTCTCACAGGATTTGTAATCTTCTTTTATATATTTTCCTTCTTTTATGAAAGTTATTTGACATCTGTGTCTTTCATATTCTTGTTTTTCAGTGGTAGTTGTCTGTTGGTGTGATGATAGGTGGGGCAGATTTTCCAGAAATTTGAATGCCGCAATCGATCTGATGGTGGTGCTGTCCGGAATATTATCAGGTGGAGCGTACAAAATCTACTGGAGGTGACTTCACCAGCTTCTTGTTTACATCTTCATTGAGCTTCTTTTATTTAAGCTATAAGTATTATGTATTGTGCAGTACCTAGACGTTGTTGGAAGGACCACAAATAGATGTTTTCAGTGATCCCATTATGTTCACCTCCAGTCTTCCCTTAGAGCGTACACTTTTTGAAAAATTTGGCTTTTAACAAACTTGTTTTCCAGGGGTACTTTTGTAATCTCACCTTTGAATGGGCCCCACCATCCCGTCTCTTTTGTTCTCTGTTGAACATGCTCTTTCAATAGCCTTTTTTCGGTGAACATGTTCTCTCAATACCCTTTTTCTTTTCTGAATGTGGAATTCAGTGTCCCCAAATGTACCTCAAATCATCCAAACGACGAAATATATGTACTTCGTTGGCTAAAAGATACATGTGGTACTTATGCTCGACTGACATGAAATCATTTCAGCTAAAATTCTTTTATGATCCCTAATGTAATTGTTTTTTGCTGTAATCTTCTATCTTCATATACACATATTTTTAGAGCAGGCTGTCTATCGGCTCTTTACATAGTTCACACATCACATATGCTAAGTACTAAATCAGGTTGGTTGCCAGGAAAATGAAGGTGCGACCCTCCTTGTTTCTGCAAAGTTTTCAATGGTTTCACAACGCAATATCTACCTTCAGTTTGAGGAGGTTAGTCCTTGACTTTTTCTATCAACTGATGCATTTTATTTGGTTCCACTTACCCCCTCCCACTTCACAGTTTCTTCTTTCCTTTGACCTTCTATTGTGTGATGTCTAACTTTGGGATGTTATTTGGCAGATCACTCTTCAAGACATCGTCATTAGTGAGCAGGTTCAAGCTGTCATAGCTCCAGCTCTCTTACCACGAACATTTTTAAGCCTACAGGTAGAATTGTAGAAAACACCATTATTTTCAAGTTTGCATCAATATGTTTGTGCATATCAATGTTACACAGACACGGATACTCGGATACGGGTGTCCAAGTGTCCGACTCGGCTATTTTATAGAAAAAGTCAAGTTTTTAGTTTGAAATGAAGTATCCAAGTGTTGATGCGATTCTTGAGGTAAATGAAGGTGTCAAAGTAACATAGGTACATATACAATTTATAAAGTCTTGGTGAAACGTTAAATTTAACTCTGCTGTAAATGTTTATTCTGATAATTGTGCTTTATGCTTCTTCAAAAGCTCAATATCTTGTAGTCTGTCTAACAATTTCTTAGCCATATATAGCTTCTAATTTGCCTTCAGACTATTTTCCGATTATACCAACTCACCACCCCCAACCCTGGGGGGAAAAACAAACAAACAAAAAACTTCCTCCGTATTGTAGAAGAATGCAACTCGCAAGTCTGTCAAGAGCAGCAAACTCCTTATTTTCTTCATTCTCCAACTTTTAGTTGTGAAATTGTAATTCTTTGTGTTGGGGGCTGCCAACAAAATTTTCACCTATAGTTGTTTGTTGCAATGTTGACCACTGCATTTAAGCACCACTTTGCTACGGTACTTGCTATCCTTAGCTTCATTCAAGGCATATATGAAAGTCATGATGATGGCTGTTTGCAGATTCTACAGTTCATTCGTTCCTTTAAAGCTGAGATTCCTGTAACAAGCACAAGCCCTCAGAGGTACATCACATGATATGTTCAAACATTATGGTCCTTTATTTTCACTTGAAAATTTTTCACTTTGATGATTGATTTGTTGCGATTTCAGGCGATCAGTAGGAGGTTTATACTACCTTTCATACTTGGATAACAACATGCTTTTAGGTCGTGCAGTTGGTGGTGGTGGTGTTTTCGTGTTTACCCGAGCTCAACCTTTTGTCTGTTGACAATGCTCAACTCCCATGTTTGTCTTATGGAAGTCTCAATTCTTAACATGTATTTCAGCTGTAGGATTTGGTCAAACAGTTAAATTTTGGTTCGATAGGTCATAAATAAATTTTGGTTCGATAGGTCATAAATGTCATCAATATAGTCTCAATTCTTAACATGTAGTATATAAGTATTCTTGTTTGTGTAAAGTTATTCTTCCTCTGTTTTCTCGTGTATAAAAGATGATATTAGCAACCAAGGGTGATTAAGGAAGACCATATTTGTGTTTACAGATTAATTTCAAGTTTAAATGACCCTCTTTGCGCTTGTTGTGCGATCACATGAACACAAAGCAATGAAATATTGGGTCATTTCCCCAACATTTTAAAGCAAGCTGTGCCACTGCCAATATATATGAGTTACTTATCCCATCGCCAATTCATTTTTGGATATGGCTATTCAGAGCTCGCTTCACTTGGCCTGATGTTAATCGCTAACATGAGTACAAGACCTTACTTGGACGCACATATATTAAATCCAAGGAATGTCGCACGAATTTACAAAAGAATCGTATAATTAAGGAGATAACTTCTACAAAATTCTTTAAAATTATTGAAATTATAATTACATGACAAATAAATATTACTCCAAAAAAATTCTTTGGAACCACCTCAAATGCCATTTGGGACCAGTTGCTAGATTTTCTTCTTCTTTGATAACATCACCTCTTGATAACCTAAACAGTTCAGTTGCAATTGTACTAATTTGAGGACAACCACTCATATACAAAACAGAGAGTTTCCTGCAACCATTCTTCAAAGCCTCCAATCCATGATGACATAGATTTCGACATCGATTCACATGGAGTGTTTCCAAATTGTGACAATTCAAGGCAATTGACTCCCATCCTGCTACTCTAATCTCATGACACAGAGCCAAATTCCATTCCACCAGTGAAGGACACCCCTTTGCAATTACTTCTACAACCTCATCCCCTATCGTCCTGCATAACCTCATATTCAGAACCCGAATAAACTTTGCATACCCTCCCCCAATTGCCGATAAACCGTCTCCACGAATCGACCAACTAAGATTTGAGACGTTCAGATACTCAAGACCTCCCCCGCTTACCATACTTGTTATCCCTTCTGGCTCAAGCTTACAAGATTCAGCTTCCAAATAAGCCAAAGTCTGAGAACACCCATGAAATCCAATTCCCTTTATATTTCTACAGTTGTTGATTTTAATCCCATAAAGATGAGCACAATTCTGAACAAGGCATCTAATGCCATGATCAGTAGTAAACAAACAATATGTAAGATTAACATCTTCCAAACCCAAACAAGACTTGGCCAGGATTTCCAAACCCACATCAGTAACATTGCAACGGTATAGACTGATAAACCTCAACAAGGGGCAACCACTTGCTACAAACGAAAGACCCTTATCAGTGATCTCGGAACAACAATCCAAATGTAGGGCTCGTAGACTTGAACCAAAGAATTGTAATAGCTTAAGACCCGAATCTGGTAGCTTAACGCACCCAGATAAGGATAGCGACCGGAGGTGTTGAAAACGGGTCAAAACCCTATGTAGTTCGTATGTGCCAATCCTATGCGGCGTTTTTGAGAGCCCGATTTTGAAACAGGTAAATGAGCAGTCAAACTGTAAGGACTGTCGATTCTGGTTCTGAATTCTTAGCCACCTACTGCAAGTTAGTCCGAAGGCTTCTCCATCACATTCATCTCTTAGCCATTTGAAGATGAAAATTAGGCAATCATCAGGAAGATCCATTATGGTAGTGGAATTATTACTCTGAGAATCCTCCATGACATTACTTCACACCAACACAATCGTTGTGGAGATCCATTATGGATGTGGAATTATCACTCTGAGAATATGCCATAACATTAAACTTCATATGAACACAATATTACCCGAAAACATTTGCCACCGATTACTGAAAGGAAATATTTGGCATTAACGATCCCAACTTTCACACATCTTTCAAAATAATCCCAACTTTGGATTGTACAGGAATAAGCCTAAGTTTTTGGGCTTCTCGAAATAATCCTAATTAGTATTTTCCTGCCTTTGTTAATTCATTTTGGGCTTATGGTATATAAGAAACTCAACAGTTCCGGTAATAATTCCTAAATAATCTAAAGTTGGGATTGTATTGGTAAGACTATTAATTGTTAGGATTATTAACGTCAACTTTAGAGATCAGAAAGTGTGCATCTTGCAATAGCATATCAAATAAATCAAGGAAAAGCACATAACCTCAAATTTTACATTGTAATACTAAATGATTAATTCAGAAAGATGTAAAGCTCAAATGCAGCTACAATGGTACAAGAATAAAGAGGGGATTTTACAAGAACCTCAAACCCATCAAAGTAACTCAAGAATTCAAACAATTCAGCAAGATAAAATGATCAAAGTCAGGATTTTTTTACAAGAAGAGTTCTCAATCATGAAATTTTCGTATCAAACCCATCAAAGTTACTAAAAAAAATCATAAAAATCGCATAACATAATTGAGATAAGAAATTCAGCAAGATAAAATGAGAACGAAAAATACTAGATTGCAGTTACTGAGTAATTAGGAATTACCAGGTTGAATGTCGTCACACAGGGAAGAAATCTAGATTGCTGCAAGCTTGTATTGCGTGTGAAGAAGAGTTTGGTTTTGTCGGATGATAAATGAGACTTGAGTGATCACAAATCCACCCAAGGAGAGGTGTTAAAAAGTGACAAAAACCCAAGTCGATTTTAAGCGGTATATGGAAGATTTGACTCATTTGTAGGGGTGTAAGTGATTTGGACTGGATTGGACTTTGCCAAATTCAAATTCAGTCCAAAGTTTTTTGGACTAGAAATTGAGTTTAAGTCCGATCCAAATATTTTTTTGAATGTCCAGGTCAGGTCAGATAATTTTTTTTGAGTTCGAATCCAGGTCAGGTTCGGTCAGATTATTATACTTCCTCCGTATATTTTACATGTTACACTTTCACTTTTCACGCGCCAACGCAAAATTTTGAGGACATATATCTCTAATTTTGTATTTGTAAAAATTATAAAAAGTACACATTAAAAAAATACATATTAAGACGAATCTAACAAGATCCCACATGACTATATTTTTATTCACGTATAAATAAAAAACGATGGTCAAAGTGAAATTTGTGAATAGTGAAAATGTCAAAATGTAACATGTAAAAAAAATGGAGGAAGTATTATTTTTTTCCCCGATTTAGATTCAATGATTTTCAACATTTTCTCATAATTGAATTTGAAAAATTAAGCTCATTATATCCATTCCGGAAGATAAGTCACATACATCTTTTATATTATATATATAAATATTAAATATATATACATTATATATAAAAATATATAATATATATATTATATATAAAAATATTTTTGAGTTGATTGGACTTATTGGACTCCAAAGCAATGAGTCCAAATCCAGTCCGAAAATATTTGGACTCGGAAATTTGAGTCCGAGTCCAGTCCAAAAAAAATTCAGTCCAGTCCAGTCTGACAAGTTTGGACTGGACTGGATTGGACTCTGAATTTTTCGCAGTCCGCTTACACCCCTACTCATTTGAGCTTAAATTAGACCTCTCGACTTGTTTTAGGTGAGAGGATCGTGTATAAATTAAACGTTTTGATTTATTATAGAGGATTGAGTATAAATTAAACGTATATGCTCAATCCTCTATAATATTAGGTGTTCGGTTTATTTTAGAGGATTGAGTATAAATTAGATGTTTTGACTTATTTTAGAGGATTAATCATTCATATTCTTTAATGTTTGGTGTTTTGTATATAGATGCGGATTGAGGAAATAGTTGTTTGGACTCCATCCTCTAATTCTAATAAAAAAATTGATGGAATGAGATTTATAAGGAGAGAGGATTGACATCTTGGATGAAGTTAATTTGAAAATTCAAGGATATGTATTAAAAAGGAGCACATATCCTTTCCATGGCCCATTTCTCAGATCAATGGTTGGGAATGCATGAAAAGGTAAAAAAGTATTAGAGTCATCTCCATATATTTTTTTCAATTTCTTAGAGATATCTTTATTTTTCTGCTAGTCTTCTTGTCACAGATAGAAAACATATGAAAATAACGGAGATGATCTTAACACGTTGAAAAGTGATAAATCCAACTCAACTCAACTAATCTAAACTAATTACCCGTACTAATAATATTTTCAATCAAATAAACTCAAATTTTGACTTCAAAAGCATTAGTAGTTGCAAAATGCACAAAAAGGGAAATAAATAAGGAAATGTAGAGTACTAGATTGCAGTTACTGAGTAAGGTGGGAATTTGGAAGACTTTAGGCTTGGGTTATAATATGGAGCTTAGAGGTGTCTCCAAAAGTTCGTCACTTTCTTTGGAGAGCTTGCACAAACTCACTCCCAGTGAGGGTTGTTCTTAGGGCCCGACATCTCATAGATAATGATGAGTGCCCTTGGTGCTCGCATGCTGCTGAAACGATACAGCACTCATTGTTCACGTGTGATAGATGGAGTACAGTTTGGGGGGAGTTGGGCTGCTAGCATATGTTGAATAGGGTGGAAGGAGAGGCGATGTGCGAGACGCTTGTGAGATGGAGTGAGCTTGACTCGAAAATGGTGCAAAGGGGCTGCTACTTTGCGTGGAATGTGTGGGCTGAACGCAACAAAGTGGTATTTGAGAGCCAAAGCCAACATGTGCCCGTTATAGTCCAACGAGTTGGAAGGCAATGCGAGGAGTACAACACCTACACCACTCGCATTTATGGTGGTACAAAGAAGGCTAACTGTGTGAGTTCTTCTCAGTGGTGCGCGCCTCCTAGTGGCACTATCAAGATTAACACAGATGCCTATCTTGGGGAGGAAGGATTGATTGGGTTGGGATTGTCGCTCGTGACTCAAGGGGCAAGGTTTGCTTCTCGGTTGTGCGTCGTATAAGGGCCTGCTGCAGTGGCGGAGTGCAAAGCGATACACATGGTTGTTCGAATGGCTAAGGCTCATGGACTAGTGGATGTTTTGATCGAGTCAGATTCACAGGTGGTGACCAAAAGGCTGACCAATGAGACCCTATTTTTTTCGGACTTGGATCACATTTTAGGAGATGTTATTTCTTTGTGTAATGCTTTTAAATCGATTAGTTTTGTTCATGTCAAGAGAGATGGGAATGCTATTGCCCATAATCTTGATAGAGTAGTGCCCTTTGGTGTTGAACAATGTTGGGAGAACCACTGTCCTCGTGAGGTGGCTCCGTATGTACTTATGGACACTCTGTCCTTATATTACTCCACTTTTCCCTTCAAAAAAAAAAAAGGAAATGTACAAAACAAATTAGTCAAATTTCCTTAAAATACTCTTCGAAAAAAAAATCCTTAATACTTATCTATTTGGTTATTCAGCCGAGTGGCTTATATTGGTTTGGGTCGAATAAAGCCCAAGAAAAATGACCAGCTCATCTATTGAATTATCTTTATCGGCCCAAATGAGATCTAGTTTAGGGTTTTGTCAATTTTTAGGTATTTGAACACTCTTGATTTCGGCTACACTCTCTTTCTCTCTCTTTTCCCTAGTCCAATAGTCCCCTGCAATTCTCCCAGCGTGCAACAATGGTAACTCTGCTCTTCCCTTCATCTTCTCTTTATTTCATGTTATATTTGGACTGACTTAATTTCATATTGCTATGTTTTTTATACTTTTAATTTGTTCATAATCTTCAATTATTCTAGATTGCATTTTTCAAACATTTATTGTACAACTAAGATGTACATGCTTTTATAATTTTGTTATTGGAACTTAGGGTTTGTTTTTAATTTCGCATTTCTTTTGTTTGGTTGACGCCCGAAATGGGAGTAAAAAGATAATTAATTAAATTAAAGAGGGTATATATTTTATGATTTTGTCTAACAAAAAAGTATAATAGAGCAATCTGATTAACATGAAAATTAATATCATAATCTATATAGTGGAGTGATGCTCAAATGAGTTTGAGCTAATTTTGTTGGGTTAATGCATTGTAATTGGTTTTGTATTTGGGAAATTAGATAGTTTATGATCTAAATTGGGCACTTGTTGATTTGTACAGCCATTCGTGAAAGCTCAAAAGTCAAGAGCTTACTTTAAGCGATACCAAGTTAAGTTCAGGAGAAGGCGTGGTACGTTGGTTGTTCTGTTATTGTTTTGAGCATGTCATTTTATAGCTTATGCTTCGTGTTATTGAGTTCTGTTGTGTATGTTTTGCAGAGGGTAAGACCGATTATAGGGCCAGGAATCGCCTAATTAATCAGGACAAGAACAAGTACAACACTCCAAAATATCGTTTTGTTGTGCGATTCGTATCCTAGCTTTCGAGTTGCTCGTTGTTCCATTTGTTGTTATTGTGCTTCTTGTTAGACCTTAATTGTTTTTTTTATATATGGCCTTGTAATGTTACATGCACTATCATGTGTTCAAACACTGGTCTCCTTCATTGATTATTGTGTCGGCCATGAAGTTGGTTGGTTACATTCTGCATGCAATCATTGCATATTACTATCATGTGTTCAAACACTGGTCTCCTTCATTGATTATTGTGTCGGCCATGAAGTTGGTTGGTTGCATTCTGCATGCAATCATTGCATATTGCTTTCACCCATCTTATGATTTCTTGTTCAGTCGAGCTGGGTTCAGATATCAGTATGTCATTTGTGGTCGTGTATTCATGTCCATCAGTTTCAATTGTGTTGTTTCAGTTTTTATGCCCCATCACTTATTGCGCTTTCTCATTGACCTTATAATGAGGTACTTATCTGTGTGTAGTTATTTCGCTTCTAGCATCAGAAGATCCTTAATTCTATTTTAGACAAACAAAGATGTTACCGCACAAATTATATCCGCTAGCATAACTGGTGATTCAGTTCTTGCTTCTGCATATGCTCATGAACTTCCTCATTATGGACTTGAAGTGGGTCTTACAAACTACGCTGCAGGTCAGCTTCTTTATATTCTCTAGATAACATTGTTCACATATATTTAGGTTAAATTATAACGTCTTTTCATGTATCTTTCTGCAATGGGCTTGTTTGCCCCAGGTTCTTATTCTTCTATAACTATCATAATTGACATTATTGACATATATGGAAGATAAACTGTAACCTTTTCTTAATAAGTGTAGCTTACTGCACTGGGCTTCTTTTGGCGCGGAGGGTATTGACTAAGCTTGAAATGGATCAGGAGTATGAAGGGAATGTGGAGGTATAATTCTTTTGTTTAGGAGTATATGCCTGGGCATTTGGAGTCATGTTGATGCATATCAATGCATCCACTTTCATATTTAAATTGACAAACGGCTGAAAGTTTATGGTTCTGGAACCGTGGAACGCTAAGCCTAAATTTATCGATTATAAATCTAGGACATTTTTATCTTGTGTGCTTGGGGAAATAAAAAGAATCTTTATTTTATGTTCTCATCAATGTGATTTCTGGTTTCATTTATGGCTTTTCTCCGCAGGCAACTGGGGAAGACTTCTCTGTTGAACCAGCAGAGACCAGGAGACCTTTCCGTGCTCTGCTTGATGTAGGACTTATAAGAACTACTACCGGAAATCGTGTTTTTGGTGCATTGAAGGTATGGTAATTCTTCTTAAGTTCCTTGCATCCTTTTGCACAAACCAATAAAAAGTCATTCAACTTATTTTGTATATTCTCATAGACAATCATTCATATATTTTCCCTTTTTGTGGATTTGTAGATGATGTCAAGTTTGTTTTTGATGCTTGAAACATATCTATAGGAGTATAATAGTTACACTTACAATAAACTAAAATCGGTTATTGCCTGTGTTAATGGCTTATAGAATATCCATGGGTTCGTGTTGACTTGAAATGTTTGTTTGTATAATTGTTGTTGTTGGCTCTCACTTTTCTTTTTCTTGCCTTGCTGTTAGGGAGCTCTGGATGGTGGACTAGATATACCTCATAGTGACAAGCGTTTTGCTGGATTCAGCAAGGACGGCAAGCAGCTTGATGCTGAGGTTCACCGCAAATATATCTACGGTGGGCATGTTTCTGGTTACATGAAGGTTTGTCCTCAGTTTGTGGCATGTTTCTGGTTACATGATGCTTCTATGTACTGCTGCTTTCTTTTTCCCTTGCTCCTGTATGTCAAATGCACCCAAAATAGGGGGAAAGAAAATATGAAGAGTTTTCAAGGGCTCAAATAGAACCTTGCATGAATTTTCTATTGTGACAAGAAAGGAAGCGGCGATGATGTTATATAAAGTTTAGTATCAAGAGTAATAAATGGTTACTTTTCTATTTCTCTGTATATTTGAAATTTATGAGAAGTGAAGGGCAAACAATTGGAGTTTATCTTGTGGAAAACTTGTTTCATATTTCACTTTTTTCTCAACCTAAGTCTGTTGTTTTTGCACCATTGCTACTCTCAGACATTGATGGAAGATGAGCCTGAGAAGTACCAGACTCACTTCAGTGAATATGTTAAGAGAGGAATCGACGCAGATGGCCTTGAGGCATTGTACAAAAAGGTTCATGCTGCTATTCGAGCTGACCCTACCCCAAAGAAATCTGAGAAAGAGGCTCCTAAAACACACAAGAGGTAAGAATATAGACAACAGACATCTATATTTCTTGGCAGCGCCTTTTTTTAATCCTTACAGGGTAGGGAAATATTTTACTAAATTAAAGGCATGTTGACATCGACCTCCAAAACTAGTTCTTTCTGCAAAACATATTAATAAATGCATACTCGAGTTTGACAACTGTGTCATGGTATAAATATCTCCATGATATTATTTTGATGTCATAACATCTCTTACTTGAATAAAGATTCACACATCCCTGCAGTATAACTGTTATGAGTCAAAAGAGATGGAAACTGGAGGCATTTCATGATTCTTTGTTTTACATAAATTAATCGTGTTTCTGTTTTGTTGTCGTTGATAGGTACAACTTGAAAAAATTGACATATGATGAGAGAAAGGCTAGCTTGATAGAGAGGTTGAATGCCCTGAACGCTGCAGCTGGAGATGATGAGGAGGATGAGGATGAAGATGAAGATGACGAGTGAGGACAACTTTGTTATAGACAGTTTCTGTTATGATATCCATAGTCCATACAGCTTGGGGAAAATTCAATTTTGTCTGACATGTTTTTACTGTTGTGAAATCTTATTTTACAAACTTTTTTTTTGCATTATGGTTTTGATCCGCCAAACGTTCAGCTGTAGCTGGATCAAATTTTGAGTTGCAACTATGATTCTGCACTCAGATTGGTCTTTTATCTCGGCTTTTTTGGTCGATTTCTATGTTTGAAGTTAGGCTACATTTTAGTCCATTGCAAATTCTCTATATTGCTGCAGTAACGTACTACAAAATTTTAGTGCATAAGAAGTTGGTCAAATTTCACGAGCTTCAGATTTACTTGAACACATCGTGCAATAATATGTTGACGTGAATTTATATATGGACTAACGATTTTCGCTTATGTTAAATTTCTTTTCTTAACAAGTTAGTCTATTGTTTTCCTCCGTGTTAAATTTCTTTTCTTAAGATGTTCGTTAATTGGTTTTTCCCTATTTTCATTATGGTTTTTCCAATGGCATCTGGAAGGATGTTCAACATTGACCATATTCGAGTGATTAATAATTCTCTTCCATTGAAAGTTAACTCCAATGAATTTCATTTCTCTTTGTGATCACTAGTACTAGGCTTTACTATAATGGTAAATTTGATATTAATAATCACAACTTTTACTGATCTCTTCACTATAATGTAAATTTATATACTTCTTCGGTTCTAAAATAAATGAAACACTTTCCTTAAAAAACATTCACAGAGACAACATTGCCGAGTTCCATTACGATTTTAGACTACTTTGAGAAGGTTTTTCAATTTTTAAGTAGTTCACTTGGTTAATCAAAATAGGGATTTTTAATTATTCAATTAAGTTTTTTTTTTCGAAAGGTATTCAATTAAGTTTTTTACAATATGAATTGTACAATGAATTAGAACGTTGATACTTTTTGTTGATAAAGTTTTCCGACAATAAAAAATTAAACTTGAAAGACATTCTAATATTTCATTTTCTTAAATTATGGTGCCTTAATCTTCAAAAATAACTCTTTATTTGACTAAATAAGAGAGCTTGAAGAATAAATTTGTATCATAGTCATAGAGTGTTCGAAAAAGAAGTTGAGCATTACAAATTAGCATTATGAGCGCAACTATTTACCTTTTGGGTTATTAATTATGTGATCGGAGTAGTGTAACTTTTAGCTTAAATTAGAAGAAAACAAATTGTTGTATTACCTTCGAGATTTTTCATAAAGAGAAGTTGCCGCTTGGTGATATATTAATGTTGTCTAAACTTAGAAGACAAAAGTTTTTTTTTTTTGACAAAAGTTGCATCTAAGAACTAACAAAACACAAATTAAGGAAAGCAACGATAAAATTGAGCTAAATCACGCGCCTGCTGCACTTGATGGCGTGTGACTTACGAATAGAGCAGTTTGTGAACAAAGAACCCAGATGAACAATATGCTGAGCAGTCCAGCGCAACGAGAAATTGTAATCCCCTTACGACTTGATAAGTTGAATAATAGCCATAGAATCAATTAGCAATTGAACAGAATTAAGACCTTGCTCACGAACCCATTGAAGAGTATGAAGACAATACAATGAAAACAAAAGTTTGAGGTTTCTTAATTTTTAGTTATTCGAGTAACAAAAACATTTCCAATGATTTTTTTTTTTGACAAAAAATTGCAACTAATATATGGTCATATCAACATTAAAGAAGGGGGCTACACGTGAGTACGTGACGTGGTGGCCTTCTATAATCAAAGGTCAATATGTCATTTAGGGGTGCTAATCGAGCGAGTCGATCACGAGTAGAGGTCTGCTCGACTTAAATCGAAAAGTTTTCAACCATGCTCGACTCGAGCTTGTTACTCGTCAAGCTCGCGACTCGTGTTCATTAATTGTCGACACCTAGGTGTCGCCAAACGTTATCGGAAGGTATAGTTTTTATTTTGTTATGGAGGTACAGATTTAAGAACTCCAACAGTTCAATATTAATCCCCGGTAAACTAAAGCAAAAAAAAACCCAGCTCCCTGCTCTCGTTCTTTCTGCTGCTGAAACTTCCAAAAAGCGCTTCAATTTCGTGAAATTGCAGGTAATTCTACGTCCTTAGTTTCATTTTTTGCCCTAATTTAGCTCTACTTACTTTGCTTATTTGCTGTGAATGATGTATAAGTATCTCTCTGTAATCAACAATTCGTGCTATATTTACCACATAATCTCGCTTGTAGTTTCAAGAAATCTTTAGTTTGGTCGATTATAAAGCAATAAATTTTATATATATTAGGTTAAAAATACCTAACGTTGATGAATTGTTTTTTTTTTTTTTTTAGTTTTTGTTAAGTTCAACTGCTAATCAATTAGTTTTTGTTACTGTAAAATTATATAAATGGCTGTTTATGGAGGTTTTTATGAATTCCTCATATAAGCTTCTTCAACCTGCTTCTCTGTGGAAGCTGCATTATAATTTAGCTGCCATAGCTTGTGATCTTGAATCTAAAGCTTCCACGAATGTTGATTGATGTTAGGGTTTTCTCTTAATACTCCTAGACTAGTTCACAGTATTGAAATTTGAACGCACCTATGTTTCGTACTTTTTGAAGGCACAAATTTGTTTGTGAACTCTAGGAAGTATGATTCGGCGCTTCAAGATGTCGGTGGAAATCATGCTTTTCGAGCATTTTGATAGTTCATAACTCGTCTCAGCTTAATGCCTCTAATATCTCAATCTTTATATTTATATTGGTTTATGTCTTGGTTGGGTTTCCATGATTGAGAATATAGCATATATATATACCTTGATGAAGTATTGTTTTTGGAATATTTAACCTAGTTGCTTCATTACTCGGAATTGGCATGACATATGAATGATAATGTGCATTCTTGTTATAGATAATCAAGGTTTGACATTTCAGCGAGCTATATTAGGCATTTCGATATCAGCATCATTGGCAGTTTCTTGGGCATGATGATTGAACTCTTCCTATCAAAACCTATATGGGGTGATGATAAAAATGCTGAATCCTCTGAGCTAAGAACGCCTCTTTACGACAAGTTGGAAAAGAGCATATGGGGATTTATGACCTCGGAAGGCCGGTCAGAGGCTAGATTGTGGCTTTGTGAGGCTATTTCAAGCTTAAATTCAATCTCATCGCACGAACAACATGACCTGTTTTTGAGGTTGTTGAAGTCCAAGCCTAATAAGTTGGATATTGCTGCTCAAGTCCTTCAGATGCTCTTTGAGAGGAGACCACAGCAAGCTGGGTTAATCTTGGCGAAGAAAAGTCGCAGGCTTGAAAGGTTCTTTGAAGGCAAGTTAGTTTTGTAGCTTATAAATTATGAGCAAAGCTGTATTGTTTTTGGATGTCCTTGCTGTAATAAAACTGTGGAAAGCGCTGATTCTGGCATGTTATATGAACAATGCAGGACATCCAACGCGTATATTGCAATGGTTTTCAACATTTTCTATTGCTGGTGATTCGGCACATGGAAAGGGTGCAAAGGCACTGGCCCAGTTTGCCTTTGTGAACCGGGACATATGCTGGGAAGAGCTTGAATGGAATGGAAAACACGGACAATCACCAGCAGTTGTTGCAACAAAGCCTCATTATTTTCTTGATTTGGATGTTGAACGTACGGTGGAGAACTTTCTAGAGAATGTACCAGAGTTTTGGTCATCTGAGGAATTTGCAGAGTCTCTAAAAGATGGTGAGATCTTGTCTGTTGATAGCAAGTTCTTTATAGATTTCTTTCTCAAGCTAATGTACGAAGATAATCTGAAAGAAGTGTGGGAGATTATTGGTCTGTTTTTAATGGAGGAGCCTTTTTCTTATCTTTGTCAACATCTTCTAATCATTCTTGATGAACGGGACCTATCTACTTTATTGCAAATGCTTCAAGATTTTCTCACTAGAAGAAAGAAACCTCTAAATTTTGATAACACGTCTTATTGGCTGGAAATTGTCATCTATAAGTGTGGTGACCAAATATCGATCGACCAATTATTTCTATTGAATGCACTGTTTAATAAAGGAAAGCTACTTTTACGGCTGGTACATAATGAAGAGACAGAGGAGAAGGTCAAAATTAATGATTTAGTGTTAGGGATCAGTACAAGTACAAGTGAAGCCAAGAATTTGGCCCTGATTTCCAAGGATCACTTCAAGTCAAACACTATAGAAAAGATGAAGTGCCTTGGTCTTCTTTCATGGAGCCTTCTTTACAGGTTATCTAAGGAATGTCAAACTTCTGAATCCTGGAAATCACTGTTTGTCAGTAATAACATTGGTTTTCGTAAATCTGATATATATGGTCTTATGAAACATTATGGAACGTCAGATGAGAGTGAACTGGACTTTGGTGATAAAGCAGCAACTAGAGCTAAAAACAAAAAGAGAAAGAGTAGAAAGAAAAGGAGAAGAAAGCAAGATTATGATAACCTCAGTGATGAGGATTTGCTTGAGCTTGACAATCCAGATGTCAAGTCTAGTTCTAGAAGCTGGTTCCTTTCTACTGATGGCTATTCTACTTCATGGAGTGTGGTATGATTTATTTTTCTGTTGATCTATTGATATTATGATATATTGTCTTTTGTGCTATATGAGGCATGATAACTTATAACTCTGGAGGTTTTCCATGGTGGTTATTCAGGCTGATCTACCGGAACATTTATCAAAGCATTGTTTGAGAGAATGGATGAAGCAGACTTTTAAGAATAGTGATGCCACGTAATTTGTGATAGCGTAGGATTTTTCCTATCATTTGTGACGCCCCAAAATTGTGGTTCAAATAAGCTTGAAACGGACCGACTTTTCTATTTGTTGAAGTCTGGCCCGGCTTGTGATCAGTGCTACTCAAGTGCTGAAGTGCATTATAGTTTGCTTTGTAGAGCTGAATTTTATTGGTGAGTTATATCTCTTGTGATCTGGCGACTTTGGTGTGAAAGTCTGTTTCTTTTCTTCCTCCCGTCCCTCCCATTCATTTTTCTCCCCACCCCTTCTTTATCCCGTCTTTTTAACTGTTGAATGTTTATCGTTGTTCATACCATTGTTGTGGTGGTTTCTTCTCAGGTATCATGTGTCATTCACCAAGGTGCTACTATGTACTAACTGCTTAAAGACTGATGATGTGATGTTTTAGTAAACGAAGCTTGAACAATGTGTGGAATGTACTCCTTGACGTAGCAGTGACTCATACATCACTGTATGAAAATGTGAAATTATAGAGCTTTGTTGTTACGCTTTGATTTTAACTTGTGAATGGAGCCTGCTGCTAATATAGAAAGTGTGGCAGTCAGAAGTTGTAATAGCTATATGCTTCTTTAAACAATGTGTATATTATCCAAAACAAAGTATAGGTTCTTCCTGCTGGAATTCTACCACAGCCTGATGCTGGATTGCTGCCCCTTCATTCCGTGATGCAGAATAGCAACAAAGTCTATACAAGATGTTTTAAGCTGAATGTACGTACTTTTGTTACTTTCTAGGGGTAACTTTACCTCAACTCTCTGTTCGGAAATGAGAAGAGTTTGCCACGGCTGTTGTTTACAAAAATTTGCCCCCCCTTTGTGGCATGATTTGAGGAGTGAAGTGTGAGATTTACTTCATTGACAAAATGCCATGCATCTCTTTTTGTCAAGAGCTTTACACTTCTTGCTACTTGTTCAACAAGATGGGTCCGCGGATAGGCCTGACCGAGATGGGCTCAATTAGTCGGGACTAACCAAGGTTTGAACTCTGTCACAATGATTAACTCAAAGACAGTAACACGAGGTGAAAGCCAAAAATAACCACTACAAGTTCATTTCCTTTTTAACTTAAAATGAAGTAATATCTCATATTATCTGCACAAATTTATATAGCCTGTAACAAATATCAGCTTGCGTCCATCTCTTCTGCATTATCCACGTCAGCCTCTTGTTCACCATCATCCACGTCAGCCTCTTGTTCAGCATCATCCTCAGCAGCTTCCTCGTCCATATTTTGCTGGTTCGGATGGGGTGGCAGCACCTGAACTACCAACTCCACCATCTTGTCCAGTCTGTCCTCATCAAAATTGCGCTCTTCCAACGATTCTATGATCTGTGAAGCAAAAAGGCAAGGAACGTGTGTGATAGCTGATAAGCACACAATTTCGAAGAGCAACAACAATATGGCTTTTGAATCATCTGGAAGGAAAGAATTATAGTCCTAGTAATAAGATTTATTGACAAAAAGGGCTTTAAAGCCGGCAGGAATATGGAGAGGGTTTATGAACCTTACAGAGACACTGCACTAGATGCGCATGAGGGAATGAATTGATACTACTACAGACTAGAGGAATTGAAATAAGCATCGCAAACTAGACCATTAACCAAGAAATATATTTTAGAAGCCATTCAATAAGGAGAGGAAATTTCAACCCTTTTGGAGTCCTTATTCACTATATTTTCCTCTTTGGGATCTCCCTAAAATAAAGTCCCATACTAAAAATTACCATGAGGGATTGAGGGTCCATCACTTGATATTCACTAAATTTGGTTCCAACCATTTTGTCTCGTATCACCCAACCCTAATTTAGAAAAGCAAGGCTTAATTGAGCATGAAAGGATATTTCATAAAGCCATGGAGTCAGCACAACTATAAACAGCTAACCTAGTGTTTGTTGATCTCCAAAAATACCCAAAGTTGAGGTCTCACCGGAGACATGCAGGCTCGTTTCTAAAGTCTAACATGACTACCACATTTTCACTCTGTCCTGAGGTAACCGAAAGGGAAACCTTTTATTTGGACGGAAAATCTAAGCTTTAAAGAAGTAAAATGTTGTCTTCAGAAGATAAATATAAAACAAGAGGAAAAAATTTAAAATCTGCCTGTTCCAATATAACCCCTCTCCTCATTGCCACAGATGCTTCCTCCCCCCCTTCCCCCCTTCTCCCTCTTCCACTCTAAAGAAAGATTAATGGGGCTTCAGAGGTCCCCACAGTAGGGAAAAGAGAAAGCTCACAGAAGCTGCTGAGATGGCGCTGGCGGTGTAGGGTGGAGTACAGAGCACTGCTGGTGGTGGTTCTGACAAATGGTGGTATAAGGTGAAATGAAGAGAGGAAGGCAGAGCACGATAGTGAGATAAGAGAAAGAAAGTCTGCTGGCTTTACAATTACAACCATTGCAGGAGGAGGGGGGTCCACTAGACAAGGGAAAGGGGGTCTGATGTCAGCAAGTGGGGGCTTTATATGAGGCTGTGTGATGGAAAAAAAGATGTAAACCGTAAACGGTGCACACATAGGTGGCCGCGTGGGGGATGGATTCAGTTGTTGGTTGGGCTGCAGGGTGAGAGGGAGATGCAAGGAATGTAAGACGAAAAATTTTATAGAGGGGTTGCTAAACTTAACTGATTTTTGTTCTGATCTACGTTATATGCTTAACACAAACTATTCAGTGTAAGATTTACGAGGTTGTATGTCCAATGAAATAATTTTATTCTTTAATGTGCCTTGGGAGTAAGGGGCAGCAGGAATATCATCATCGTGTCACATAAAAGAAACCAAATAAGAAGAAGCGGGAAGGAGGAGAACGATCAAATACAGATCACAAACCAGTAGTACTTTTCCCTCTTCACACACTTAAGGAGCCATTTCTTAATGGAATCTACCCATATCCCCACAAACTAGCTTTTGAAGTAACTTATACAAGGAGCTCTGTTCATTAGCAAGCACTCCACGCCAAATTTCTAACGAGAAATTACTCTCTCAGACACATTCAGTGAAATATACACATTGCCTTTATGTAACTTCCATACATGTCCAGTATTAGTCTTCCCTCAATTGGATATAGCTAATCTAAATGCAGGTGAATCTTGGCTTCCAATACATGGTGCATTTAGCTGGAAAAAAGACGGGGGTCGTTTAGCATGAGGTCAACATAAGAGAACTAAGAACTTCTGTCTAGATTGGGTTACTTTTAGATTTCTGATAGGCTAAAATTCAGGGAATGCTTTCAATACATATATACTCCTAATCTAAACATATATTCCAGTAACATGGAGAAGTAACGCACAATAAATTTTTGTCTTGAAGTTTTGATTGAAAGCAAGGGAATATTGCACTCATCAAAGCTGCCAGGAAGAGACCAATACAGTCCAACCAACTAAGCACATGCAATCAGGTGGAAAGCATCAAATAGATATCAGCACCAATTACCAATTATAGAACAGATTTTCCTACTTGCTAATGAATTCATCATTAAAAAATTGAAGATATTTCTAAAAGAATCTCTCTCCTTGTTGAAATGAAACCTGCTGCACTGTTGATTAACCACATAATATTTCAATGAGAAACTATTTGTCAAGATGAAACCTGCTCCACATATAAGGATACAATAAGGTGAAAACCTTGTGAGACAGGACGATGATGCAGGTAAAAAAAATCCTGAGGGAAGTCAACAAGCATAAGTACAACCAGGCTGCCAGCAAGTGAAGGGTATGAAAAGGCATTACGCAAACCAAGATTTATGAGTTAACCATTTAACAGATCATACCGGGGCAACTTCAACAGCAGAAGCAGGTCGAACGTTAATGATGTTGATCACCTCAGCTTTTGCTAGCTGGAACTCTTCAGATTTCTCTAGAAAGTTATCAATACTTTCTCTTGTCTGATTACAAGCAGCACTCTCAACCAAATAATCATACACCTGAATCACACAGATAGTAAAACATCAACCACGACAAAATCTTTTTCCATGTTAAGCAAATGAAACATGGCATCGCTTAAAAGAAAAGGAGATAATTGCCAGAACCTTGAACTCGGATGGTGTTAACAAAGACATAACCCGAGTAGGATCCTTTGAAGCCCCTCTAGATCGTAGAAAGTCGAGCACTTCAAAGTTAGTAAGAGGGCCAGCATTGGCTTTCTGGCTGCAACAGTCAAGTAATTTTTCAAAATGCAGATATAGTAAAATAAACCAAGGAGATAATCAAGAGTAAGAGGATGTACATCTTCATTGGACCAGTGGAAATCGGTGACTCGTCTTAAATTCGAGAAACTAGAAGTTTCTGCACCAAGTAACATAAGAAACAAATCATCACCAGGTCATTATCACTATATGATTTTAGGTGGCACCAACATATTGCCATTAACAATATACATGAACATACTACATATTGTGTGAGAGAAAAAAGCTATACCATGAAATTAAGCACAAAACCATCCAATCAAATCCATAATCATTTCATTAACATGTTAACACGATAACAAAACAAGTCAAGTGTTTATGATTATGCGACTTTATTCTAATTTTCTAAGTTCATACACATGTTCCTCATCACGTTTTCTTGTAAAGTTAGTAAAATTCATAAATCCATAAATTCAACAATTACCAAGTAATACCAACTGTAATTTTAAGAATAGTAAATAAGTAATAAAACTAACCACAACCACAAGCCCAGAGCTCTGGCTGTCCGTTTCTTGCAAAACCAGCGCAGCAATCCTAATTCCTTAAGGGCGAATGTGGCACCAGGTTGCAGGTCACTGCAGCAGCAGCGCAGATTTGCAGGCGGCACAAGGGAGAGAGTTTTGGGTCCCAGGTACAAGCGAGAGAGAGTAGAGGAAGGACCGAAGGAGAAAGAAGTTCGGTTAGGGAGTACGCTTGTTCGCTGCACGCTTCCCCTCTAGTGTACAGTGAGCTTCGATGGGTGCTGCTGTACAGCTGTATCCTGTAGAGGAGATGTAGAGAAGCGTAGTGATCAGCGAATTCCTATAATAAATGTGCATTTCCCATTCCAATGGAATCTATGGCAAAAACAGTAATATTGTCTATGCATTTAACACCCATTAAATTGGTTGTAAATAATAATTGATGAGTTGTTAACCACTCAAATTATACTCAATGAATTAGGCATTTATAAAGATAAAAGAACACATGTTCTAAGGGTAGTTCAACCTTTCATAAGTATAAAGATAATGAAACGAAATTCAGCCGGTAACAGAAATTTCCTATATCCAAATATTGCAACTACAAACAGGTAACATATACATGGCTTAGAAATCTCCTCTCCTAATACCCAAAAGAAATAACTTGTTGAATTTCTACCACCCTCTACATGTTTTCCAATCACCTGTCAGAGCAATCTTTACGAACAACATATACATGGCGTTTTGCATAGTTGTTATAGAATACAAATGCCTCTTCTTGACTCTCAAAAGTGGATGATGGTGATATTTTCCAGATACCATCACTACTAACTTAACAGGCAACTACCTTAAAAAAAAATACCAGACAACTAAAAAACATCTACACTAAATGTAGGCATGGAAGAATCACATTTACTAATACTTCCTCCGTTCTGAAACAAGTGAAACACTCCTCGCAAAAAGCTCTCACAAGTCACATAGAAGAGAAGTGTTTTACTTATTTCAGAACGGAGGAAATATGATTCAGCTACGAGCAAAATATTTAAATTGGTCTAGTACTTGAATAATTCCACATACACGTACAAGTAGAAATGGTATTTTTCATCAAGAGAAAGGAAGCATCTTTGTATGGTTTCAGATGCTCTACAATTCATTCAAAAATAAAACAATAAATTCAGAGACAATTCATCAAACAGGTTGTGGGCAATAAGCTTATTACAACATCCTCTTAATTGATTCCATAAATAACAATTATGACAGTTAATTACTCATCAATACTCACAATAATGATCCCATATCAGGCAAAAAAAAACATACATTTATGTTCCAGAAAGCAATTCTGCAAACTCTGCTCAATTGTTTTTGCCTTCTCCAACAATGGATAGAATACTCTTGTTTAGCGTTGCTAATTGAATTGGATAGAGACTTTAAATCTCGTTTTGTTCACAATATCATGGAGGTTAATAGTCTAATAGACGGAAGATGAAGAAACTGAAAAATTTTGAGGCGCCAAAACCGTGAAATAGAGAAGCACCGTCAGTTTTGTTCTACTTCTCTGGAAAATTATTTAGGCTACAGGGCAGTAAAAATAAGCCTTTTTTGTCAGAAACTACCTTATAAATGTCCACTTTTTGAAACAACTACCTTATATAATTTTTTTTCAAAACAACTACCTTATAAATTTTAAAAGTTTGAAGAAGCCTACCAACTAACGTAAAACGTTAGTCTGTTTCCGTTAAATGATAATTTCCCTCCCTTTTTAAAACCTATATCGTGCTCTCTTTGAGCATACGTTCTTGGAGCGGAGCAAGGCGAAATCTCACCCAATTCTCACCTACATCTCACCCAACTGAAGGTCAGCGTGCATTTTTTCAGGCGAAATTGGACCCCCCATTGCTATTGAAGGTATGTATTATGGGATTGAAACTTCAATTACTCAATTTTAGGGTTTTTCTCGTAATTAGTCAATCAATTCTAGGGTTTTCTTCATATTCTTCAATTACTCATGAATTTTTAGGGTTTTCTTCATATTCTTGAATTACTCTTGAATTTTAGGGTTTTCTGGTAGGGTTTGTTTCAATTAAGCCAAATCTAGGTTTTGTGATTGTTCAAAGTTCCTAACTTTTGTTTGATTTTGGGTTTGTTGAGGTCATGTCAAATTCAAGCTACCAATCGCCTTGTGAGGTTCCAACCAAATGTGATTGTGGCATCAAACCTCACATTGGAGTGTCTTGGACAACCGCTAACCTCGGGAGACGCTTTGTGGCTTGCAAATTTTACAACCCTACAGGCGGTTGGCGTGGCATGCAACCTATTTAGGTGGTGGATGATGGTATATTGGAGTGGCAAAGGGTTGTCACCAATGAGTTGGTGCTGGAAAGGAGAATGTTGAAGCAAGAAGTAGCATTGCTCAGGCATGAACTATGCCAAGTCCAAGAAGAAAAGGCCAAAGTTGATGCTGAGCATGGCAAATTAAACAAGAAATATAAGGCTTTGTCCTCTGATGTGAAGCATTTGAAGAAGAAGAAGACTAACTGGAATGTGGGTTTTGAAGCCTTGTTTTTTTTGCAATTGGGATCATCTTTTGTCTCCTTGTTCTAGCCTAGGTGCATAGTTTAGTTAATTGCAATGTGGTTCCTTGTCACCGATTTTGTATAACTTATTGTGTGTGACAAGTTAATTCTCGGATCTTGAACTCAACTATGAAATGAAATTTGATTTGGTTAAACAAAATCTTGCCTTGTATTGCATTACCACAAAAGTTACCAATGTTACATAACATAATTCATAACTAATACCACAAATGTATCAAAATATTGTATATAAATTGAAATGTGGATCAAAAAACCATCTAGCCAAAATACATCTACTTAATCCCTAAACTACATTTCTTCAGTTCTTATGGCTTCCACACAGGAGCTTTCTTCTCCTTAGATTGAACTTGTATTTTTGGCCCGAATCTTTGGTTTAGGAGCCGTTATACTTGTTGGTCTACTTGATTGGCTCTGTTGAGGTGTGATGATCTTGAGAAAGGCCTGGTGTAGGCATGAAATTATGGTTGCATGAAGGAGCATCAGATGTGATGTTTGAGCTTGAAGGCCTTGTTGTTGAGGTGCTTCCTTGGTGGGTCTCATTGATTTCCTGAAAAAATAAATGTCAGTTAAGGAAGATAAACATATGTAATTGATTAAAAAAGAGCATCATTACTCGTCCAAGCACCCTCTCCATATTCCTTTGTCTTCGTTAACAACCCAAGCATCATTAGAGGGGGTCTCGCCACCTTTTTTCTTTTCTTTATGAGGGGGCGGGAGGTGCTTGTGCGGTTTGTTTTGTAGTGGGCTGGGGTTGCCACAATTGCTGCACTTGTTCTGCTTCTTTTGTCTCTTCACAAAATTTTTCTCAGCATCTTCACCCTTTTCCTTCCTCCTCTTTTTCAAAGATGGTCTACCAGGCATCTTTCTGATCACAGGAGGGAGTGGCTGAACTTGGTTGGACCTTTCCCACTTGTTTCATCCCGTGCATAGGCTTAATGTGTGGATTATAAGCCTCTATATACTTATCTTTGCTATACCATGCAGCCACAAAGTCCTCTGGTCTTTGTCTCTTCTTAATGATACAAGCCCAAGCATGTGGGCATGGTATACCAGTTAGCTCCCAGTGAAAACAAGTGCAGGTGTTGTCTCTCAAATTGACAACATACCTCGTCACTATAATGGTCCACTTCCCATTCATTTTCCCTAGATGGCACAATTGTGCACTTTCGGCTTGAAGCTCCCACCCACTCAAACACTTTGCTCACATAAGGCATGAATCTGCCTTCATGCTTCTCAACTGCCTCCCATTTCTCAGCATTTCTTCTCATCACATACCTTCTAATCCATTCTAGGCAGGTGACTATTGGTTTATCTCTTGCTTCCCTTAGCACAGAGTTAAAGGTCTCACAAAGGTTATTCAAGAGCATATTGGATTTGGAGGTTGTGCTAAATGCATGTCTAGCCCAATGTTTTGTGGGGATTGAATCTAAATAGTTAAAGGCATCTTCGAGACAAAAATCTAATGGATGCCATTTCAATATCAAAGTCAACCTAAACCAAAAAAGCATCTAAAAAATCGGGCACAAGTGCATATAATTGGCATGAATGTAAAAATATTATGGTTTTATACCTTTGTACTTGACGTAGCGGCCTTCCGAAGTGCTCTTTAAACACCGTGCCGAAATTGTAGTTTGAAGTTTGCCCATATATGCCGGCACGAGAATCTAATCTCTCGCCTTGGGCACAACTACGACAAAGCTTCCAACGGCCCTCTGTTCCAATACAAGAAAGATAATTAATAAAAGTTTGTTAAGAAAGAAACAAATGTACAAAGGAAAGCAAATGTTTTACCTTCGCCCGTCGGACATCACGATCAAGCCTTCACCTTCCACCAAGTTATATTCAACATCCCTCACCATCAACTCTAAAAACCAAATCCAACTTGATGTGTTTTCAGTTTCTACAACTGCCCAAGCCACTGGGAATATTTGATTATTCCCATCCTTGCTGACAGCAACCAAGATCATACCAGGGTAGGCTCCCTTCAAGTGGCATCCATCCACCCCAATCAAAAGGCCCGCAACCTTTCTTGAACCCACTTTTGCAAGCTTCCAAACAAACATACATCCTTTGAAAGTGTGGTGGGGGCCTCTCAATTCCCTCAAGCACTACTATAGCTGAAGATCCTGGGTTATATTTCAGGATGGCAAACCCATAATCAAATACCCTAGCATATTCCTGATTGCATCCCCATACAAAATCAGTTTTGCTCTAGCCCTTGCAAACCAAGCTCTAAAGTACCCAATGTGAACCCCTGTGTCTTTGTAAACCCTATCACAAAACCCGACCAACTTCCATGTTGGATCGGATCTCCACTCATCCAAGTATCTCTCGCCTAGATACTCCGAACCGACCTTAGAACTAGCATGAAAAAACCCACAAGTATGTTGCAACTTTAAGCTCTTAATCCGCATTTTACCATCCTCACCCATCTTAGTCACATGAATCTTAAAGTTGCACTTATCCTCTTTCTCACAAGTACATTGAACTATCTTCCCATGCTTCTTATCCCAAGGACAATCACATCTATTCCTACAATATACAGTCACTCTACTCTTACCATTATGCAAAAAATAGTAATCATACTTGTTCTCTATCTTGTGGTGTCTAATTGCTTTCCTAATGCCTACAACATCCCGGGAATTTCAAACCTAAGCTCAATTGTATGTTCTTCTTAAAGTCCTGTCTCTGGGTTGAATGTTGGATAAAAGTCCAACTCATCATCCGACCCCCTCAAGGCTCCTCAACTCTTCGAGTCATATTCAATCTCTTCGGCTAGAGGCCCACTAAATCCTTCTTCTCTTACCTCTTCTACCTTAGATGAATTGCTTTCCCCTTCCCTTTCGTTTTTCCTTTTCAATTTGTACATTTGCGGTGGGATACTCTCATTTAACCTAGAACTCTTCCTCCTAACTCTAGGACCCTCCCCAACTTCTTCACAGTCCTCTTCACATGGAACAAAATCCACATCTAGATCAGACCACTCAGAATCAGAAGACCACTCACCTTCACCACTCCAATCCTCACCATCCACTCCAAGACCTGCACAACTTTTACTACCCTTTTTCCCTTTATTGACCTTGCCTTTCTTTGCACCCTTCTTATTCCCTGCCTTCCCTTTGTGAGCAACAGTTTTCCTCCTAGGTGTGAGTTTTGAAGGAGCTGCTGCAGATCTGCTAGGGGGTCTTCTTGTTTGTGGGTTTTGAAGAAGGTGTTGCGGATGTCTTTGGTTGTAGTTGTTGTCTTTATTGTGGATGATGTTGGCTTAGGGTTCAATTTCTGAGCCTCACTTTTTTGTTTCTTAGTGGCACTACTCACTGTTTTGGTTTTTTTTGGTTCCTTTTTTTCTAGCTTCAACTGAGGGGGGTGAAAATGTTTTTCCCAATCATCCTTATTCATCAACACAACCTCTGGATCATACTTCTGAAGCCTATTGCTCTTCCTGACTGGGCTTCCTACAGATGTTCCAGGCTCTTTCTTGATGGGCAGTAGAGGGTAGTTGGGTTTGGTTTTGGACTCCTTTTTTGGGCTCACATTTTTGGTCCTAATTGGGCTAATTGACTCAAGCATTGGCTCTTCCAAGGCCCACAAGATAACCCTGTTGTTTAAATCCCTCCCATAAACCATCTGCATTACATCATCTTCATCTTCTAATTTCACCCTCCCATTTGTCAAATTCCTCCCATGAAGCCTAAACCAAATACTAAAATTTGTTGGCACACTCCTCATTACAATATTGTAGGCAGCAATAACCTCTCTTCTAATACCTACAACACTTATATCCTTCCTTAAATTTGTTTTCATATACATTCCACCCCCCTTATACCAGGTTCTTCCCTTTTCTGTTTCAAACTCTCCCCCAACCCATATATTTAAGTTAATAGCATCAATATCCTTCCTGCAATTAGGGCATACACAGCAACACAGATTCACCAACTTATATATTATTACCAAAACCAACGAAAAGCAGAAAAGGAGAAACAAAGGTTCATGCTTTTTTTCAAATTAACAGCACATGGGCCACAAATTACTTAATTGATTACACTAAGGGAATAATTTAATCATTTATATTAGTGGGTAATTATTTAATTGATTGTTCAATTCAATTTAAGCAATTAAACAATTAGGGTTTTCAATTAGTTTAATTAAAAATTAGGGCTCCAAAGCAATAAACAATGCCACATCATAGAAAGCTCCATAAACCAATTCAAGGAATAAATGAAATACCATTGCTGTAGTTTTCCCTCTTTATTGAGTTGAAAAAGAGTTTTTCCTCTTCCCTTCGTACCCTTTTCTACCGCATCTTTGCTCATTCTTCTGGGTCAATGACGGTGACAACTTACTTTCTCGGTGATGTAAGAAATTCGGAGTGAAAAGTGATGAAGATTCGGAGTTTGGACCAGGGGAATCTTCGTGCAATTCAAATGGTAATTTTGAGGAGAGAGAGTGAAGTAATGGAAGATGACAGAGGAAGGTGGGTAATTCAGATTAAATGGGGGTATAAGTGACATTTCACAAGCGTTTTGGAGGGAAACGAAAAAGTTGACGGAACTGACTAACGTTTCCTATTAGTTGGTAGTGCTACTCAAACTTTTAAAATTTATAAGGTAGTTGTTTTGAAAAAAAATTATATAAGGTAGTTATTTCTAAAAGTGGACATTTATAAGGTAGTTTCTGACAAAAAAGGCTAAAAATAAATTAAGTTTGGGGTCGGACTATCCGAGTCTACGTGGACACTAGAATAAGGAATTAGTTTTCGACAATCACTAGATTTGGAATTTCTTTATTTGCAATGATACCTTGGGAAAACATTCCTCTCTTTGTTTTTCTCTCTTTTTTATTCTATTTTTTTGTATATTGATTAGGCTATATACATCTATGAGTTTAATCAAAACATTTATTAGTCTAAGATGACTTATGTCCATAAACTAATAGTTTTATGCTCAATTGTTTAATGAGTTGGTAATGAGTTGTAGTTTCTTTTATCAATTGTGAGTACATCTCTATTTACTATAGTAACAATGATTTATTTGTTTTAACCGATTTATATTATCTCCCTAAAATTCTACCACTTATGCATAACGCAAGTGGAATCCCTCAGTTTTGGACAAGAAAGTAAAGGGAGTTAATAATTTGAATGAAGTATTGTTTTTTTTTTTTGGAAAAAATTAACCCTGAATAACTATACTCTCCCTACTAGGTGATGTGTTGCCTTCACTAGGGATGACAATCCAGTTTGGATCCGATCCTGATTCGATTTGACTCGAAAGGAAAAATATGAGTCGAGTCTTTAAAAAAAATGAATCCAACTCCGTTTTAAAAGCACCACTCCGAGTCGGATCCATAAAAATCCGACTCATCCGATCCGATTCCGATGGATGTTCGACTCTGACTCCAAGTCCCATAAAGCTAATGCTTAGTTAAACTTAAACTATAGCCATATGATTGTTAAAAACAAAAAAAAAAATGTAATGATTAGATATTTTGTATGATATAAGATTTGTTATTAAAAAAAATAAACGGATCGGGTCAGATACAAATGTTAGGATTTTAGATCGAATCGGATTCAAAATTTCGGAGTCGAACTTTAAATCCGATTTCTTGTAGGGTTAGAGTCGGATTATGCATAATCCGGTCCAAATTCGACTCGTTGCTATCCCTATCCCTCAAATTGTCCCCCTCTCTTCGCCAAACCCTGCCACTACCCTTGCCTTCCCTTTCCTATTAGAACCAAATCCTCCTTTGTTGTTGCTATCCACTCTCCACTGCTACTAATATTATCGAAATTTGATTTTCAGAAGTGAAAAATAGGAAGATATATTATTACACACAATAATTCTGATCAACATTTATATGTAACTGGTCAGGTTGGTGGCTGTTATTTTTCAGCCTGAACACCTCCATTTTTTTTCACACTGATGTTGCAAACCATATTAGTTTTATATACCAAATCTCTAATTTTATTTGTAGATTTTTGTGGTTTTATCCGCTCCAATTTCTTTTCACAAGACTTCATCTTTATCAACACTTGACAGTAACTCAGTAATGGCGTGCCTTCAACAGTCAACTGTTCGTTTGATGCTCAAATTTTGATTCTGCTATAGTTCAAATTTGCACCAAATTATTGTACAACGTAGTATGATTGACTAGATAAATGTGTTGTAACTACAACATATACATCATTTCAGAGCCACACATGAGATATGACATATGTGTATACAAGTAGTAGTTGCCAAGATTAGCAATCCTATGCGAAGTATTGCATGACTAGCAAGGACAATAAAGAGAACCTCATTCTGTGAAAGAGCTGCTCTAATAGTATGATATCTGATGAATGATGCTTCACAGGACTTAGCTCTTGAATTTAGATGCTATAGCGTATAGTCTCAGCACTTCAGCGGCATCCCAACTGCATCTCGCAGAGCTCCGGTATCAGATTGAGTTTGACCTAAACTCCGCTCCAAATTTATTTATCCCTGTTCAATGACAAAAGAAGTTTTTTAGCCACGGCCCAAAGCCACCACACAATCAACTAATTATGCAAGGGTATCAACAATGTTCCCCATTTCTGCGAATAGAAAGAAGGATACCATAACTCAAAATTATTAAATTGTAACTATAGTCTATAGGCACACCCTCCCATCGGGTTTTTGGGTTTTCATGAGAGAGGAAATGTAATAAATAATTATCAACCAGGGATCCAATTTCAAAACCTTATCCTGAGACTCGTTATATCCATCTAGACAATAATGAGAATATGAGATACTACTGTATTGAATGTAGAAACTGTAATAAATAATTATCAACAAGGGATCCAATTTCAAAAACTTATTCTGAGACTCCTTATATCGGATATATCCATCTAGACAATAATGAGATACTACGGTATTGAATGCAGAAACTGGTAGCAGGAACTCTCCATATAATCACTAGCATTTAGATAGTATGAAAACCATGTGGGGTTGTCCTAAGTTTCTGAAATAGAATTTAGATAGTATCCAAGGATGTGGTATGGGCATGAACTAGAAAGGCTTACTCGGAGCAAAGGCTGATTCAATAGACTTATGTGAAAATGCATCAAACTAAAAGAGTACTTAATAAGAAACCATTGTAAATGAAAGTCCATTTTAGTCCTGAATGGACAATAAACAAACTATGACTCTTTCAACTCAGAAGTTGAACAGCACAAAGTTGTGACATCCTAAAATTGCAAATAACTTTGACTTACACCTTTGTATATACTGGATTGGTAGTTTGCCTTGTCAGTTATGTAACATCAGTTTAGAGTTCATTAAGAAATATCCAGTACATGCCAATACAATTTGAAAAACATTTATACTACAATATAGATGGAGAACTCACCTAAGGAATCGTAAGTTGGCAAGCTGACATACTTTGGACAAGTCTTTTTTGAAGAATCCACCTGTGCTTTAACTCTAGTGTGAGTTGCACAGTCTCGAGGCTGCATAACACCAAAACTTTGGAGTTAGATCTGCATGAAAATTGAAGCGACTGATATGTAATACAGACATATTTGAGAGACAAGGATATGTCTAAGACAATTTATCCAACACTTGATACAAAAATTGTTTTCTTTAATGTATATGCTCTCTTTTTTTGTATCAAGAGGTTTTCATTTCAACAGCAATGCCAAAACCTTTATCCCAGAGACAATCTGCAGCATGTAACAAATTTTGGACTTTACCCATAAATTGATTTATTCAGCGTCGCTTTCAACGCACGCACGCACGCACGCACGCCCGCCCGCCCGCCCGCCCGCGCACGCACGCACGCACACGCACACACATGGGGATGCATGAAGCAAGAAATGATATCATGCGGTCGTTGTTTATCCACCAAGATTTTTTCCTCTATTCTTTTCTATCTAGTGTACATAAATAACCCTCCATCCGTATCATGTTTGGTCTCCCTTGGGTGCAAACCAACGTAGATAGTTTTTCCTTACGGGCTTATGGCCTTATCTTATCCTCGATATCACTCTAACATTCACATGTATATATTCGTTCCAATTTCCTTTGGCCTATAAATTGGACGATTAATTAATATTTGAAGAGTGTTTTACAATATAAGGTAATTAATGTTTTACTTATAATTGAGCCAGTGCCATAATCACTTCTTATAAGTGTTATTGTTCCTTTGCTACAAATCACTTGTTCCCATAGTTCATTTATCATATTTTGTATTTGATTTTGGGGTAAAGGGGTTTGAATAAGAACCTGTATTGTGTGACCTGTGAGTGAAGCTAAGAGACGAAGGGAGAAGACTTCAAGTGAAGTCAAGAGAAGAACAAGAGTTAAGGGAACTGTTGTTGGGACTTGACTTTGTTGAGAAACTCAGGTGTTGGCCCAAGTGTAACAGGTTGTTCCTTGATGTTTGGTCTATTATAGTAAAAGAATTGAGTTTAAAATCCCTTGTTGTCGAGGTTTTTACTTCCTTTTTAACCTAGGGTGGTTTTGCTCGTAAAATTTCTTGTGCCTTTACTTTGTTCCTTGAGTAGTTGTATAAATTCTGCAAACAGTAAGCTTTTCTCTCACACCACTATTCACCTCCTCTATTATACGGTTCTTATTAAAACAACATCCTCCATTTATCCTTAATCTCTTCATTTTGGACTAGGATCAATTGGTTTTCAACCTCACACACTTCTTTATACTAAGATCCTTAGGCATCACCTTTCTTTTTCTACCTTATAAATATCTATGTTACCATCTCTCGAGTCTAGTTCTTCGGAAGTTTCTATTTTAGCAAAGGAAAAAGTCTCCTTAAAATAAGCCTTAGTCATAGAACATAGCTAATAACCTGAAGAAACATACAAGATGCTTTCTAGAACTGGAGATTAAACATTAAATTTAGCTAAAAATTCCTCCAGTAATCTTTTAAGAGCTAAGTGAACAATGGTGAAGATTCACCAAGTACCTCACTACAGACTGTTGATCTATTGCATCTTTACACATCATACATGGTTTAAATTAAAATTATATGTAAGGATAATAAATGTACATGAATACAACTGTTGATATGAAGAAGCAATCCAATATGAGAAAATTGGAGAGGGTCAAGAACATGAACAATGATCTGAGCTAACCTTGAAATCCTTATAAAAACACAAATGAAGTTCCTCAATGGCATCACCCGAGCAAACAACCGTAGGTGATTGGTGGAAAGCATTTTCAATAGCAGATATAATCCCACCAAGAGGGTATTTTTCGGAGTTTGATGGCACATATCCAGCTTCACTCAGCACTTCCTGCAATTGTGCATCAAAATTTACTAGTGATTAGATTAATGAACCAGAAAGAATAGGAACTAATAGAAAAAAAAGATCATACATGATAAGAAAATTTGGAACGAATTTTCAGCACAACATAAGAAGTTAATGAGAAATTCCGCATACATATCTGCCAAAACACTCACTGTGACATTATATTTGAAGTAGAGGTTGAGTACTGTCAAGAAATAATTATACTCATCTCCTGTCACCGGAGAAGCACAAGTCCCATGCTTTTCTGAGAGATGCACCCCATCACATACACGAAGGAAAATGTTAGGGTAACAAGGGAATTCAAATTCTAAAATGAAAATCTGGAAACTTTACTTGCATGTCCTCTGGATGCGTTTTCAGTTATAAAAATATCTCATTTTTCAGTTCTATGCATCATACTAGACCATCACCCATGTGCCTCAGTGACTAACCCAGTATTTCATGGTAAAAGAAGTAGACATTAATTTAATGAATTATATGATTTAATCTACTATATTTCCGACTTTCAAGTGTGATCCAGTATGACTCTTATATTTGATCCAGTATCAAACAGCAATAACAATCCAGGTCAAACCCATCGACTGACCCCATATTATAACATTAAATTTCATCTCTATTAGGAGTTAGGACCATTGGCTGGTGTGGCACTTGCAGAAAGGGCATAAATTAGAGGGTAAATAGTAAGCAACGAGTACTTTGTAATTGCATTACTTTTAATGCAGACGAAAAAATGGATCGCTAACAACTAGCAAGTAAGTTTTGGAGGCGAGAAGCTTTTTGGACTCTCTGCAAGTCAAAATTAGTATAGCTCTCTATTCAACACATACAGTTGTTACTCCAACTTAGCAGTTAGTAGTACAGACGTAAAAAAAATGAGGGCTTAAAAAGAGGGGTGCAAGAACAGAGCCAAAGATACTCACCCCACTGCAATGTGTAGCAACCAGGCACCACAAGTATACAAAAGAGAAGCACCGTCAGAAACATAATATGAAAAGAGATATCAACAGGTTCTAGTTTGATGAGTAATAAATGATAACCACCTCATGCTCCCAAAACGATCCTTTATGTCCATGACATGATGATGGTGAACCACAGCTTAGAGATGGCCAATACTCATCTAGTGCATCGCGCAATGTTGAGATCTAGAAGCCAGAAATATAGAGTCATGAATTGTCAACTTATGATCATATTTTCCACTTATCATATATTTTAAGTCCATGTTATCATGAGAAGATCGGAAAACACTATCAAGCACATGGAATTAGAAATTTGCTAATTCATCAGAAGCACTATGAGTCTATGAGTGTGATGGTCATATTTGAAGATGATTTACCTCTTTTATGTCAAAATCAGCGTTAGTGCAGCAAGAAGGCCAACTTCCATCATTGTAGTCAGGCCAAAGACCATCTGTAGGAAATGCAGCCATTTAAACATATTTAACATTTCATATTTAGAAGCAAAAATATAAACATATAGAATGTCTCTGGCATAATAGTTTTATAGTAAACTTACGGATTGTGAAGTGTCTTGGAGGACCAGATCTGGAAGAAAAGGAACGCAGAAACAGATTGTGAGTTTCTGGTAGTAAACTTCATAATGGGAAACAGGTAAATAGTCACTCAACATTATCATTTGTTTCTAACTTGATAATCTCACACTATGTACCATCCATCTCTCAAGGAATTAACAATAATCCACATCGTTATTATGAGGTGTGACATTGATTTTAGCATCATTATAGAGGGATCTATTAAATGCCTCTTATCTACTAGATGCATTCAAATATAGTGGTCACAGTTCTAGCTCCAATTAAACAACGATATTGACAATTATTCCACGAGATTGGTGTAATAAATCAAAAGGCTGATTTAGAGCTTCAAAATATTTTACTTGCAGCACCTCTAAATTAACTACAATCTAGCTTTCTTACCAAATAAATGAAAACTATATACTTGCTTTTTCCCTTTCTTATCTTGAGTATTCATTTCCTCTAACCTCAAAGTAAACTCTAACGGCCCGTTTGGTTAATTGTCATAAATAGTGGTGATGGTAATGAAATTTAGTGTAAATCTGTAAAGAAGTTCACATGTCAATGACCATGGGAATGAAACTTTATCACAAAACATGAGTTTCCCTTTATAAATTTCCATTACCACCCAATACCACATTCCCAAGTGGTAATGGATAGTAATGAGATTTTAGGAAGAAAATGGATATCTTGGGATGAAGTATCATTACCATAGGTAATGACATTGGAATTCTAGTACAAATTTACACTATAATGCATTACCATTACCACCATTTATAACCTCTTACCAAACGGGCCGTAATTCCTTCTATAATCAGAACTCAGAAGTCTCAATACATTCATATCATGTTTTTTGCTAAAATCACAATCAAGGAAACTACACATGATTGATTAGAATGTACTTTAATCATCGATGAAATTCATCATCTCTAGTCCCGCTTCTTTGATGGATGTCAAAATCTCGGGGAAAATCCACAATTGAAGGTATCTTTTTTTACATCTATCAAATGTGATACTCATACATGGCAATCTATATTTTGCCCAATCTATACAGTATACACTTATCCATAAACATGAGTTGGAAATTAATTAAAATTACGCCACGCTATCGATTTGTCCAATGTAGAATCAATTACAATGAAGCTCCAAAAATGGGAAGATATTTCCAAATTTCAATGCTATCACTAGTTTAAACTTTGAACTCATAAATCGTTAACCTTATCTAATGTCAAATCGGGGAATCACTTCTGGCTATCTCCATTTTTACCTGTACTTAACACAATTCTATGATTCTAAAAAAAAAAAGCGGTGATTTGAAGAAAAAATGAAATAAATAACCTTATTTTCCTCTCATTTATAACAAACTACTGAGAATTAAATCAAGATTAAATACATTAATTCATATTATCTTTTTGAATCTTTCCTAAATTTGTTAATTACACCTACGAAACATAATAAATGCGTTCATATAATAAATTCTTCCAATTAGTTACAAAATCAGATGCAAAATACTCCTATAAACTCAACTCTTTAGTTAATTATTTCTCAATCAAACTCCAGGTGCATCAAACTCCAATGCAATGCAATCAATCAATCAATCAATCAATTCGTATCGAAAAGTAGAAAGAGTTGAATTAATTACCGTCGACAACAGCCGTTTTTTTGACAGCACTTTTGAGTGTTCCTGCAGTAGGTGCCGGGCCATTGAAGAGCTAAATTGAAGTAATCGAACTCTCTCTGATTGCTAATTTCGAGGCCGCCATTAACGCCGATGAAGCTTGTAGTAGAAGCAACTAAGAATGCGATGATGAGATGAGAGAGAATAGAAATGGCGGAGACTGAAACCATATCTGCTTGTTGACGATGATTGAAAATTTATTGATTTGAAGGTGTTGTTATATAGTTGTATCATAAGTTGTTGCGTAATAAATTTTGGTAGGATATTCGGTAGTTAGATACTTTTGTTATCTTAAACTGAAACTCCTGCTTTACTGGTACTCTTTCAACCTTGGAAAAAAAACAATCTCGTCAAAAAAAAAACCTTGGAAAAAAACAAGAAAAAAGAAGTTTACAGCAAATGGATCAATTTATGTGTTTATTCACCTTAAAACAAATACAGTAAAACTTTTAGGTCTAATAAATTTAAATAACTTTTAATACCTCGTAAAATGCAAACCTATATCTTATATTCTGGGTGTATTGTAAATTTGTAATTTGTACATTCCAAGCTACTGTTTTGCTGATTTAGATTTTGTTCTTCTCAACTTATTAGATTAAGTTTCAACAAAAATAAGTTAAGTATACAGTAAATAAGTTCAACAAAAATAAGTTCATTAATGGACAATACATAAAGAAATTGTACTTAACAAAAATAAGTTAAGTTTAGTAAATAAGTTCAACAAAAATAAGTTAATTTCAGCAAAAATAAGTTAAATTCAGCAGAAATAAGAGGAGAACATAGCCTTAGAGGCTAGAGCTATTCAAATGGGCAATGAGCAATGAAATAGCCTCAGGTATATGGTACACTCGAACGTATAATATAAATAACATATAAAATGAACTTCAAAAGTTTCAATAATAAGTTTAGATATGTTAAGTTCAGTTCACATAAATTCATATGAAGAGAGCACACTATTAATCTCAATGTGTATCATCAAATAAAAGGTAGGTAGATGAGCTTTGTGGATATGGATATGTAATATAGAGTTTTGGTTTAGTTTCATGTATTTTTTTTTGGATTTGGTCTGAATCCTTTTGGTTATTCTAGCATTAATGTTTTCTGTCGAGGTTGGTGCAAATTAGAGTACTTTGATATGATTTGACTCTAAAAAGAAGAGGTCATATGATTTGGTGAAAAATTTTCTAATATTGTATGGTTAATTTGAGTACTCAGGTAGAAGTGTTCGGTTAATATTGTATGGTTAATTTGAATACTCGTGTAGAAGTGTTCGGTTGAAGTTGACACAAAAAAAAGGTTGTTGAAAAATTACACACAGTCCTTGTTAACAAAATGTATGTAAGATTAAGATGTTAACTATTTTTATTGGTTAAATCTGTATATTGCATAGGCTACACCTATTCAAGTTCCTACTTTAGCTCATAACCCATTTTTTGTTCATTATTCTCTTGTACACGGTTTAAATACGAAGAATAAAATTTCCTTATCATCTATTATTGAAACTTACATCAACCATTCCCCAATGCTATACATTTTAGAATAACTCGAACAATGTAGTCAAAGTTAAACTCAAGTTACATAAAGTAATATTCTTAGATTATCCATTAAATTAAATCAATTATATTATCTTATTAACTAAAACTATATATATGTATTATTATCTTTAGAAAGCTCCATTTTAAAACATACTTTGAAAAAATCTTACTTGGCATATTTAAGTTAGGTAATCTATACTCCAAAAACAATTTTGTTTATATATTATGCATCTGTTTTTTAGGTGTTCTACGGTAACTTGTTAGGTTTTTTAGTGCAAGAATATGACCATCAATATTTTCAATTATTTAACATTACTTCATCTAGTTCTTAATATTTAATTACATCATTTCATATATGCATGTTATCCAATGCACTACTTTGTCCCTTAATATCTTTAATTGTATATAAGTAAAAATTGTAAAAAGTTGATATTATAAAATTATGCATTAAGACTAATTAAATAAGATCACACTTGACTATATTTTTTTTCCTTATATACTTATTGTGAGAGAATATAGTATAAGGTTGGTTGATTTTTTTTAATATTAAGGATCCTTCCTTTCAAGGGATGAGACTTGATCCCAGGATCTCTGGGATCAGAGGTGATACCAATACCACTAGGCTATCACCTGCTGCTCATATAAGGTTGGTTGATGAATAATGATTACTATGCAAATGCTGCAAGTATTAAGAAGCGTTGGAAATATATTTTTTATAAAAAGTTAATATCTAAAAATATATACGCTGTAATAATATTTTACCTGCAGTACTATAAAAAGTCAAAATGAAACAACAAAAAAGAAAAAGGACTTTTTTAAGGGTAAAAGGAAAAATGACTAGTAGTAGAGGTGGGCATGGGCCGGGCCAGCACGCGGCCCGACCCGGCACGAGCCCGCTCAAGGCCCGGTCCGGCCCGTTGTCCGCTCCGTGGGCCGTGGGCCTGCTATGGTCAAGAAATTTTATTTTTTTTTGCTTGTAATACACGAGCCCGCCTATATGGCCCATGGGCCGAACGCCCATTTTTTTTGTTTTTTTAGCCTAAAACTACCAAGAATCCAAAAAAACAACATAAAACACGGGCCAGGCCCGCAGGAGGCACGAGTCCGGCCCGCGGGCCGTGGTCAAAATATGGAAATTTCAGGACCGACACGATCCGTCATTCACGGGCTCGGGCCCGGCCCGCCATTTCCTCAAGCCCGCGGGCCGAGCCCATGAACAGGCCCTGCCCGGCCCGGCCCATGCCCAGGTCTAACTAGTAGTATGAAGTATGGATTAGGGATATGATATGATTATTCCCTTATTACCCTTGCTTCAATTTTCCTCACCCCTCCATTAACAAATTAACGAAGAGAGAAGGATAAAGAAATAAAAGGAAAAGAAGATCGAGTCTCTAACCCTAACCCCTTTTTTTCAATTTACAACTCTCTCTCTCTCTAGATTCATCTCTTCGAGCTTCCCTTCAAAAAGTCGACGAATCATCACACTCAATTTCAAATTCTAAGCAATCAAATTATTTTGCCCTAATTTGAGGAATAGATAACAACTGTGAGAGGAAACACTTCTTTCAACGAGATCGGGAACTCAGAACTTCCACGAAAGTTGAAGGTTTGTTTACGAGTAATTTTAATATTAGTTTTAATGCTGAAAATCTGTATATTAAGCATACTTGAGCAAAATTTGGAAATTATTCATTCTTAATGGTTTCATGGTTAATTGCAATAAGAAATTTCTAGATTTTGGAATTCAGTTGAAGTTAGTGAACCGCCATTAAAGCTACTGCTTTGTTTCTAGGGTAAGGGTAGTTCTTGAATTTTATGGTTGAGTTAGTTAAACTTTGAATTATAGTTGAAGTGTATGATGTATTTGAACATTTAAAATGCTAAGGATAGGATATTGAGGATAATTCATTCTTTTATTATGCATGATATCAGAAATGCTATGTAGTTAAGGACTTTTGAATTTTGATGGCGTATTCGTTATATACTTCCGACTCGAGGTTAGGGCAAGGAAATCTTTTGACACTATAAGTGGTTTGGGGTTTTTCAACAAAATGGATCTGGCATGGATAATTTAGTGTCAATTTACAAGAACAAAAAGATTGTTCAAACTATTGAGGGACAATACTTACGAGCATTGGATAGTTATGTTAGGGAAAAGGGGTTTTGTACTTGGGGAGATGAAGTCAGAATCTAGCATGGCATCGAGACTAAGTATTGGATAATTTTTGTACTTGATTTTTTTTTCGATGATGAGAAGAATCATGGCAAGATACTTAATTTTGAATCAACTACCACAAGAGGCAAGAATTACCAAGTGGCTGCTACTTATAACTTCATAATTATTTATTAAGTTCTTAACAGAAAGATATTTTACATGGTATCCCACAATAACCGATTCTTAACACCTTAGTCTTTGCCACCATCTGGAGCACTCGTGAGCTACCCTCTCGTATTTCCCACCACTAAGTAGACCCGCTAGGCTTCTCTTTGTAGCCTTTTGACCCACTAATAATTTTTATAGTAAGCAACAATAGTAATAATGGGATAAATGAAGACTTTGTAGAAGGAGCCTACCACGTATCGCCACTAAGTAGACCCGCTAGGCTTCTCTTTGTAGCCTTTTGACCCACTAATAATTTTTATAGTAAGCAACAATAGTAATAATGGGATAAATGAAGACTTTGTAGAAGGGGCCTACCACGTATGGCTGTTGGCAATTGTGGCGATGGGGACTGCGGGATGGTCGTTGATGGAGCCTGGAGGCCGGAGGGAGTATCATTGTTTGAGGTGATACCAAATAAGAATGTAATAATTGAGGAATACACCATTTAGAATTGATTAATCTGGGGTGTACGGTGTACCAAATAGAAATGTAAAACATATAGGGGTAGCATATAGATTTTTCCTAATTTTTTTGCTAGGCAAAACAAAGTATCGTTTGTCATGAGCCATCTATCTCTCCTTATATGTTACAACTTTAATAGTATGCGAAGTTTATATTGAACCAGCAATCCAGCATATACAGTCATATATATATGTGTGTGTATGTGTGCATTTTTTTTTTATAATCTTTATGAAGACATTTAAAGCGTACACCTACTTTAATTATCCAAGTAAATGCAGAAGAGAGACCATAAAGACACTAAACATATGATGCTGAGTTTAGGGTTTTAATTTTACTCTTTACTTATATATTTTAAGAAGTGAAGAGACAGAGAGATGAGAGGGGAGTGAAGAGAGAGAAACGAGGGAGTGTGTAAGTGTAACGGCTAGGGAGTCTTGAGTTTAGGGTTTTAATTTTACTCTTTACTTATATATTTTAATTTAACTTTTAAAAAAACGGGTAAACGGATCCGGGTAATAAATTAGGACCCGATCCAGATCCGTTTTCAAAAGCTAGGATCAAGATCCTACCCGGATCCGTCGGGTCCAAAATTTGAGGATCCAGATCCGCTAAAAAACGGATCTGGATCCGGGTAGGGTCCATTACCCACTGCCATCCCTAGTTGGAATGTTGGGACTTTTAGGAATCATGTTCAGAAAAGATATCTCAGATGTGTCAATATTGAAGGTGGTGTGTCGTATTACAAGAACTCGAGAAGAGATTAGAATCAATAATAAAGACATCTGTCGCAGGATTGGAGTGTCAGTGTTATCTAGTGGAAGATAAAGGGATCAGATTGGGGTAGCTTTGACATATCCAATGCCGGCATCAGGGTGCACAGTTTTGAGTATTTAGTATGTAATGTTGAAATGTTAAGAGTAGTCAAGGAGTCGAGGTGGAGTAAGGATTACGTGGATGGAAGGGATTAAAGAGGATAGGTAATAATTGGGTATACAGGTTCATATTGCAGTGAATAGGGGCGAGTGAAGGAGAATGATTTATGCGAATGACTGATGGGATGACATGTGGAGAGAATGCTTGATTCAACTCGTGCTGGTTGTTGATCATTTGTTATTGGTCTTCAGTTATACTCCCTCCGTTTTTATTTAATTGTTACAGTTTACCTTGGGGGAGAACCATGGAATTTGTGCAAAAAAAAAAGGAAGAAGTACAAAAAAAAGAATGTTTGGTTTTGGAAAATGTAAAAGAAGCTTAAATATAATGTAGGAAAGAGAAAAATAGGGTAGGTGGGAAGGTTTTAGGTGGATTAATAAAATGGGTGGTAGGGTATATGAAGTAGAAAAGTGTAAACATGGACGTGATAGGTTACCATATAAGGAAAAAGTGAAATTGTAAAAATTAAATAAAAACGGCCAAAAAAGGAAAGCGTAACAATTAAAAAAACTGAGGGAGTATTTCTCAAGTGTGATCACTGATCAAATTGATGTTTTCTATGGAGACCATTTTTGTTTATAGCTGTTGGTCCGGTGCATTGAGCCTTGATTTATTACTTTGTGCATAATGCGTTTTGGTTGTGCTGCTAAGATCTTTACTATCTAGTAGAAATCAAAATGTGGGGTTGTTTAAAACTTGGTTGCCCTCCAGTACCAAGTTTTAGCATATCCCTTTCCTTTTTTTTTTTTTCTGTCTGTGATGAGTGTTTTAATTGGTAGTGTCCCTTTTCTGAGATAAGTGCAAGTTTATTCTCCACTGTGCATGCTAGTTTGATTCGACATTATTTTGTATTTTGCTTCTGTCAGTTGCAACTTTTGGGGGGGGGTGGGCTGCTGGTGTTTAAAATCTTTCGTAAATAAAAAAGGGACTTTACTTGATTACTCTTTCCAGCCAAACAGATAAAATCTTTTTTTTTTTTTTTTTCTTCTTCATCTAATTGAATGAAATAACCTTTTTATATATTCACTTGCGTAAATGTTTTCTTGATCAGGGAATGCAATATAAATCTATTTATCTGTTATTCTTCTGGTAGGTGGCTATTGGTTTGGGGCAATTTGAAAAGTGAACTCGAGGCCATTCTCTCCACGGGACACACATTTTACTTTCTTTCTTAAGGTGATTGGTCCAATATCTTGTGAAGTTTGCATGGGCTTGTCTGTAATGCATCATGTAAAATGCATCTTTATACTTTTGCAGGTGGAAAGTTTAAGAAAATCTATCATATTATCTTTATTGGTAAATGATACAAATTACGTTTTGGTATGCTATGTTGCTCGTTCGTTCCGGGAATGAAATTCACTCACTCTCATTGCCCCTCATGCCCGTTCCATTGGCTGCCACATATTGCATGTACCTTTTTTTTGGGGTCACACTTATTGATTGGTGGTGTTTAGCAGAGAACAATGCGTTCATTGACTTTAAAGGAGACTGAGCTTTCATTCATTGCCTTTACTTCTTGAATAATGAGGGTCATTCTCGTAAATGTGAAATAAACTAGTAGTCTTATTTTGTATATAATGTTTAGTTTCAAAATTAAAGGCGTTTTTGGATAGTACTGGGGGAAAGGGTAGGAATGGTGGGTAGGGGAAGGAAGAAGTGAGCTTTGCATTTTGCCATAACCATGTCTGAGTCTGACCGTATACATGAAAAGTAAACAGAAGATAGACACTTGCTTAACTTGTATAGTTGCGTTGCTCTGCTGTTAGTTTTTGTAACAGTGTCTGAATTGAAAATGTTTCAATCTGTTTTAATACTGCGTCTGAATTCTATATGTACAGTTTGGAGAGGATGGTCCACCACACTTAGAGATGTTGATTAATGGATTCTGAAGGCAAGAAGTTTGGAAGAGGTAAAATTATCAGATTGATCTTCAATTGTCTATCAGTGTGAATTTATTGTTTGTATTTAGTTAACAAGAGAAACCATCAGCTAGAGTGGGAATTGGGGATGCTACTGTAGACGGAGATCTGTGTAGGAAACATTGTATATCATCTTTACCCTTGTTGGCTGATGAACTTATGTCTAAGTAGTTGAGGAGTTCTTTCTCTTTAACGCTCTTCTCAGATTTCATGTTAACCTTAGGAATATACATGTTGACATAGTATGGGCGTCTTTAAAGCTGATGTCTTAGTATTTGCTAGTCCAAGTTACCAAGTTTTTTGTGATTTACTCTGAAATTCGTGTGGGTTCAAATAAATCAGAACAACATTGTCTAGGATTGCAACATCACATTTTTTGTACAGGATGCATTGTGAGTTGTGACACACAGCGGGCACTAATATCTTGCAAACTGCGATAAGCTATTTGCTATAATAGAAGATAAGAGTTTTGGTATTCTGCTAGTGAATTGTGTGGTTAAAGTTGCAGGCTGCTGTATTTTGTCTCGATAGTGGGTCTGCCATATCTCTCAAGTTTTGGTTGGGTATTTCATGTATTATCATATCCTTATAGTTTGGTGGGATAGAGGTACTCTGAAGGAAAATGAGTGAAGGGAGAAGGATGGATTTACTTTCCCTTGTCTGGATACGACTTTCACGGAAGGGGAAGGAAATGGAAGGACTCAATTTATTACCCTCTTGACAAACCAAATTCATCCATTGTTGGAACGATTTGGAAGGAATATGCAAGCTCACTCTTTCGACCTTTCCCTCTATCATTGCTATCCAGACAAAGTGTTAGTGATTGCGGCCCTGATTTAAGGGGCATGTAACTTGTTGATGTAGTGATTCTATTTTGATGTTAACTGCTTACTGTTTCTGCTGAATCCTGGTGCAATTTGGCTGCCTCTAGCTCTCTTTTTCTTGCTTATGTTTCATTTGCTTGGGTTTCAGGTCCGAGAGAGCTAACAGGTGCTGTTGATCTGATAAGTCACTACAAGTTGTTACCACATCACGAGTTCTTCTGCAAAAAGTCTCTTCCTGTTTCTGTTGCAGATACCCACTACCTCCACAATGTGGTTGGCGATACAGAAATTAGGAAGGGAGAAGGAATGCAGCTAGATCAGTTAATACAAAATCCATCATATTCACGGGATGGAAATACACGCATACGACCCTTTGATTTAGATGTTCTTAGACAAGCTTTTCATCTAAGGGAAACGACCCCTGTTGAGTTACCTTCTGTGAGTAATTTTTTTCCTCCCACACCTCCCCAGAATTGGAATTTCAGTGTTGGATCTTGGATGAATGGTTAAATGCCACTTGGTATTCAAATAGTTTATGAAAATCTTATTTTTGTTGAAGTCTCTTATTCTATCTTCACCCAAATGTGAATTTGTGATCTCCACTAAGAAATTGGATGTTATTGTTGTTGATGAAGAGAGGTTTTTTCTGGAAAATACAAAGTTCCGCTGACCTGCTTCTGCTTTTGAAGTTGATCTTGTAATATATAATACTTTTCTCTGGCAAATGATTGAGAAAATGTTTTTCGATTGGAAGAAGGTTTAAGACTTCCTATTTTGGGACAAAAGCTAGAGTTTTGACTGCAATCTTATCTTCTCTGAAGAAGTTTTTTGACTTCCTATTTTGGGACAAAAGCTAGAGTTTTGATTGCAATCTTATCTTCTCCGAAGAAGCTTTTATGGCAACTGGTTTTGCTTTTGAAAAGCAATGATGGCGATATTTTCTTCTTCCATTCTTTGCTTCTGCTTTGTATCTTATCTTGAAGAGTATAATGTGACAGTTGTATCTTTGTGTATTCTTCATTTAAGTATTACATCTCATGTATCCTTTAGGTAGAAAAGGGGATGCCTACAATTGCCGGAAAATCTAAAAGCGAGTCAAAAGACAAGGAGAGAAAACACAAAAAACACAAGGACAGGGACAAAGAGAAGGATAAAGAGCATAAGAAGCACAAACACCGCCATAAAGACCGGAGCAAGGACAAGGACAAGGAAAAGAAGAAGGATAAAAGTGGACACCAGGATTCTGGTGGTGAACATTCAAAGAAACACCATGATAAGGTTTGTACATGTTTATATCTTCTAAAATTGGCATTTGACAATATGACCCATCTGTGAATAGGCTCATCACTGTCTGATGTTGACAGCTAATGCCTTACATGGGGATTGGGGAGTTCCAAACAAAATCACGATCGGGTGTTGCAGTAATGTTTACATATTGCGTTTTACTTATTTGGCTGCTTAGTTGGTTTCTGGAATAAGTAATTATCTGTTCGCTCCAAGGAAAAAGAATTTTATATTGCTGCTAACCATCCTTTTGCTAGAATCAATTGCTTATAATATTCTCTTGTACTCCATAGATTTTCTACTCACTTCTAATAATTCTATCTCCCTTGATTGCAGAAGAGGAAGCATGATGGTGATGAAGATGTTAATGACATTCATAGACATAAAAAGAGTAAGGTAATATTCATGGTGTCATTTCAGTGCCTGTTCACTTGGACCCGGTTTCTTTTGCTTGGGGGTCTGAATTTGCACTTGTTACTTTATGCATAAGCATCTGACAGCAAGAATCGTTGTTAATGTGCTTTTATGCTCATGTATTGAGCCTATTGCTTTTTGACTGAACTGTCTCAGCATAAGAGCTCAAAAATAGATGAGATGGGTGCAATAAAGGTTGCTGGGTGAGACGTTTGCTGGTAGTTGTGTTGATTTTATTGTTCTCAGATGTTGGGACTTTCAAGGAGTCGATTACTTCCATGCAATCAATTGAGGTATTTTCTTGTATTCTACTCATAGTTTATGTTAATTGATTTGTATTATGATGTTTGATTCCATGTGATTTATCATTCCACTAAGCCTTGCTGTGCATGATTTTTGTGGTGTTGCAAATGCCTTTTGGTATGATGTCTTTGTTAGTACTAGGGAATTAAATCTTGGCCATTCCGTTGTAGAATGGCCGAGTTATAACAGAACGAGGACCCATAATGCAATTCCCAAATGAAAATTGTGTCAATTTTACCGCATTATTTGTTACTAATGGTGACTCACTTTGTTGGATTGTTTTATGTAATGCTCTTTTGTCAAAATTCCCCATGAGAAAGAGAGGAAATTTTATACTTTCTCCGTTCCAAAGTAGTTGATTTATGATAAAAAAATCCATCCAACACCTGTCCTACGTGAGTTGGGGATAAAATCATCTCCACTTTAATGGAAGAAATGTGTGTTAAACCTTTTATGTTGACCAACAATACATGCTTTGTTCTTTTCAACTTATTACACCAAGTTTCGGCAAAAATAAGTTAAGTTTGACTAAAATAAATCAAGTTTAGCAAAAATAAGTTGAGTAGGACGATACCTATGGTCATATATATGGTTTAGAGCGTGGGATGCATTCTCACTTAAGTAACTATCAGCCTATCACTATTTCTATTTCCCCCGTTAAAAACACTCCTTTCTGTTCGTTAGGCTTCTCCATGTTTAGGTTATGTTCTATTCAACTTATTTCCGAAATGTTTAAACTAGTTCGGATAAGTTAAGTTCATATTAGTTCCACAAATTCAAACACCTTATAAAAATAAATTTCAATAAGTTCAGCTAAGTTTAATTAAGTTAAGTTCATATAAGTCAAATTGATCGGACCCTTAGTATGTGTTGTAATGCAAACTTGCTTTTGTAAACTCTCCTATCTAAAGGTGTCCTCAATCCAAACCCACCCTAGCTTTAGGAGATCACATTGCACCAAGCTAATGGATAAGTTGATGCAAATTTGTATATAGCAAAAAAGGTCATACTCCCTCTGTCTCATAATGTTTGCTTCACTTGCATTTTACATATATATTAAGAAGGGAGAAATGGTAAAGAGGAAAAAATGGGTGTGAGCCCAAACTTTTAGTGGAAAAGTAGAGATGATTCTTTTACCAAATATAGAATGGAGGAAAGACTTTTGGACCAATAAGAAGAAAATGGGGGAAAGATTTTGGAGAAGAAGAAGTAGCTTACAATGGCATCGCTTGATCCTCTTCCTTCATATGACCCCAATTAGTTTCCTCCAAATCCTTACCTTCAAATGTGCTTTCTTTGAGCACTATCAGTAGTTAAACCAAGATACTTCCCTTGTTCATGTGTATTTAGTGTCCCACACGTTTATAATGCCTTGAACCTTCTAAATGCAAGTTAGCAAAATTTTGGTAATGGTGAAGTGGACACATCCATGCTAGATGAGGTAAGGTATATTCCACATTTCCCACTTCTGTTTTTAGTTATTAGATATGAGATGCAGAGAAAAATACGCCTTCCATCCCAGATTAGTTGCCAATAGCTATTTAGGCAAAGATTTGTTGGAAAGTGAAAAGGCAGAGAGCATGAAGTGGGTGGGTAGGTGTAAAACCTAAAAATAGAGAAACGATGGAGTGAAAAAAATGCTAAAAAAGGGGTGGCAAATAAATTGGGATAATCCAAAAAGGAAACTGTGGCAATTAATCTGGATTGGAGGAGATCCATTGTTTTGTATAAGTATCAAGCAGTTGCAAGTCTGGGTTCAATGCCATACCTTTGGAACTCTTTGTCCTGGCCATCATTTATGTGGAATATTGATGGATTCTTCTGCTATCTTACTTGATAGTTATCTTGACAATATGAATTAAAATATTTCATAGTTGGAAATATGATGTGTGTGTTAAGTTTTGATCTATATGGCCACCGTGCCTTTTGCCTCTAGGAGTTGGTATTATTTCTCTGTTTGGCCATTATTCCTCATTGCGCTATTTTTTCAGTTGGCCAGTGTAGACGCTTATTTTGACTTCTAGGTATTATATGTTGCCGTAGGCGATGCTAATTAGCATTGAGGTCAGATTAGCTCATACATACAATTTATTTGGACTCTAGCTCTGCTATGTTATCTTCACTTGCCTTGTTGTACTTGCGGCTTATGGGAATCTATGGATTTTGACTAGTCGTCTCATGACAAAATCATCTGCTGTTTGATATGCACAATATGATGCTTCCTCTTATTCTTGGACTGCAGAATATTTGTTGAGTTGAGGATTGTGTGGAAGGCGAACTCCTTGTGGAAGAATGTATGGATACAGATTGCTGGTGGTGAAATGTCATGTATCATCTAAAGGTCCCCCATATATTATTGCTAGTAACCCCTATCAAATTCTGAGCATTTTGTTTTCAGTTTATATGGCGCATTGGAAATTCCCAACTCTTGTCCATTATGATAACATTTCTTCTTTCTAGAGGTCCAAACTTGAGCACACTTACCATTCCGAGTTAGTTAGTACTTGTCGCTGGGATGTAGACAAGGTTAGGATTGGGTAGAAGTGCTAATGTGTTCCTCCTTTACTTCTTTTTACTTGTAGGAAAGTGTCGTCTTTTTACTCGTTGTCGTATTGTTTAAACAGGTAGGTAGATGTTAAGGGTAGGCTTGCGTGTATCTTAATTACTCCATCTCTAGTCATGAATGGCGAAATATTCTTTGTAAATTATATTATCAAAATGGAAGAACGGGTTCACTGGAAAAATAGAATTGATTGTAGAAGCCACTGCCTTGTGTAGGTGACTGAGACTGATACCTATGGAGCCTCTCTATAAAGCCTCCTGTAAGATGTGAAAATCTTTTGTAATTTAACAAGTGTTAGATTAATCAAATCAGTTTTGCATCTTTGGTTTCAGAAAATCGTGTGATTTTAGACGAGGATGAACCTTGAATGTCTTCTGATTCTGTTAGGAATAGCTGGATGTGAGACTGTGAGTTTGATGTTGAGTAAAACAGGACTGTGTTTGAAGCTGGCAGATCTAGAATTTCTTGTGCTTGTTCAACAGAATGTCGTAATTAAGCTAATGGTTTGATTATTTACATAATTTTCATGATGATGTATCTCCATGTTTCTTCATTGATCTTTTTACCACTAAAGTCACCACTTAGAGATGTGGTTGTTGAGTGGTAGTAAAAGCCAACAAAAGAAAGCATCTACTTGGGAGTAGAGATGTATTACCTTGAATTGTATGCAATATTAAAAGTAAAGTTGCATACAAACTCATTGCCATTCCTTCAATTTTTGATCTTGTATTGAACGAGCCTCTGAATGTATGATAATGTCTTGTATTAATGTGATGCTTGCAAAATGGACAAGGATGCTGTATAATGTTTCTCCCGGGGACCTTTGTGCCTATGTTGTCCAGATGGCCTTTTCTTCAACTCTGACACTCAGTGTCTGATCTGTGGTGCGTGATTATAGTATGTCAGTTCGTACAATATGTGACATAAATTGATTTACAATGAACTCTTTGTTACTGCTTTGTGGAATCTTGCTGCATAGTGCATAGGTGGAGGTAATTGTTGTACAGGAGCAGGGAATGTCCTTCACCTTGTGGTCCGTAGTATGCATCGATTTATTAAATCTTTATGTAAACACGGTATCACTTATCAGTTTTTAGGATGTGCCAATAATGTCCATATTGCTCTTCTTAATATTACCTTTGTTTTTAAATACATGCAACATTTGAAATTTTGCACTAAAATAATCTGATCGTATTTCAATGCTAATATTGCTATATAAATACAAATGCTTTCATATAATATGTTGTTGGATTAGCCAAATACCGGAAAGTATTGGTCAATGCCCTAATGATGTCATGGGTTTTCTTCTGACAATGTGTTGACAAAAATATTTTAAAAGGTTGTTTCTACAATAAGTTGCTTATGAAAGGTTGTTTTTACAAATTTTTCATTTTTTATAGGTTTTTCTAATTAATAATCAAATATATTAACAATGAAGTAGTGATTTTTTTTTTGATAAGGTAAACTGAAGTTCCATGCAATTGGGGGGGGGATTGGGGATTCCTCCTTGCATGGGGGAGACTCGATCCCAGGATCTCTGGGATCGGAGGTGATGCCAACACCATTACACCACTAGGCTATCACCTGCTGCTCAATATAAGTAGTGAATTAACATGTGTAAAAATCAACATGTTGCATGTATTTGGAAACAAAGTAAATATGTGCTAAAGGTGATCATTAGTGGGATAGGCTTGTGTCAACATGTCAAAAATAGCTTGTTTCGAGTCAGTTATTGGGAGCAAAAATAACCATTACAATGTTGTATATCCTACGCGGTACATCAAACAATATTCAACCAATCAAAATATGTAAAAAGTTGTTCTTAGGGGTTGTTATAGAGTTTTATCTTCATGTGGTGTCCAACTCATATTAAGAGGGATCTTATTTTCCGAGTTGGAAATTCTCACCAAATTGGCAAATATCGATTTAGAAACACATTTTGGGACAAAATCATAGCCAAAGTTTGAATGTCCAAAATTCGGCCTATTAGGCTAGATTTATGTTAGTTTTAATTCTATGTGCTTACTTACGTCCTGAGTCATGCCACCAAATTTCCTGTTCGAAGTACTCTTTATCGCTTTTCACTTTTTTAACATTATGCTGGTTCAAAAAACTATTAGATATTAATCAAGAAAATTCTCCATATTAGTAGAAAGATCATGTAATTATAATATCTAGAGTAATCTAGGAAAATATCCATGAAAATATCTATGTTAGAAAATTCTAGATATCTTTCTAGAATGATGTATAATAATATCTAGCCTAGGGAAAATCCTAGAAAAGTCCTAAGAGAAATCTAGATGCAAAAAATCCTAGAAAAATCTAGATGATGCACAAGTTTTCTTACCACACCTATAAATAGGTGATGGTGTAAGCCTTGATGATGAATGAAAAAAACATTACAAAGTTAATGAAAAAGCCTACCATTTTCCACAAACAATCTCTCCCTTTACCATCAAACAACAACACTCTTTGATAAAAAACATCTCTAAAGCATAAAAGTTCACTACTACTTCCGCTCAAGTTTCCAACATTTGGTATCAAAGCAACTATAATCCAAAGCCTTCAACAATTAAACACATTCATCCCTCAACTTCAAACCCCACATATTCAAATTTTTTTTAAAACAAAATCAATCCACATAAATTAAAATGACTTCTTCAAACACATTTAACTACCCTCAGGTAAATTGGGTACCCACATTTAAAGGTGAAAAATATCAACAATGGTCTATCCAAATGAAATCCATATTTATCTCACAAGATTTGTGGGATTTAGTGCAAAATGGTTATGAACAACCAAACGATTTAATCCAAGAAGCTACTTGGGATGAAGCACGCCGAAAGCAATATAAACAAAATCGGATAAGGGATAATTATGCCCTATCCTTAATATATCGTGGAGTAGATGAAACAATCCTCCCTACTATTATGGCTGCTACAACTGCCAAGGAGGCTTGGAGTATCCTGGAGATAAATTATAGGGGTTCCGAGAAGGTAATACTCTTTAAACTCCAATCTTTATGGAGAGATTTTGATAATTTATTAATGGCGGAAAATGAAACAATTCAAGGGTTTTTTAGTCGAGTAACAAATATTATAAATCAAATCCGAACTAATGGAGATAAAATAGAAGATGTCCAAGTTGTTCGGAAAATATTAAGGAGTCTCCCCAAAAATTATGATCATATAGTGGCTGCTATAGAGGAGTCTAATAAAAATTTATCTAAATTAAGTTTAACTGAATTAATGGGCTCCCTTCTAGCACATGAAGATAGAATGCGTAGATTTACAGAGCAGCCACTAGAACAAGCTTTTCAAGCAAAATTAAAATTTTCTAATAATGGAGAAAATATCACTAGAGGAAAAAAGCCCAAGGGCTGCGGTCAAAAAGGGCCCAAGGGCTGCGTTTTTTGACCGCAGCCATTAGACTAGCAGCCCTTGACATTTAGGAAGGGCTGCGGTTTTTAACCATGACCCTTAGCGCGTTAAGAGGCTGCGGTTTTTGGAAAAACCGCTGCCCTTAGTGGGTTAAGGCTGCGGTTAAGGGCCCAAACCGCGGCCCTTGGTGAGTTAAGGGCTGCGGTTTTAGCCCTTAACCGCAGCCCTTAACCCACTAAGGGTCTGCGGGTTTTTCCAAAAACCGCAGCCCTTGTGACCTAAAAAAAAAAAAATTTTTTTTTTTTTTTTTTTAAATTTTTTTGTCCTAAATGTTCCCAAACAGTTATATATATATTTAAAGTATCATTTTTCATTATAAATTATGTTTTTTACACGAATATAGAGAAAATAATAACTAAATTACATTAGTTCGAGGTGCCCTCGAATGTTCGAATTGCAATATATGAGCGGGATCACAACCATCAAAAAATAACCAACCAAAGAACGACCATGAAGACATTACAACAACTCCACCAAGATCGGCATCCGAATCCCTCAAAAGTAAATTTTCGAGAGATGATAGAACCCGGCAAATAAAACCAAAACCGCTATAATTTGGAGTTGAAACTATATCTATGCAAGTACTACAAAGCGAAAGGCGGACAGACCCACTCCACAAGAACAACTTTCAATTTGTTGATGTTGTAAGTACATGGCGACTTACAATACAACAAATGACTAAACAAATGGCTAGCAGTGGGGTTGCAGGGTTGGGGGCGGGGGCTTGGGGGGGGGGCGGGGGGGTGGGGGTAGGGGGGGAAGCGGGGGCTAGGGTGTAGCTAGTGGGTGGGAAGTGCAGGGCGACGGGGGCGCGGGGGCGGGGTGGGGTGGGGTGGGGGCTAGCGGGGGGGCGGGGCAGGGCGGCGGGGGTCTTGTGAGGCGGCGGGGGGTGGCCGGGCGGGGGTGCCGGGGAGGCAGGGAGTCTTGGCGGAGGAGTCTTGCTGAGTCTTGGAGTCTTGGGTGTCTCTTGGGTCTCTTGCAGTTTGGTGCGGAGTCTGGGGTGTGGTCGGCAGGGTGGCTGGGCAGGCTTTGGGGGAGTCTTGAGTCTTGCCGGGGTCTTGGCGAGGGTCTTTGGCCGGGGAGGGGGCAGGGGGGAGGGAGGAAGCGGGGGTTGGCGGGGGTGTTGTAAACTAACTATTATTATCAAATGTATAATCAAATTATATTAATATTACATGATCCTAAATGCGTAAAATTTTTCCTATATAATCGAAAATGTCCTAAAACGGCCTTTTAATTACTCAAAATGTACTTAGAAACAAATAAATGATGTTATATAAGCCTAATTGTTTGTAAACAAATTATTATTGCCAAATATATGACCAAATTACATTATATGATCCTAAATGTGTTAAAAGGTTCATAATGGTCGAAAATAGCCTAAAATGGTCTCTTCTTATCCCAAATGTAGTTAAAAATGAATCAACAAACTTAGATGATTTTAATAGTTTGTCAAATTATATTTGATGACACTAAATGCATACAATTACATTATACCACCATGTTTTTGCATGAATCAATGGACAAAAAACCCATGAAAACATTCACTTAATTGCTTATTAGGCCAATAAATCACACAAATATCAAGCTATAACCACTTCATTATCCATGGATCAAGCAATTAAAGTCCTAAAATAACCACTTTGATGCATATTAGGCCAAGAAATCCCACAAAAATCAATAACTAACTAATATTCACCAACATTATGCATGAAGCAAACAATCAAGGTCAAAACAATTCAATAAAACCAGCACCATGATCCCAAAGGGGCTACAATGCCCATACTAATTCCTCGAACAATCATCTTCAACTAAGGGGAAAAGGGGGATAAATAAGGTTCATCCTCGAACAATCAACTTCGGATAAAAGGGTTCTAATTTCTAAAACATAATCGGAAAAAGAATTCTAACTTTGTCTCCCTTTGGTTTCTTCACACCATCTCCAATAATAATATTAGCCATGGTATACTCGCATCGCAACGCACTTCGAAAAACATTATAACCATGTATCATGCTATTAACAAATGAACTTTCCACGTAAGAAAGATATATCCATTATCAACATATCGGCAATATAAATCAATGTATAAACTAAAAGTGTGATCTTTAAACATATCGGCAATATAAATCAATGTCTTATGGTTATGTATAAACTCCTTACCTATAGTCAAGGCAAGGCCACTATGATGTCTCTCTCGCCAACCGAAATCCAAGAAGAGAACCCCATGCTTTGTACCTAAATCAAGAAGAACGGGAACTAAAAACATCAACATGGAGGAAAAAAAACAATAGCATGGAGGTAAAAGGAGAGGCAACACAACAGAGTACAATGTTCCATGTCACCAATGGAGCTTGTATTAATGCATACATAGAATTCTTCTATCCTAATTCCTACAAATCCACCCAATTAAACGATATCACAATTCAGCTAATACAAGTCTACCATTCACATTTCGCAATAAATTGTCCGCATGTTCCTTCAAAAGTTCCCAACCGTGCGTTTGGAAAATAACGGTGGAGGGAAAGGGAACCGAAGGTCGAAGGAAAGCGAGAGAATGGGACTAAAGAGGAGATAAGGGAGAAGTGGTCTTGTGTACTCCCTCCTCTTTCCCCAATCCATCTCCAAAAGAACAAATATATTACTCTATCCTCCCTTCATTTCTATTCAAATTCTCTATCTTAACACATTGTAAGGCAACATTTATCATCGTCGTACAATAGTTCCGCAAAAATGTCTTATAATTAACCAAACAAACCGAAAAAGAACTTGCACTATAACTTAGAACAACGAAACACATTGTAAGGCAAGCATCCAAAGACGCCTAAGAGGCTAAGACATCTAGAAGACTAGAACACACTACCATCAAAACCATTGAGCAAAAAGGAGAGATAATTGGCGGTTTTGGCATACGGGAATACATTCATAACCAAACGGCAAACGCAGCTACAATTTCACACATCGAAGATATATTCTCGATACCACGAGCCGAATGGCCCCAATCCATAGGCTTCCTAAATAATATCAATTAAGGTACTTGAATATTTTATAATCAAATTACATTATTCGGCTAACTAGTTTCACCAAAACTCCCAACAATACCAACTTAGCCAACAAACTAAACGAGATGAACACCCAATCAATAAACATTGTAACATCTTACTTCAACTTGTGCACACCATTGACAAAGTTCACATACCCGGGGAGAATAACACCGCAGTTACCTTTGGAAGTTGCACTTAATGAAGATATCGCCATATATAAATCATCAACTTTAACCTAGTCAATGTCACACCATCAAAAACACACCCAAAAACCAATTGCAAGAAACCATAATACCATACCCCTCTTTCTTCCTGAATCAAGCAACTAAGAAATGCATCAAAAGAAATTATAAATTCACCCATTTTTCCGTAAACCAATAGTGGAAAACCAATCTCTTCATTTTCCTCTAATTAGAAGATATAGACATATAGTGATCTAATTTAATCACATTTCACAATACTACATATCACTCGTAATTATACCTTAATACAATTTATCAAGTTCCCTACTTTTCATTTCACTAAAGAAATAAGTCAAAAGTCACAAATATTATAGATTCATCAACTATCAAACTACGATGAGATGTACAAGAAGCAAGAAAGCGAAACAAGCATCTTTCATATACCAATCAAACTTACTTGGGTATGAAAACGAAGAACACCAACACACGACCAAAATTCAACCTCCAAATTCAAAGAATTAAACTTTCTAATTTCGGAATAAATAGAAAATGCAAGAATATTCACCTTAATCCTCAACGTTGGAGGATGAGATTCAGCTTTGAAATGGTCCGAGATTGAAACTCAAGTGATTGCAAAACTACAACAATTTCAAACCTAATTTCAAACCCTAGATCCAAGCATTGAAAAAACGAGAGAGGAGAGAGAAAATACCTCGGCGGCGAGGTAGTCGAGAATGGAGCTCCGACACTCGACACGCTCAGCGGCGGCGTTCGCGTGACAAATCGAAAGAAAGAGAAGGGGAATGTGAGAGAAATAAACGGCGCCTAGCAGAAAGATGAGCTCGCTCCGGCGAACAAAGCCATTAATACGAGTTATTCAGAAAAAGTGAAAAACCCTAGAAATTAGGAGAAATTGAGGAGAGAGAAAATGAAATCTGAAGGACTTTAGGAGGTTGAAGAAAGCTGCGACGGCTTGCGAAGGAGAAGAATCGAGGCAATGATTTTCCACCGATGGTGCGCAAATCGATGTTGCATAGCTCGGATTCGAGTGATTCGACGGTGCCATTAATGGCGGAATGAACGGTGATTTTCCACCGATGGTGCGCGAACTTGATCGAGGTCGTTGAGAGTGAGAGTATGAGAGAGAGAAAGGGCGTGGTGTGAAGGGAGAGGGAGAGATTGAGAGGCGGGTTCGGCGAGGGAGGGAGGAGGGAGGGAAGGGCGAGTATATGCGCGCAAAAGTTAAAATAAGAAAAGGCAAGTGAAGGGCTGCGTTTGTTAAGAAAACCGCAGCCCTTTTATGAAGGGCTGCGGTTTTCCGGCTAACCGCAGCCCTTCACAATTAAGGGCTGCGTTTTTCAATAAACCGCAGCCCTTGCACCGCAGCCCTTGCGTTTTTTTCCACTAGTGATAAAAGTAAAAATAGCTACGGTAAAGGAGGTACTTCATATAACCGTAGCAGGGGGAGAGGAAATTACAAAAATCAGGGAACTCGAGAAAATAACCAATCTGGCTCCTATTGCAATTTATGTAAGAAAAATGGCCATAATACACAAGATTGCCGGTATAAGTGTAAGAAATGCAAAAGACACACTCACTTTGAAAAAGATTGTTGCTTCCGGCAAAAGGAAGAGGCCAATTTTACGGAAAATAAGGAGCCTAAAGATCAATTATTTTATACATGTTTAAATGCTCACCAAGAGTCAAATGATATATGGTATATTGATAGTGGTTGTTCAAACCACATGACTGGCAATAAAAATTCATTTGTCAGTCTGGACGAAAATATAAAAACACAAATTACTCTTGGTGAATATGGTGATGGAAGCAACCAAGAGGTTGCTGGCAAGGGGACAATAGCCGTTAGAACAAAAAACGGCTCGTCTAAATTTATTTCCGATGTTTTCTATGTCCCCGAGCTTGCACAAAATTTATTAAGTGCAACTAATCCAAAGAGGCTATATGGTGAAATTTGATGCTAATAAATGCCTCATATTTGATAAGAGAAAAGGGCAATTAATTAGTACTACTCAAATGACTCCTAATAAAATATTTTCATTAAGAATGCAAATGGAGCATAATGTTGCCCTAAGCTCTATAATAGATGAATCCACATTGTGGCATTTAAGATTCGGGCATCTAAATTTTAACAGTTTAAAACTGTTAAAACAAAAAGAAATGGTGATTGGGCTTCCACCTATAATTAATGAAAGAAAAATTTGTGAGGGCTGTATATATGGCAAAATGCATAGATTGCCATTTCCTACTTCATCTTGAAGGGCTAGAGCTCCATTAGAGCTCGTTCACGCAGATATATGGGGCCCTACCAGAAATCTGTCTCTTGGCGGAAAAAGATATTTTCTATTATTTGTCGATGATTTCACTCGCATGATGTGGGTTTATATTTTGGAGCAAAAATCAGAAGCGTTTTCCCACTTCATGCAATTTAAAGCCCTCACAGAAAAACAAAGTGGGCATTCAACAAAAAATATGAGAACAGATCGTGGGGGAGAATTTACAAGCAAAGAATTTAACAGCTTCTGTAAGGCGCATGGGATTAAAAGAGAATTAACAGTAAGACGCACACCTCAACAAAATGGTGTTGCGGAAAGGAAAAATAGAACAATTCTTGAAATGGCCCAGAAGTATGATGCAAGCTAAGAATTTACCAAAATATTTTTTGGGCCGAAGTCTGTTTGTACGGCAGTGTATATTCTCAATAGGTCTCCCACGAAAGCGGTAGAAGGGTATGACACCCTATGAAGCTTGGCATAAGAGAAAGCCAAGAGTGGAGCACCTCAAAGTATTCGGGTGCATAGCATATGCCCACATCCCGAAAGAAAATCGGGAAAAACTTGACGGAAAAGGAGAAAATGTATCTTCATTGGATATAGTGACGAATCTGAAGGATATCGTCTCTATCAACCCGAATCCAAGAAGTTAGTCATTTCAAGAGATGTCATCTTCGATGAAAGAGCTCAATGGACGTGGATGGAGAATGAATCTCAACCACGTGAAGGAGATTTTCTTCCACCAAGTCCAAGTGAAGATGAAGGCCCAAATCATCCAGCAACGCAGTCATCCTCCAGTCCATCATCACCGAGATCTACAACAACATCCTCGAGATCGGTGAGTCCAACATCAGGATCAAGATCTCAAAGCTCAGCCCCAGTAGTGCGACGTTCACAAAGAGATCGGCGACCACCAGGCTACTTGGAGGATTTCCAATGCAATCAAGCTATCATGGCTCTCTTCACAAGCGAACCACAAAGTTTTCAAGAAGCTGCTCGAGAAGACAAATGGATCAAGGCCATGAATGAAGAAATCAAGATGATCGAGAAAAACAACACATGGGAGCTTGTTGAGAAACACGAAGACAAAGAAGTCATCGGTCTCAAATGGGTCTATAAGGTCAAGTATAACGAAGATGGCTCCATCCAGAAATACAAGGCTCGTCTCGTTGCAAAAGGTTACTCCCAACAACCAGGGATTGACTTTAACGAGACATATGCTCCCGTTGTCCGCATGGAGACTATCAGGTCAGTCCTTGCTCTTGCTGCTCAACTTAAATTACCAGTCTTTCAATTCGATGTCAAGTCAGCATTTCTAAATGGGGAGCTTGAAGAAGAAGTATATGTTGAGCAACCGCAAGGATATCTCATCGAAGGCAAAGAAGACAAAGTATACCGCCTTCGTAAAGCCCTTTATGGGCTTAAGCAAGCACCCAGGGCCTGGAATAGCAAAATAGATGGCTACCTACTTCAAAATGGGTTTACAAAAAGCCCAAGTGAGCCATCACTATATGTCAAGGCCCAAGGATCACAAGATTTTCTCATATTGTGCCTTTATGTAGATGATCTAATCTACACAGGCATCAATCCAAAATTGATTAAAGAATTTAAGAAGACAATGATGTCGGAATATGAAATGACTGACCTTGGAGCCATGAAGTACTTCCTTGGCATGTAAGTCAAGCAAAGCCCAGGAAAAATATTTCTCTCACAAGAGAAATATGCAGACGACCTACTTAAAAAATTCAACATGAGTGAATGCAAGTCATTGGCTACACCAATGGCACTTAATGAAAAGCTATCTAAGAACGATGGCAAAGAGAAGGTCGATGCATCAATATATCGAAGTTTGGTCGGCTCTCTCATCTACCTCACACATACTAGGCCCGACATAGTACATGCTGTCAGCATAGTATCCAGGTTCATGAGTGAGCCAAGTAAAGCTCAACTGGCAGCAGCAAAAAGGATTCTCAGGTACGTTAAGGGAACAAAAGGTTATGGAATTCTGTACGAAATAGAGGAGAATCACAAGCTTACAGGATACACGGACAGCGATTGGGCCGGAAGCATTGACGATCGGAAGAGTACAAGTGGCTACGTGTTTCAGCTGGGAACCAAGGCTATCTCTTGGTCATCAAAGAAACATGCAACAGTAGATCTGTCATCAGCAGAAGCAGAGTACGTAGCAGCCGCAAGTGCAGCATGTGAAGCAGTATGGCTTAGAAGAATTCTCGATGATCTACAACAGACATCAGAAGAACCAACAACTATCTACTGCGACAACATGTCTGCAATAGCCATGACAAATAATCCAGTCTTTCACAGTCGTACGAAGCACATCGAGATACGGCATCATTTCATCCGAGAGTTGGTCGACAAACAAGAGATCGAGCTACAATTCTGCAAGACGGGGGAGCAGCTCGCAGATTTATTCACAAAAGCAATTCCAACAGAGAAATTCATCCAATTCAGAAGACAACTCGGAGTACAAGAATTTTCAGATTAAGGGGGAGTATTAGATATTAATCAAGAAAATTCTCCATATTAGTAGAAAGATCATGTAATTATAATATCTAGAGTAATCTAGGAAAATATCCATGAAAATATCTATGTTAGAAAATTCTAGATATCTTTCTAGAATGATGTATAATAATATCTAGCCTAGGGAAAATCCTAGAAAAGTCCTAAGAGAAATCTAGATGTAAAAAATCCTAGAAAAATCTAGATGATGCACAAGTTTTCTTACCACACCTATGAATAGGTGATGGTGTAAGCCTTGATGATGAATGAAGAAAACATTACAAAGTTAATGAAAAAGCCTACCATTTCCCACAAACAATCTCTCCCTTTACCATCAAACAACAACACTCTTTGATCAAAAACATCTTTAAAGCATAAAAGTTCACTACTACTTCCGCTCAAGTTTCCAACAAAAACTCTATTTGGCAGCAAGTTGGGAGCTCTGTAACATTTGCCAATTTTAGGTTATTGTTCACTGTTGAGATAATAGGTTAATTAGATGCAAAAGAATAGAAGATATCGAAACCATAATCTAAGCTGTTTGCATCAAACACTGGTTTATAAACACGAATCATATACTCACAGCTGTATTGCATGTGAAGATAGATAACAAGAAGAAGGAGAAGAAGAAAGCAACTTGTGGATTCTTTCTTGTCCAACCCAAATGATTGGGACATTTTTTTGGTTTGGTCATGGCCATGTTAAACTGCGGTGTGATGTTTATATACGTCAACTTCATTTTATTAGCCTATCCGGACGTATTTGTTGGTTTGTGCCTCAGATTGGGGTACTGCTAATTTATGATGCCTGATTTGACCCGTTTATACTTCAATTGGGGACCGCATTAGATCATACTGCATGTTAGGTTTATTCTGTGAAATAAGTCAAGTTGCAATTGCTCCGCATTAACGGATGCTAATGAATTGCCATTACTCTCTCCATCTTGACCCTAATAGTAACTTTAGTATCTTGATCACGAACAATAATATATCTATTCAGTTTGTAGATGACACACTAGAGATAAGAGATTGATAAAGTTATCCACTAGAAATAGACTATAAGAGAATAATTTATATTGCTGAGTTGGATTATATTTATCATTAATGAGTAGATTATCCACTGGGTAGACAAAAAAAATTTCCCTCGAAATAGACCACATAGATACAATATAAATTGATGTGTTGAGTTTGGCAAAAATTTAAGCTACACATTGGATAGATAATCTAATACCGATAGACGTTAATTAATAGTGGAATAAACTCATTAATGCAAAAGAATAGAAGATGTTGAAACAATAATATGAGGGGCACCATTTGGAAGTTGATACATGTTGAATAGAGATAATAGTTCTTTTTTTTGTCTAATCTTCCATGAAAGTGCAAGTGAAAGGGACGATTTTCTCAAAGTATAACCTTTTAGTGGATATGCATTTATCATTTTTATGACTCTATCTTGAAGCAATATTTTGTGGTCTTTTGAATTAACCTTTTTGAAATGCTTTCTCTTGAAGGAATCTTGTTTAAAGTTAGTCATTTGTTTTGCTTATGAATCTGTTATAGATTTCATCTATTTTTTTTTGGTAATTAGGAGTATAAAATCAGTTGTCTTAGTAGAATTAAAGAAGAATAAAAAGAATTAGATCGTAGATACTCCAATTGAAGGCTGATTGGGCTCTAGTGCTAGAGAAGCCACAATGCCACATCAAATGTTCCTATGACCTTAATATTTGGGGGTTAATGAGTATTGAACTTTGCACGGCATGGTTATAGAGAATATCTATTTTCGAATAACTCTTACTTAATTCTCATCTATATTTATATTAGATGATGAATGAGGGTTATATTAAACATCAACCTGAATATGCTCAACATCAAACTGAGGGTTATAGTCAACATTTGGTCAATACTTTGTCTTTCTTTTTGAAGGAAAACTAGATAGATATATAATAAACCATATATGTAAAGTCCAATTAGCTTAGATCTAAAACAACTAAAAGTCACAAGTAAAGCAACAATATGATGTATCTCAAAACACTAGCCTTCACCTTCCATCTTTGAAAGTCTCATAGGCCGTAATGGTCACTTTAATCATTCCTGGTCTATATTTCCTCTTTTTTGTTGTCTTGAATTTTCCGTTTTGTAAGAGTTATGTTAAGTGCTTTAGTTGTAATTTATGTCTCTTCATGTGAAAGTATAATATAGTTCGCCAATCGCCATTCGTCATTCGATCCTCTCAAGTAAAGATTTTGCGTCATCAAATTTAGTGTGTGATGGGAACGCCATCATATTATAGGAGCATATGAGCTATGTGATTAGTTCAATTAAATGAGAAAATCATTTACATATTGCCAAGTGAGTTATATATAAATATCAATCTTTATATCGACAATGTAAACAACGAGTGTCTTAATTCTTCGTTTAGGTTATTTCATGTGCATAATAGTATTACTCACTCTACTATAAATTAGTTTGATGTTTGCGATGTGTTATTATTTGATTAATCATTTAGTATGTGATCTAATAGGAGCACTAATAACTTGATTTGATCTAATCATGGGGCCATCTGAAGATACAAAAGGCTCAAACGTGATTTGTAAGTCTTTGAGTGTCACTTTCCAATATGTCATAATTGATCTCCTTTTGCCTTTCTTTTCGATTCTCATAATTTTATCTTATAATAAAAGAATTCATTAATGTCAATATATGTCATCAGACCGTCCAACCATAGAAGTATAGAACAATAAAGTTTTCTCCATTGATCTTTTGTTTATTTCACATTTATAGTTTTCGGGGGCATTTAGTTGTCGGCATACATGCTAGTTGCTACGCCGTTCTTGGATGCATGAAGAGTCAGTTTCTTCTCTGGGGCAACAAAAAAAAAACTCTAGAATATACACGAAACCACTTGGTTTTATAACAGTAGTATAATTTAACAATCACTTTTCAGATTAGTGTCACTTATTGATCAATTACTACTATACAGACATTATTCTTGCACTTTCCATTACAATTGATTGATATAACAAAGAACATGTTAGTTAAATCCAAACATGTCATTAATACAAAAATTACATTAATCTTTTATTTTTTGAATGTGTTCATTAGATAGACTTTATATGCTCTTCAATATATGTTTTTTTTTTATTATCATTATGTATACTTTTCATTACTACATACCTATGTTCTTATTATAGACAGGTCTTAGACATGAACAAGTATGTTCTTTTTACCATGAGCAATAGGTTATTTTTACCTACAATATGTGTTCTTTTATTTTTAATTGTATGTTCACATACCATGTGTTCTTTTAAAATAAAAACTAATTATGCAATTATTATTATTATTATTATTATTATTATTATTATTATTATTATTATTATTATTATTATTAAAAGTTGTGATATTAATAAAATGATAATAATAGTAATACTAGTAATGAAATACAAAGTAATAATAATATTAGTAATAATATGTTTAATAAAAGACAAGTTCATATCAGATAAGTTCAGATCATATCTGATCAGACCATATAGAATCAGAAAAAATAAGTTCAAATCAGATTTGTAAAATAAGGTGAACTAAACATAACCTTACTCCTATAATCCTATCTATTAAATATTTTACGTAAGGGAGTATCACCTTATAAACTACTCCATCTGTATTTTTAGTTTACTCACTTTATTTTGGGGGAGAACCAAGGAGGATTGTACAAAAGCATGAGAGAAAAACTGAAAAATAAGATAGAGAAACTAAAAAGTGGGTTCAAATATTAAAAAAAGTGGATGACATGGGTGGAAAAGAGGAGAAAGTAGATGAGACATGTTATCAAAAATAGAAAAAACAATAATTTATTGACTAAAAAGAAACAAACCAAAAAAGAAAATGGGTGGATTAAAAAGAAACGAAGGAAATATGTTGTGACTTTTAAAAGTTAATATTACACTTAGTTCAAAGACCTCCTTATTGTAACTAAAAACAGTACATAGCATAACATAACCTTAGACTGGCTAGGATCAATAAACTACATCATCTTCTCTCTCTAAACCAAATTCTCTGCCTTCTCTCTAAACACAAAGCGCATCTCACCCTAACCCTAGGAACTCGCCGGAGTTCCGGCGCCGCGCAAGATTCCGGTGGGTTCTCCGGCGAGTTCCACTGTATTTTATCAGTGTTTTCTTTCGTTTCTCGTAGTCTTTTCCTAGTTTTCGTTTCTCCACCAGGTTGTCATCCCCCTCCCCTGTCGTGTCAGGTAGGTCTCACTTCCTTTTCCGGCGTTAACCACCTCTTTCCCTGTGTTGCAACTTCCCAGTCTCCGTCCTCGTCGGCGGTATCCCCCCTCCCCAGTAGTGAGTCGGTCTCAGTTTGGGCTTCCCCTTCCCCTCCCCTATTTAGTCGTCCCAAGTGGTATTAGCTTGGGCTTCCCCATCCCCCTCCCCTCACCGTTTAGGTTTTCAGGTGGTCGTTTGGGCATCCCCTCCTCCCCTCCCCCTAGTGTCGGTTTGGGCCGCCCTCCCCCCCTCCACCGATTAGTATAACGTTAGCCTCGTTGGGCTTCCCCTCCCCCTCCCCCGTTCCGTGGTGTGTTGGTATTGTTTTGGGCTTCCCCTTCCCTCTCCCCATCCACGGTTTAGTGTAGCGTCCCCCCTTCCCTTTCCCGGTGGTTGTTCGTCTCTATTTCCCCCTCCCCTAGTGTTTAGTTGGAAGTGTGTTTGTCGTCTCCCCTTCCCGTCGGCTTTTTCTATCAGTGTTCCGTTGTGGTTGTGTTAATATGCATTTAGTTTTTGTTCACTCAATCTGCTTGATAATTTTGATAATTGCTGGAGGTAGTTCGTGTTTTCAAGATGTTGGGACTAATTTGTGTAGTTGGTTAGGGTTTGCGTGGCAAGAGGTTTCATGGTTGGGGTATGGTTTCTCCGATTTCGAAAATCGGATCGTTGTTCGAGATCTAACTATGGTTAGATTTTCGTCTCGCTTGGTAATGATTTTCTCAATCATTGCCTTGACAAAAAGATATTTGAAGACGGCTCCCCAATTTATCAATTGGGTTTATAGCGCGTCAACTCATTTGAGCTTCTCCTTAACGGAGGAGCCTGCAATACCCCTTCAAGAGGGTATTAAGTCACAAAGGATTGTGACTCTTTCAGGACTTCGGATCCAAGAATCGCATGCGACAGAAGGTCACTGGGATTGGTCCTGTTGGGTACGTTTTTGCCCCGATTGTGAAATCAATCCACTCCTCCCGCTCCTTTCATCAGGTTTCTGGCGATCATCATCCACCAGTAGCAATGCTTCAATACAACTATCTTACAACACCGCTCTCCAGATCGGGCAGTTTTATCCAAGTTTTTAAGTTATTGTACTTGTTATGTAAGAGCGAGTAAAATTCAGTTTGTTTTCTTTGTTTTTGTTTGGTTGTATTAGCGTTAGGCTGTACTTCCGTTGTTAATTAATGCAAATTTATAGCATCAAAGCCTAACATCAAAATCTCTATAGCATGAAAATATTATACTAATTTGGAAGATTTAGAAGAGAGCGGGAGTTCGTTTTAGCCAGTAGCCACTATACTAAAAAGTGAAATCCTATAATGTCTTCTTATACCTCTGTAATGTAAAGGTATTTATACATTCATTTGCAAATCTTCTCCTATGCAAGATTCTCATTTAAAAAGTTGGCTCAGCATGATAAATTAAAGTTAGCTCAAACAGGAAAATTTTAATGCATTCTTAACGGTCATGCACAAATATGACACTTTTTTAAGATAAGGTTGCACAAAAAAGCAATGCACTGGACCAATTATATTTATCAAAAGACTAAACACAAGCTAAGGTTTCATTTTTACCCAAAGATCAAACTAAAAGGCTGCTTTTACAAATGCAAGCATCTTCTACATAACGATTCCTTTGTTTGGAGTTCAATCTTACTCCTCATCGAATTATCATATCATAAGTTATTTTTAATTATCTCTAAGTAGTTTTTTTTTACTCAAATTATCTCTAAGTAGTTGAAAGCTAGCAACTAAGCGATTTAGTAGAGGACAATTATGCGCTAATCGCTATTTTTTTATAGTTATGCCATATGCACCACTTAATTACTTTGTTCGACTCTTTTAACATTTTATTCTAAATTACAAATAGATTTAAACTGTAACTTTTCGAGTTTTATATGAAGTGAAATTTAGATATTTGCGTTCGAAGAAGTGATGTTCAACGTTAGTTAGCTTCAACTTTCAGGATGTAATTTACACCAACTCTTAAATTCAGCTATTTTGAAGTAGTGTTTACATAAATGGACTATATCAGCTAGGTTTTGAGGACAATTTTTTTTTCTATTTATTGACTATCAAGGAGCTAGTTGATACGAAATCCTTCATAAACAAATATTTTCTATAGCAAGTAGCAATAAAATTGACAACTACAACAACTATTATTTGTCGAACAAAGTTGGAGAAGACGAACATAACATGATTCATGATTGTTTAATTTTTTTTCCATTATTTGTGTTTTATTTTACTGTAATATTGTATACATAGATCGAAATGCACGTCCAAGTTCCTTGCCACACAATTACGTTCAAATGTAGAATGAATTATGAGGTGATGCATGTGGTTCCTTCGCCTTCAAGATTTAACCAAAGGAACATCATACCTCTAAAATAGATTGATCTATAATTTATATCCTATGAATCATGATTGACAATTATCTAAAAATGAGCATAATGGAGACTTCATGATGCCAAAGTTCTAACGGTGTAGGATAAATATGATGATCAATCAATACCATCCAGGAAAAACAACCTTGGTTTAAGGCTCACATGCATGAAGCAAAGCAGAATCATAATGGGCGATGATTATTTACTGGTTTAATTAACTTAATCATTCCTGATCTATTAGTTGAGTCGGCAATGTCTTTTCCTTATATTTTATTAACGAGTCATACATACTAATAGGGCTGATCAGAAATTCCGGGCACCCAGTCCCAGACCCGGACCCGTCCAGACCCGGTTCAACTGTGTCCGGGTTTGGGGCCAAGAAAGGAGACCCAGTTGCATACGGTTCCTAGTCTGGGTAGTATTTTTCAGACCCGGTACCTGGTGGTACCCAGCATAACCGGTTCTGGGTCTGGGTACCCGGTGGAACCGGGTCTGGGACCAGGTACCCGGTACGTGGAATTGGTTTTTGGCATATGTGAGGTGGTTAGTTGGCTTAAATATAATGAAGTCCAAATCATATGGCCCAATCCAATTCTAACATTTTAAGTTATAAGATTTTTGACCCTAATTCTCCCAAGTCTCAGGCTCCCAGTAGGGGTGCTAATGAGCCAGGGTGGCTCGCAAACTGTCCGAGCTCGGCTCGGTCAAAGCTCGGCTCGAGACGGCTAGACTCGAGTTTGAGATCGGCTCGAGACCTTAACGAGCCGAGCCTGAGCCTAGTAGAGTTCGGCTCGAAAGCTCGCAAACATGTTCGAAAAATTTTAAAGTACTATTTTTATACATTGATTTTTAGAACTTGGATTTCCACTTAAAAAAACATAAGGCCTACTTTTAAGCCCATTTCAAAAATATGAACCAGATTAAAAATTTTAGCCCAATTTAAAGTTAAAACATACAAACCAAATACAAAGTAGGAAAAGAATGACGTTGTACTTCTAGTCTTCTACAGTCTACTTCCTAAAAACCCTAAATCTCCAATCTCATTCTCCAGCGAGTCCAGCGACAAGCCAAGCAACCTTCGCCTAGTTCGTACATCGCACACTCGACGGGGCGCCGGGTCCTTGGCGGCGAGCACCGGCGAGCAATCTCCGGCGCAAAGAACCTTCGCGATTCGTGCTTTATCTCGGTGAGCAACCTTCGCGATTCGTGCTTTATCTCTAGCGAGCACACGTTACGGCCGCTTCCTCCTTAGTGGCGACCTATGGCGAAGCGGGACTTGACGAGGTTTATCTCGGCGGCAAGGATGATAGGTAAGATTCTATTTTTTGTTTCTTTTAGTTTTCCTTTTCGATTATATCTGAATTCTTAAAGTTTCAATTTTTTTCCAATTCGTATTTTTATGAATTTTGTTCATTCTTAGACTGATTTCTTTAATCTTACTGTCTGTTTTTTTTAATAAATTTTTGATTCTGATTGATTGTTGGCCTCTGATTTATGTTGCTCTACTCTAAATTTATGTTATATTGTTTATGCGGGCCAAACTTTTCCACCATTGGAATCATGGTGAAGCGCGCTGAAAAATGCACTCGAAACATTCTCGAGCTTTTTCGAGCCGAACAGTTCGCGAACTTTGAACTCGAGCCGAGCCGCATATTTTTTTTTTTCGAGCTCGAGCCGAGCCCGGATTTTCGAGCTCGACGAGCTTCGAGCTCGAGCCGAGCTCGGTCCCTCGCAATCTCGAGCCGAGCCGAGCCTGGCCATGTTCGGTCTCGGCTCGGCTCGTTAACACCCCTAGCTCCCAGTTAGTAGGCCTTTAGGCCATCTAATTTTTTTTTTGAATTTTATAGCTCAATCGGCCCATTTTGGTATGCTATTAAACTGACAACCGGGTACCCAGTTCCGGACCCGGCACCCAGCGGTTCCAAGACTGGGTCCAAAAATTTAGTACCCGGTTGGACCAGTTCCAATTCTAGTATTTTGGGACCCGCCTGTTCCGATTTCGGGTCCGGACCTACGAAATTCCAACGGGTACCCGGTTGTGCTCACCCCTAATACATACGTGCCCTTAAATTTTTTTGAACTACTCATCATACTTCGTACTGAGATCTTATAGTATAATGTGTGTTCAAAGTTCATTATTACTCCCTCCGTCCCATAATATAGTGTTTACTTCTCATTTTTCACGGGAATTAAGGTAAATGGAAGGAATAGTAGAATTTTCCAAAAAAAAATAATGAATGAAGTGCTTTTATCCTGGAACTAGTTCTTTATTGTCTTTTTCCTTTAAAAAATAATCAAAAAACACTAAATGTTCATTGGAATGGTGTAAAACAATAAATAGGGGCACATATTTTGAAAGAAATGTAGGGATATTTTGGAAAGTTTGTGTAGAAATTAAGGATATTTTAATCCAAACAAATTGATTAAAAAGAAATAGGTACAACATTTTGAGACACCCAAAAAGGAATGTGAGCACTATATTATGGAACGGATGAAGTATTAAATAATGAATAATTGTATGTTATTTGGGAGTATAACATTACTATAAAGCATACACCTTGTTGTCTTTAAAGAGAATCCAACGGACTTAATATGTTAAAAAAAGAAATGTTATATGTAGCTCTAAAGGGATACATATAAGCATTAAATACATTTCTTGAAATAGTATTATTTAAAGAATTAATGATACAATCACACGTCAATTAATATAACTAATGCTTATTTATTGCTTAATATTTCCATTTCCCAATTTTTTATTATGTTTTGTACTTTCCGAACAATTAAATAATTTTTTTTACTACTTTTCTCATAAAAAAAATTAAGGTTTCCCCGCCTCTTTTAATGCTAAAAGGGTCAAAAAGTACACCAAACAAGATTGAAATGGATATCTCCTAAAAACTAGTGAAAACAACAATGTAACAAGTAAAAAAAAGCAGAGGGAGTACAAGATGGTCAAAGTAAAATTTGTAAACAGTGTTAAAAGTCAAAATGATAAAACAAAAAAAAAAATGGAGGAAGCATAATTTAAATAAAATCAATATAATATGGAAAAGGGTGTAAGAAAGAAACAAACCCCAACTCTTTAACATCTTCCTTGCAATTGTACACTAGTAATTATCTAATTGTTTAATAAACTCTGTCAAAAAGAATTGATTAATAAAGTGAATTATTGCTTATGGAATACTCACAATTTTATAAACATACATGGATACTGTCATACTACAATTCTACAAAGCAATGTGAGGACATGATTAATTCATTAGTACTCCAATATCAAACATTAATGGAGATCAGAATGTGAAAAGCACAATACATTCAGGTACCAAAAACCCTTTTCCCAATACTCTGATACCATACCATATACCATGCACCTCCCAAGGCATTAAAACACCAATTTTAGCAATTAGCAAAGCCGTACAAATCCAGCGACTTCTTCTCGTCGTCTTGGGTATATTTTTGGTTTGATATGTCAGTAACTTTTTACTACGTATACGACGTCGGTAATTGCATGGAAAACTACGCACACAGTAGTACGTATATTCTACTATTGATTTATACTAGTGTCGGTGGATTCATGTTGCTTCTGTTCACCCCATTTTACTTAAATCTCTTTTCAATTTTTAATTATTTATTTAAACTTATTAAAATTTATCTAAATTTATTAAACTTTATTTTGTGGGTGTGTCAAACTCAAACCTTATTTTTAATGAACTTAACTTATTAATTTTTGTTAGACCTTATAAGAATATAAGACCTTATCTAAACTTATTTTTTCTTATAGGGACTGAATTTAAGGTAAACAAACTTGACCCATAATTCACGTTTCTCCTTTTTCATGGGAATTAAGGAATGTGGAACATATGAGGATGGATTTGTGTTTAATGCTGTACTTGAAACTTAAAGTAAATGGTTTTTCCTTTTTAAAAAAAAAAACAAACAACATTAATTAAGGATATTTGGGTAAATTGTACTGATTGTTTCAACTAATAAAATTAACTTAAAATTTAAAAAATAATCAATAGGATTAAAACAATGTAGAAAAATTTAATAAGGGACATTTTTGTGGGATACCTAAAAAGTTAAACGATAAGCTTTATTATGAGACGGAGGGAATTTTTTGGCCGCGTGCACGGTGAACATCTCCTCCTCAGTTAGCTTAATTATTTAATTAAACTGGCTTAGTGATTTTTAATATTGTACTACATGTAAACTCGATGCGTTATCTTAATCTAAATTTTGTTGAGCTGAATTTATTATAACTTATCAAAACTTATTTATATAATTTAATAATAAAAGTTATTTGAACACATCTAAACTAATATCAATTATATTTATTTTACCTACAATCTATTTTTAAGGTAGTTCTATCGTCACAAAGTTTGTCAAGATGTTATTCTTGTTACATACTACGTACTATATTTCTTTTAAGGCCTCAATCGGAGTGGTGGATTATTTAGTCAAATATTTATTTATAAACTTGTGAAGTATATAAACTCGTAGAAGTATATATGATAAGTGTTGCATGAAAAGACATGAACTTTATTTTAATTCTTTTCAAATGAAATGAGAAGAAAATTTTCATTCAACATACATTTTTAAGATCTTACCAGATAAAAAAAGATTCACTATAATATATTCCTACATTAGCATTTTTCATCACCATTTTTTCCATCAATCTCCACAATTCTTCATTTGTCGTCCCGCTATTTTATTATGTAGGAATATAGTAGATGAGAATATTAATACTAGTTACATATACTAATTATATTATAAAAAAATACATATTTATGTCATCATATTGCACACGGTCCATATAAATTAATCTCTCTTTGTATCCATGTAGTCCTAAAATTTATTACGCTGAGTCCTACTTTAGCCATCCCCCCTATATTGTCCCTAAACACACTCCCCTTATAGCTTAATGTCACTCCCTCTATTCTCTTTTCACCTCCAAAAGACCATAACGACACCACCAAATCACGAGCCACACAACCACTAAATTAATTATCTCCCCTTCGATCAAGCTACCACACAACCACTATCGTCGCCTTAGCACCATTGTAAAAAATGGCAACATCTGATGATACTTTTGAAAGGCTAAGAGGAACGAAAGAATTCAATCGCGCCTTATGATTAGGCTCTATACTCAATGGAATTTCATTTTATCCCACCTTATGGTTATGAGAAACTTCATTTCAACTACTTTTGGGGTGTGGGATGATTTTTCAATCTATTTGGTTTTTAAAATTTTGTTAGATAACCAACCAATTGAATATGACACCAATGTGAGGTGATTGTCGTTCTATATAAAGTTTACATGTGGTTAAAACATAGGAAAAGAAGTTAGTGGTTCTAAGTTCGTTAGAGATGGTGGTTGTACGAGTTCATTAAAGATAGTGTCAATAGGAGGACAAGCTTATTGGTGTTTTGTCCAAAAAGTAGGTCGAAAACTGGGAAATGAGGAGATTAAAAAGAATATAAATGAAGACGAGTAAGAGGATCAAATGAATTAAGGGTAGTTTCATCAATCTAAGAGCGATATGAAATAAAAGAACTATGATGTTGTAAAATTCACCTCTAGCCTGACTAATATATTTATTAACTAGGTTATCCGTGTAACCTATTTAAATAATTATTGTTATTTTAATATTTTGAAAAATTAAATGAACATATTCATGAGAAACGTATGGACATCTAAAAATTCCTCATGATAATTTTGGCATATTTTCAGAGATCTTATTCTTTTCAGATTTATCAATGTAAATTTTTGGGATTTTTCAACCAAAAAAACTTAACACTCTTTCTTTACTTTATGCGTTTACATGGGGATATACTAGGACAGTAATGTCTCTCTTAGATTCTCTGGTGGAAAAACGGTAAGGGGTCAAAGCAAATTATCTCAAATTTAAAATGTCAGCTTTACGTGAACTTTATTCATTAATCGTGTCAACCTATTTAATTAACAACTGGTCTTGTATGAGACCGTCTAATGTAATTTAAAATTAGACAACGACCGCAATTCAATATTAAGAAGAGAATGGACCACCTTTCTGAATATAGTGACTAATTTAATCTATTTAGTGAGCAAATTAATCTATTCAGTGACTAGTTTAATCCATTTAGTAATCACATTCTTTAATTAATTTATGTACTAGTTTAATCCATTTAATGACTAGTTTAATGCATTTGGCAACAATGTCGAGTTATTATTTAGAATGGTCTGATATATATAGTTCGAGACTCAAAGGGAAACAAAGGAAGGAGAAGTGAAAGGACAACTAGGTTGGTGGGAGATGTGTAGTGATAATGTTGGGTTAGAGTGAGATGAAATAAACTTATTAAAAAAATGTAGGATTAAGTTTGTCTAAATTTATGTTAAAATTAGAACACCTATTCTAATCATTTGTGTTAATTATACGAGTAGAAAATCCGAACCCTAATTTACTTATTTTGGACTAAGGTTGACCACCATAATTGAATTTCCATCAACCGAAAGCTGGAATGATTAATGCAAGATAAATTATGAACCACGGCATAATGATTACATCATTACATGACCAAAGACAAAGAGGGTAAAAAATGGAAAAAAAAACCACCAACAAAAATGAAAAAAGCAAACAAAACACAACCACCACCATTGTTCCACTCCTCCCAATTTCACTCTAATTTCCCTTCTCCCTCCTTCAAAACCCCAAAAACAGCATAATATTAGCTGGAAGTAAAAAAAAAAACACCAACAAAAACAAACTCAGTAAACTTAACCTACACAAAGATTCATCCCTTTTCATTTTTCAACCTTTCTCTCTCCTCCCTCTTCTCCCCCACTTCTCTCTCTCCTCTAAACTAAGCTAAGCAAATCACACATTACTTGAAGAGAGAAAAAAAGAAAGAAAGAGAGTGTATGTCAGTGTGAGTGAGTAAGTGAAGAAAAAGTGGAAAATTTCCACAATGCACACAACTTTCTCTCTCCTCTCCTTCTTCTTCCTCCTCCTCTTCTCATCAGACGGTCCTTCACTCTCCTTCAGTTCTCCTACATTCAATCTCAACCGTCGGATCCTTCATCAACCTTTCTTCCCTCTTGACTCTTCTCCTGCACCCACTGATTCTCCTCCTACTCCTCAAACTCCTTCTTCAGACAAACAACCCTTTTTCCCATCTTACCCTTCTCCACCACCACCACCACCTACACCTTCTGCTTCACCTTTCGCTTCTTTTCCTGCTAATATTTCCTCCCTTATTCTCCCTCATTCTCAGTCTAAGCCTGTTTCTAAAAAGCTTATTGCTGTTACTGTTACTCTTTCTTTATCTGCTGTTGTTATTGCTGCTGTTGCGCTTTTCTTTTACTTCCGTGGTCGTCGTAGAAGACAACTAATTGATAATGATGTTAATAAGAGTTCGAGATCGGAGACGACTACGACTAGCTCGGTGCAACGAGGGTCGTTTAATAGTACAGCTGCTCTTCCTCCTCGCCCACCTAAGTTGAGTAATCCGACTACTAATAGTTCGGAGTTCCTCTACTTAGGTACTCTTGTTGACTCCACTGCCATTACTGGGAGTAATGACGGTGGAGTAACGGGGAGAGGAAGAGCAGCTGATTCGGGTGGAGCTCGTAGGGGAGTTGGTCCTCGGAAGATGGACTCCCCTGAGCTCCACCCGTTGCCTCCCCTCAGCGGGAGGCAACAACAACAACAGCAGCAGCCGCAGCCGCAACCGTCCCAGCACGAATATCAATATCATAATCACTATCAACAACAACACCATAATTATAATAGTCAGGGAAGGGGAGAGGAGGATCAAGAAGAGTTTTACTCACCTAGAGGTTCAGTGAGTGGGAGAGAGAGTGGATCGGATTCAAGGAGAGTGTTTGCTTCTGTTGTGCAAGCTCATGTTCAAGCTGAGAAGCTCAACAATGGCGGAGGAGGAAACTCTGAAGATACATCATCGTCGTCGTCTTCGTCCAATACTAATTCTCCTGCACGATCAGCGTCGATTAGTATCTCACCTGCGGTGAGTGCGAGTCCGAAGAACAGGTCGTCAAACCCTAAGTCATCGCCGGATTTTATTGAACTGCAAGTGCAACAACCTCCAGTGACGTTATCATCGGCGCAATCGCCGGAGATTCCATTCTCGCCGCCATTGCCGGAGATGTCATTCTCGCCGCCGTATTCTTCATCGTCTTCGCCTGAGAGAGAGATGAAAGCGATCAAAGAAGAGGAGGAAGCAGAGGAATCGCCATTGTTGTCTAACAATTCAAGCTCCAGTCGAATGAATTCACCTCCACAATCTCCGAAATTATCGCCGTTGAATGGAAAAATCGGGAAGATGTCGCCGGAGGAGAGAGAATGGGGAGTTTTAGGTCGAAAGACGTGTTCTCCGGCACCAGCATCGCCATCGTTGTCAAATGCTTCGAGCACTCGAAGTCGTAAATCATCACTTGCTTCACTGAAATTACCAGCATTTTTAGGAGGAGGAAGGAGAAAGGAATCTCCAGAATCCACATCAGTGACGAATTCTCCAATCTCACCTCACTCTCTTCAATCTCCGATTTCTCCAATCTCATCAACTACTTCTCCGTCACACAGCTCGAGATCGTATTGCGCTTCGCCGTTGTCGAATGCTTCAGCAGCTCCGAGATCACAAAGTGCGTCTCCTCAGAATAATTCGTGGCTGGCGAAGATCACTAGGTCTGCTCCTCCGCCTCCACCGCCGCCACCACCTCCACCTCAATTGAGGAGGTCTCAGAGTCCACCCCCACCGCCTCCTCCGCCTATGAATAGACCGCCTGTAGCGGTAACAACGCCTCCTAAAGCGGTGGCGGTTGAGAAACAAGCGGCTGATTATCCAATGGAAGGTTCTGGAAGTGATGAAACCACACCTAAGCTGAAGTTGAAGCCATTGCATTGGGATAAAGTGAGGGCGAGTTCGGATAGGGAAATGGTGTGGGATCAGCTGAGATCAAGCTCTTTCAAGTAATTAATTTTCTGTTGCATTTGTTTATAGAATGATTGTTTGATTGGTTTGTTTTCATTAGATGGTATGATATGCTTGTTAGGTTTTCTGTTGAACTTAATTGAGTTGATGATGAGCTAAGCGGGGGTTATGTTTGCAGATTGAATGAGGAAATGATCGAGACATTGTTTGTAGTAAATACTCCTAATCCAAATCAGAAGGAAATGTCTCGAAAGCCTGTTCAGCCATCGCAGTTGCAAGAGGATAGAGTACTTGATCCAAAGAAGGCTCAGAATATTGCCATATTGTTAAGGGCACTCCATGTGACCATGGAGGAAGTTTGTGAAGCTCTCTTAGAAGGTACTCTATAAAATACTGTACTTAAACCTGTGTATGATTAATCATTGTGTTGTGCTATATTCGTGCATAGTTGTGTATCAAGAGTTACGTTTGAGACGAGTTTCATTCACTTGGAACTAGCTGCTGGTCGTGGAAGGTACCTTTTGTGTCCGTTGTTGGAATGCTTTTCTGAAGCTAGCATTGGATTCTCTGAATATGTACTGAAAATTGAGAACCTTTGTTGGAGAAAGTTATTCAGCTAGACGTGGTTTGTTTGGGGTGAAAAAGTAGTACCAATAATGTTAAAGTTTGCAATTTTAGCTGGGACCAATCCCATATGCCATACGATGGATTCTGTTTTGGGGTAATCAATTGGATTTGATGTGCATTAAAGGAGAATTTATGGACTTTTGTCATGGTGGCTGATCTATTCCCTAAAATTCAGTTCTTTAAAGGTTAGATGCTGTGGGCACGAACATCTCGTTTTGTGGTCGATACAGGATACAAGTATGTGATGTCACTTGCAACATATCAGGATATGAATTTTATAGTGTTTGATTGTTACTGTAGATTTTGAGGTTCTGTGCTCCATGCTTCCTGCTTCTTCTACAATGACTTAGTGAGGTTATATGCTGAAACAGGGAGAATAACTTGAGGGCAAGTTTAATTTGTATTGGTTGAATACCATGTAAACTTAAAACAGAAGAGGTTTACATGCTGGGGCTACTTGTCCTCCTGAAGAGAATTCACTCACAGACAGTAGTAACATCATTCCACGTTTTCTGATTTCATGAAGGGTTGAATTCTAGAATTCTGCCGTCTTGCAGTTTATTTTTTTTGGGATCTCGCAGAATGCACTAATATTTCTCCTTTATTTTCATTTTGCACATCACTGCTGTAAATTATGCACTGTATCATATATGGAAAGCTCATGGGCCTTGTTGTGTGCAGGTAATGCAGAGACTCTCGGAACTGAGCTTCTGGAGAGTTTACTGAAGATGGCACCATCTAAGGAAGAAGAGCGCAAACTGAAGGATTATAAAGATGATTCCCCTGTCAAGCTTGGGCATGCTGAGAAGTTTTTGAAGGCCGTGACTGATATACCTTTCGCATTCAAAAGGGTGGAAGCAATGCTATATATGACCAATTTTGAGTCTGAGGTTGAGTACCTAAAGAAGTCTTTTGGGACTCTTGAGGTAATTCTTCTATCTTGTTTGATTCCCTTATTGGAATTTAAACATTTTGTTATTTACTTGATCGATTTTTAGGATGGACAATGTAGGATGAAAAAGTATTGGGGTGAGACCGTCTCTTACTAATTAATTTAGTAATTTTGGTGTCAACTATGCATTTGATTGCCTAGTCTTGTGCCTCTGGTGGCCTGTCCAAAATCTATGATGACCCTTTTATTTCTGATCGGCTGAGGCTTATAATGATCCATGTGTAATTGAGAGACAAGTTTACCAGGAAAAAAAAGTTTATAACATGATTCAACTGAACAAAAGTTCGGTACCGACTGAAATCTTGAGGCAGAGCTTCTTTTTGTGGCTGAACCCTTTTGGAATAGAACAACTAGTAGCTATTTGGATTAAGACAGGAAACACAGTATTTAATGCTGCGACCTTTAAGCCATCCTTGTCTTAGCCTACCGTTGGAGTGTGTTTCAACTTGTCAACTCATAGCTTTTACTTCATCTTTGTACAACAGGCAGCATGTGATGAGCTGCGGAGCAACAGAATGTTCCTAAAGCTTTTAGAAGCAGTCCTAAAAACAGGGAACCGCATGAATGTTGGTACAAACCGTGGTGATGCTCATGCCTTCAAGCTTGACACGTTGCTCAAGCTAGTTGATGTCAAAGGTGCCGATGGCAAAACCACTCTTTTGCACTTCGTCGTCCAGGAAATGATAAGGACCGAAGGGCAACGCCAAATCATTGCCAACAACGAAGCGTCAAATGATGAAGCCAAGTGCCGGAAGCTGGGATTGCAAGTTGTTTCAAGTCTTGGCTCCGAGCTCACCAGTGTCAAAAAGCTGCTGCCATGGATTCCGATGTCCTCAGTAACGATGTTGCAAAGCTTACTTTAGGTCTTGCAAACATTGGGGGAGGCTGCAAGATTAATTGAGCAAACACATTTGCATGAAAGCAGTATGTTTTCTGAATCACTCAGCAAGTTCATGAAAATGGCAGAAGAAGAAATCTGTAGAGTTCAAGCCCAAGAAAGTTTAGCTCTTTCTCTAGTAAAGGAGATAACAGAATACTTCCATGGTAACTCAGCGAAGGAAGAAGCTCATCCATTTAGAATCTTTTTGGTAGTGAGGGACTTCCTCACGATCCTAGATCGTGTTTGTAAGGAAGTTGGAATGATCAATGAACGAACGGTAGTCAGCTCCGCCCATAAATTTCCCGTACCTGTGAATCCAATGCTTCCAGTTCCAGTAAATCCATTCCTTCCCCAAGTTTTGCCCGGTTTTCCTGGTAGGAGGCAGTCTAGCTCATCTGATGATGGTTCACCATAGTGTTGGCGAGGTTAGCCTGATAGAGGCTTTGTAAAAAGAAACTGGCCTGCAGGGGATTTTTTTTTATTAACATCTAATTATATGTAATTTCCATATTTTTGTAATTATTATATATAAGTATAATTTTGAAAATTGTTTATGGTCTCATAGGAGGAGGAATTAGGAAATATGGCTGCTAGACTGATAGTAATATAGTATGTTCTAAATCAATAATAATTCCTCGGCAGCTAAATCAATAAAGGAGCTTTTTTCAATTTATGTTGTTAAGTCAATGTAATTTGCGCAAATTCTCAAACTTTACCCCATATTTGTGCAAATTACAGACCTATAATATGAAGTATGAACATAATCTCAAACTTCACCCGAAATTTGTAAAAAATTAATTTTAGTGGGAGGAGGGAAATTCTATCCAAAAAATTGTATGAAGTTTTTCCTACTAAAGGATGAACCAATTTTTTATGTTTCTGGGTGTGGAGTAAAATGGTGAAAGCTACTTTATAACCCACAATCTCTTATTTTATTCTTGATTTCACCTTTTCTTTTCTTTTTCTAAAATAGATACTCATTTGATGTAAGTTTTCCCACTTCCCTTTCATGAAAGTAGTTTGTCAATAATTGTGGGCAGAAACAAACAATTCAAATAATTTGTCTAAATCTAGACAATTTTACTGTATTATTTTTTTTTTACAAGAGGACAAACCAGATAAATCTGAAAATTTGATAAATCTGAAAATTTGATAAATCTTTCAACTCCCATTCTCTCCTCAAGCACATGGGAAAGCCACCTTTGTTTCACATTGTAGACAAAAGAATCCAGACTAGGAAAAGAGAGACAAACATGCACAACTTGGAAAACGGCATGGGTGGCATTAACTGCTTTAATGCCAAATTTTGTCCCATAATTTCTACCATTGTCAAAAAATATATAAAAGAAAAGCAAGAACAGAAAACAGCAAGAATTAAAGATGGCTGTGTCATGTAACCACCATCAAAGTGCTCAACCCTAGAATGGAACATGCAGATGCAGTGTTCTCAGACAATGTCAATGACTCAATGTGCAACTACTTTTTATTCTCAAATCTCATCAACCAACCACATTTTTGACTGGATTTACTACTCTTATACATGCTGTAAATGGTTGTTTTTATGAGACCTAACACAAACAACCACCCAATTGTAAAAATTTAACATGAGACCGACTAATCACATTTTTCAGTTAATTTTGAGGTGAAATGTTGTAGTATTGAAAAATGAATAATTACGTTATGTTAGGTTGACTTTTTATGTTGTTACGGTCATGGCCTTTTCTCATTTATGAACTAGTGAAATTGTCTACTCAAGACCAGTTAATTTCACAAGTTAATATGAGACCGTCTCACCCAAGACTTGCTCAATGCAAAGGTTTTTCTTTAAGTTGAGCATTTAGTAATACAATTCATCCCATCTTAGCAATGATGTAGGAAGAGGTAAATAAACTAAAGATGATTTATAGGTCAACTTACTATGTAATTCTATAATTTAAATAGGTAAATATCAACGAATACATGCATAAGATTCTGAAGATACACTTATAAGAAGGGAACAACTCCTTTCGATTCCTGACACACATTAAAAAATTGGAAGAGTTGATCCATGATCATGTGCAACTTCATACAGCTAATACACTTGGTTAACTTATGAATAAATCAAAGGTATAAGAAAGTGGTTCTGTTATATTGTTTTTGCAGATACATCATACATGTGAATGATATCAGAGGCATCACATATTTTACAGTAAGACAAATCATTTTATGATGGCATACATAAACTTTTGTAGTCTGCCGTATCCAGTTAGGAGTAGTAATGTTCGTATAATAGTAGTGTTTCAATTTATTCACATTTGCTAACTTGCAAAGCCTTTGCATCCTTGCGCTCTAAGATATGACGTGCTTCCTCTTCAGTGGCTACTACGACGTTACGAATAACAACTTTGTTTTTCTCAGCCTTTGCTTCTGAACAAATGGTGAATGTGAAGTAGAATGTGTTGGACACCTGTTTTACAGATAGCAAAAATATGGCTTTAGATGACATTGATGTACTTCATTTTGAGTTCATCCTAGGAGATGCAAGAGTGGAATGAGATCATTCTTCTACATGGAAAGGAAAAAAATGAGGTATGCTTGCCCTCATGAACGCACCCAAGTGATTATTAGATTTGCATGGGAAGTATGACTTCTCGAGAATAGACAACTTGGGAAGTTGTTGGGTCGACAAAAATACAGGAAGAAAGTTGCATTTCTCGAGAAGTTCTACTCCCTGAGCAAGTGGAAATTCCAACATAAATTAACTTCTTGTAGTAGACCAAACAGGTTTTTGTACTTCTACTTCTGGGACTTGCAAGTTCCAATCAAACTACCACTTAGTCTAATATTTGATCATTAAACTATTCATATCCTTCCCTGTTTAATCTACCTATATGAGTGAAGGGAAAATTATGCTATTAAAAGATTATGAATCTATTTTTATATGGCTATATGAGTGAAGGGAGTTTGTGTTATTTATAACATATTGTGAAATGTGAAACTATTGACCGGTATCCTCCCCCCCCCCCCCCAATGTAATAAGATTGTTTGCAAACAGTTAAATTTATCAAAATGCTCTTGATCCCCAATTAGAATCAGTTGTGATCCATAATTCTAATCAATCGATCCCTGACTCATTAATCACTCCAGATGAGGGAATTTTAGTATATCTGTGCAAGTCAAGGCTTACCTCACTTGACCTGATTTCAGGCCTAGTAACATGAGCTTCAACCTCAACATTAATCAAAGGGTGTTCTGGATCTTCCAGTTCTGTGTAAAGAACACATGATTTGAAACGCAAAAAGTCACCAACATCCACCTGAATGAAATAAAAATCAAATCAAAGAACTTGTTTAGTTATCTAAGGGAGAACTTCTCATAAAGAAGTATGAGTAAGTGTACAAGTAAAAGTGACACTTATTCAACTTCGCAATTACTAATAATAACGACCCATTGTTCACACGTCTAGATGTTCATAAACTACTTAGCATGTCAAGTGGTCAGCAAGTTGATATCCTCTACGTAGCTCGCAGTCCCCAAAGAGAAATTTGATTGAAATTCTCTCAGTAGAATAACAGCTTTTTGACTGTTAGATTTAGAATTATTTGGAGGTCACAAAAAGAAGGAAAGCATTAGCCTTCCTGTGTTCCAAAATAACCATCTCACTTTCAAGTACCATGAAGAACTAGAAGTAAAGATGTCAACTAATAGGTAAGTGTGAATTCCTTGGGACTTCCACAATGAAAGAGCCAGGCAATTCAAATCCACAACCAGGAACATCTGAAAAAAAATGCAATATGATAAGATGATAAAAGAAAACGAAATCGCTTACAGGTTTCAAGAAGTCAACATGATCAACTTCTAGAAAGGAAGGTCTGACACCAGCAAATGCATATGCTGTAGAGAAAGCAAGCTCAAATGCTCTGTGCATCAGAAACCCTCCAAAGATCCTACCGTGTATGTTTCTCTGCTGAGGCTGGCATATCAAAGAGTTTGCAAGACGGGTATCCCTCAAAAGAATGCTATTTCTATCCGCCAATGCTGGCATATCACAGAAGATGCGCCCCTCAGATAAAAGAGCTTCTAATCTATTTACTTCTCCATTGGCATGCTCCCTTGTGTTTTGCCCTCTTTTTCTTTTCCTAAATTTGCTTCTTGCTTCTGCATCGTCAAACAAAAGTTTTTCTGTTTCAGTTTCAGGAGAGATCCTGTTGACTGGAGCAGCTTTTCGTGTCTTTGAGTCCCGGGCCACAAATATGAAGTTAGCTGTAAGAGCAACTGAATCTGAAGCAGGTTAGTGTTGAATCCAAAACCATGGAAATGTTACGGGAGATTATAGTAAGTGCAGGTGATCCCATGCTCGGGGAGTAGCAATATATCAACTCGCTATTGAGTCTTAATATATATCTGGGCAAGGATGTAATTAATTTAATTTTTGGGTTAAGAATAACCTAGCAAGCAGAGATTCACATCGAAAAGAATTCCTGACAAAAAATTTACAGTTCGCTTTAAGGCATGAAAAGCAATGAAGTGAAGATTCTACAGCATCAATTTATCTTGGAGCCATTTTTTCATTCTTAAAGTGCACTTCAAAAGCAAAGATGAATAGATGCAAAATTTGTCAGTACCTTCAGTGGCCTGACTGACATCCAGTTGAATCTCGATTGAGGACCAACCAACCCATATGACTGAGCCAGATATCCTCAAATCACTGTCTACGCTGATTGGCTTCTTCAAAACAATCCTGTCTACAGAAGCAGTGACAAGCAATAATGGTCTTGTAGTGTAGTCATCATCAGAACAATGCTGAACCAACAAAATGTGAAAAGGTCAGAGAAGTTTTTTTTTTGGGGGTGGGGATATTAATCATGATTCATTAAGCAGAGGGCAATGGACGAATGCAAGATGAATGAGGTTCTCTGACATAAGAAACGTAATCTAACATAACAAAGTTTTTCAGAAGAAGTCCCAACAACATTATTCATCAGTATTTTGCAGACCCCCAGAATATAAGTACTACAATTAAAGCGCATAACATTCTTTCAGCGACTGCTTCATTAGCAATCTTTGTTCACAGTTCAGTCTTAATAACGTGATAACATCTTCTGTACAAGCTAATCACTTTAGAAGTTATATTGGCACATTGTTTTGTCGATGTCGAGTTTAAGGAACATCTTGATACTTGATAGAGGAATCCAACAAGTAAAATAAGCAGCTAAAAGCCTGAAAACTGGAATTCTTTGTAGAGACTAGAGAGGCATCAAAAATCAAGAAAGTGGTGAAGCTGAGCAAGTTTAAGCCTCTATCACCACGAAAATTAAAAATACAGAACCCAAAATGAATCCAATGAAACCAAAATTGAATGGACCCACGCCCATCAACATGATTTTAAATTTCGGCGCAACATCTCCTAATAGACCTCCCATAAGGTTTACCTATGCTAGAACTTAGAAGGGCAAGTAAGGGCAAAGAGGGAAACTAGCTTGATTCTCTGGTGTCATCATGCTAATGCTGTAAATATTTAATATAATAGTAAAATATCTCAGGAAGTTTGTTAGAATCTGTCAGAGTTGGTTATAGCCAAGGCAGTATAAATAATAGGGGGAGAAACGAGAAATGTACCCGGAAAATTGTTGAGAGATAAATTCACTTAGGAGAGCTCCACATCTTCTGGAATGAGTGTGGGATGTATTTGATTTTCTGCTGAATTAATACATCAATTATCTGGCTACTTATTTTGATTTATTTGCTTGATAATCCTAGTTCCAAGCAAACTTGGTATCAAATCAAGTTCAGTCTAGAACCGAGAAAAATTGGTGGGAGGTACCAACACCCAGAGAGGAAGCCAACAGCGAAGAAAGCATACCCTAGATAGACTAATAAAGATGTTTAAACAAGACAAATCCCCTTTCACCTATCTTAGCTTTGGCTCATCATCTAAATAGACAATCTAAGCAATATTGGCTTGGTTCACCTTTGTCAACCAAAATCCTAATTATATGTAGGCTCATCAAAGGGCATTGTCATCCGCTTCAACCAAACAGAAATTAGATTGGAAAATTTGTCAGAAACCACCTTTTATAATCACTTTTTTGTGAGAAACCACCTTTTAAAAAAATTGGTTAATTAGCCATCTTTTTTGTTCTTTTTTTTTTTTGGAAGCCACCACTTGCCGGAATCCGGTGGTTGACCTCGATTTTCCGGCGTTGACCATCGGATTTTCGCCATTTCTTCCACCTTCACGCTTCTCCCTTTCTCGCTAGCATCTTCCTCCCTCAAATTTTTTTTTTGAAATTTCGGAGCAAGGGAGGAGGGAAAGGAGAAAGAGGAAGAAGAAGAAGGGTGGGGGAAGGTGCTGCTGGGGGAGGGGGGTTTCTTGGGGGATGCGAGGGGGAGGGGGTTGCCCGGGGGGATGCGAGGGGGAGGGGGGTCACGGGGATGCGAGGGGGAGGGGCTTAGGGGCGTGAGGGTAGGGATGGTCGTGGGGGGGGGTTTGCCGGCGGGTTGCAGGGGGAGGGGGGTTGTCGGGGGATGCGAGGGGGGGGTTGTCGTGGGATGCGAGGGGGAGGGTGGGTTGCCGGGGATGCGAGGGAGGAGGGGGAGAAGGATAAAGGGGGAAGAATGGTGAAAATCCGATGGTCAACGCCGGAAAATCGAGGTCAACCACCGGATTCCGGCAAGTGGTGGCTTCCAACAAAAAAAAAGAACCAAAAAGGTGGCTAATTAACCAATTTTTTTTAAAGGTGGTTTCTCACAAAAAAGTGATTATAAAAGGTGATTTCTGACAAATTTTCCAATTAGATTTGAATAGGAAAATGCCATTCTTGTGCTTCTTCTTCCTTCCAGACATCTTGTAAGTTGTAAGGCCTTTCTACTTTGTCATCATAGAATTTGACTCGATTGGATCCGTTTTGTCAAGATATTTTGATTGAAGTCACTTAAAATTGGGATAAAATTAGGTCCAAACTAAATAAGGATATGTAAGGAAAGTAATTACGCTAGAGGAAGTCCCCTTTTCCCATGCATATTTCAAGTTTATCCTACTTTCTAGAAGAGATTTAAAAAACCTTACGTATATGGAAAGATATATCCTCACATAGTCACATGTGGAAGCTTAAGGAATAGTTAAATGAGACTCGAACATAAATTAAAATTGACTCCAACAAAAACAATAAATATGCATGAGAGACTTGCTTCAAGACAAATGGTGAAAAATCTCAAAAACACATTTAGGTAAGTTTTCCTATCTTATAGACATCTTTCTAGAGCCCGTTTGATTCACATAGACTATATATACATGACATTAAATCAATTTTGACTTGACCTAATTCCATTTAACTCATGCTTGAGAGGCGATTGATGGTAAATTCTACCGAAAGTAGAAAGTGTACAAGTTTCATATGGCAATAGCATCACGGATTACCCAAACCGATGAATGTGTAGCGGATCCTCCACAATTTGGTGGATAAACTTGAGTATATTGTAGTTTGTTGGTAGTTTGAATACCTCTCAAACTTGTAGTTGTGCCGGTCTATTTTCACCACATACATAGATTATACCTAAAATCGCTAATATGTGAAAGAATTATCCTCAAATCTAACTATGGTAAGTGCTTGGCAGGACTCTAAATGAGACTATACAGAACAATGATTATCCATACGAAAACCTACAAGTCATACCTACATAATCCATTTCAAAACAAGTGGAAAATCCTGGAGAAGTCTCCCTCATGGCTCCCATATCGATAAAACAACATTTGACATCGTTCTTAAGATTGTCTTAGTGAACGCCATATCTTGAAGGCTATAACTTAAGCTTGTATGATCATTCAAGGATCAAAGGTAAAGCTTAATGGAAATAGGGAAAGAGCCACCTTAAGTAGTCAATAGCCGCTTGAATCAAGCATTACCATGAGCTCAAGATAAATTGTTTCTGGCAAAGGCCTACAGTCCTTCTTAGGTTACCCTCGGAAAGTTGTTCAAGAAAAACAAAAAATAAGAAAGTCTTCACAACACTCGAGTCTCAAGCGAACTTTGAAGGGTTGTGAGGGTCTATATTGGGTTGGTATTTGCCACATGAACTATAAACAATACAGCTCAAAATCAGCTCTATAAAGCGTACTTGGAAGGTTATAAATAAAAGTATGAAGAAGCATCCTCAAGTCTTAAAGGCTAGCAAGATTGAAGATGAGAATAGACCCAAGATTAATTCAACATGACGAGAGCCAAAATAATTTCGGGAGACCTCTTTTGTGTATGAGTGGGATATCTCAACCATTCCATTTTGGTTATCTTGCCTCCTAAGGTTGCTTCGAGTCTATATAAGCGGTATGGACCACAAATGACATTGTACCAGAAAAGAATGGCATCCACTCATTCTAACATTGAAGATTATTGCTCAAGTCAATGAGACTTGTCTCCATAATTGGTTGCTTTTGCAAAGGCTGTTAACTAAGAACAGATACGGTAGGAGATTATTTTTTTTGGCAAAAATAAAAGATATCTTATTTCCAGAACATGAAAGGTTACAACCTAGCACCAGAACAAACAAAACCCAAGACACATAAAGATCCTAGAGAAGCAGCAGTATTCAGACCGGTGAAAGGAAGAACTCTTCATCTGCAGGACCTAAGCACAAACAGACCTCAGCTCAGAGGAATTTCTACAGCCAACTCTAAAACAAAATAATATAAATCACACTCCGAGAACTAGCTAAGGTTCCTCTTAATATCATAGCAATTCCTCGATCCCATATAGCATATATAATTTCACAAAACATAGCCCCATAGATGATACTCCTAACAGTCTTTGTGAGCAGCATTCTCCTGGCATGATCAGTCTCTCTAAACCTTCCACATAAATGCTAGACAGTTTTTAAGGGTTACCACAGGAAAATAGAGCATAAATGATACACAATCCAAAATGGATGTATTCAAGCCCACAAGAGTATTCTATTAGACTCTTCTATGGACAGATCGAAAATCTCAATAGAAATGAATGCATAACTATCTTCTCAATTGCAAGTGCACATATTGCTAAGACAAGATCTAAGATTGATAAACGTTATAAAGGCTACAATACAATTGTTCATGAGACCATCTTCAAACTGGTGTACGATCACAAAATGATATTGTTCCGAAGCTCCAGATAGTTGCTTGGTGTATACTAACAATTTGAACCATAGATGACATCAAACCCAAGACTACCTCAATGGATCCCCATTTAAAGGTTATATATATCATGCTCATGACGATTTAAGGATCGATAATGTATCTGAATAGCAATGATAGGATAGTAGATTCCGCATTGTGAACCGATAACAAGTTACATGTAACCCAAAATCACCTTACTCAAGTCAATATTAAAGGTCTTAAGTCAGCCTATGACAATATTGGGTTTCTTAAAGGCTAGCACAATAGTAAATGAGATTTGACACAGATTTGTTAATCCCCCAAACTCCTTTCATAAGTTGGTGGCAAATATTGAAGAGAACTCTTCTTAGCTCACAGGTATCAAACGAGGGTTGTGTGAGGCCATATACACAATATGAACTATGGATGATATAGTATAGGAGATCACCTCGAACATTTTTAAAGGCTATAACTCATGCCCTAGACCTCTTTGCATATAGTTAACCTAGCTAAAGTAGAAAGAAGTATCTTCAAGTGGCTTAAACCATGCCACGGGTTGATTACTGCAAAGACCATAGTCCTAGTCTACCTGATGGTGGAATTTATTGAAAATTGTTATATATAAGTCTCTAAAACTTCTCAGCAACCTAATAATCATGTGCAGGCAGCGGCTATCCAATTTCTAATTAGCTGTGTCTAACAAGGAAACTCAAATTGCTAAATCTAGCACGTTCATAGTGTATTTTTAGCTAACTTGCGAGACCTTTAGAACATATATAAAAAAATCCAACAAAAAGAAAAGAGAGTACCCTGAGGCCTCCGAATTACAAGTAGGATTGTATATACCACATTAACTGAAGGCTATAAGTCATATAAGAGACCCCTGGTTGACATCGGTTAAGAACATTACAGAGGGAAATGGAGAAGTACCTAATTCTTAAGCATCCTCCTGTGTCTGCTTTGAATGCATAGGGAGAATTTTGAATCATATATGACATTCTACATTTCTACCAGAAACCGCATCAAGATAAAATTAGTCCGTTAAAGGATGATCTTATGCTAATGATAGAAGCATTATCAAGCACAGTGTGGTTTAGACTTTTGCCATAAACAATGAAAATGAGGCCTTCGATGACCAAAAGAAAAGGATTCAAGAAATTTTTTAACTCAAAATAAACTGCCAAGCTGAGTAATTGAACTTCAATAGATTCTAACTTTTCTTGCTCGGCATCCAAGTCATGATCCATCCTTACCTTTATACCAAACTAGTATTATGGTATTCTTCATGAGAATTGAGAAAGAATCCAAGACTACTAGCTAGTTTGGGTTGATGGGGGGGGGAGAACTAGGTGGTTTTTTTTTTAAATAGAATTTCTTTTGAGATTTAAGGCTTGTTTATGAAGATCCGAGTCAGTTGTCAATCTGAAATAGGTCTGGAGAATCCTCTTTTTCAGATATTGACGGATTTGTTTCTAATGCATCCATTCCTTACTCACTCTAAAGGCCTCATCCATTAATGATGGCTGTTACTGTCTACCTAGTGAAGGCAAGCTTATATTACCTTGAATATGGAAAGAAGGAGCAATATGACTGACTTCACCAAGAGCCAATGATTAGAGAAAGAAAACATTAGCTCAAAGGAATAGTAGTCAAGATCAGTCATAGTAGCAAAGTTGATCAAGGGGTTGAAGTTTGCACTGTGATTAACTTATTTCCAACTATGGACAAAGACCATGGCAGTTCAGCACAGAAACAATAAAATGACATGGCAAAACAGATTGCACAATCAAAAGTATGACCAGTGAGTCAGTGACTAAGGAAATGATACATTAAACAATACTTCAGTAAATGGAAAGATATAGAAGGAAGTCGGCGTGATATTCAAAGATAAAGTAGATCTAGCTACATCAGAACAGCAAGAGATGGAAAACTATTTAACAAACATATCGCATCAAAAAACCAAAGATAAATCTATGATTTGTGCTTATTTGGATGTAAATTGCAGTGCCAAGTGGGTCAAGATCATGCAAAATATTCCCAATCAATATCAATCCAAGGATATCCTTAAAACAATCTCCAGGAACTTGGGTGTATCTATCAGTAAACATGAAAGGTGGAGTGAAATTTCCTCCAAAAAAAGATAAATTTTGATATGTTCAAATTCAACACTAGAGAAAATCTTGTTAGTTTTGAAAGTGCAAAGAAACTACATTTCAAACTAATTTCACAACAGCTTCTTCCTAATGTAAGAGAATCCCTGCTTACAAACAATAGGAAAAGGGTCAAATTAGATATAGCCTGTGTATCAGCAAACTTATGGGTACGGCTAAAGGCTATGATGTTTATTAAAGGCTATTTAATTTGCATTCTCTTCACTGAATTTATTTTAAAGGCAATTTATTAAAGGCTATTTATCTCAAATGAACTTATTAGACCCGATCATCCTCAATTTCACCTTAAGTTCACACATAATTGTACCTTATCAGACCTAAAACTTTATTTTAAGGTGAAGAGAACACACCCTAGTCCATAGGTCATCTTCGACTTCGGCAAGAATAATTTCTATGATGTTACAGTGTGTCTCACGTTGATTGAACAGCTATAGCATATATCAATCCACAGCTAATTGTAACATAAGCATTAATTCATATATACAACCTACATTTTCATACAACCAGCAGCAAGAAATGCAAACCAATTACACAAGTAAAGTAGCACAAAACAACCACATAATTACAAAGTATATAACTTGGTTAATGGGTTACCTTGACAGAGATAGTACCAGCAAGGGCATCAAGGTCTTCAAGCAATTTCCCAATTCTCATCTCATTCCAAGGATCCCTATACTGCTCTCTAAGAATAAAATCAGAGGAGAAATTGTAAAGAACAGTCATTCTAGATTGAGAAGGAGTTTTAGTCAGCAAATTGGTTTGTGGAGGATGATCAATTGATGGGTCATTCATGATCTCAAACATTTTAGACCTTGTTTCCCATAATGCAATTGTTACTGGTGAATGATACATTCCAGGCCACAAACTCAGTGGTATATGATTCCCATCACCTTCACCTTCAAATGGTTTTGGCAAATTTGAGAAAACTGAGATGAAATTTGATGATGGTGAATTGGGTTTTTCCATTTGAAAAAAAATAAAAACTTTCTCTGAGGCAATTCTTCGAACAGTTGGCGAGAAATTTGGTGATCAAAGATAAAGGTGGTTCCTTTTTTATTTAAAGATGGGGTTTTTGGGAAGATGTTCAAGTGAATTTACAGGTGAAAGTTTGGTTTAGTTTGGTATTTGTAAAGAGGATGAAAAAGTAGTTGTTCATCATCTCGGAAATAAAGATTGGTTGAAACAATGATATAAAAATTCAAGTCAAATGCTTTCTTCCGCCATGAATTACTAGAATTAGTTCATGAGCTATTAGAATTACAACGGTCATGTTGAATGTGTGTTGTATAGTGTATACATAATTTGTTGGATGGCGTACACAGTTGGAGAACCAGCTTAGACTTGTTGCATAACAAATAGTCAAAATGTCAAATACTACCAGTTATACCAATGGGGTGAAGATCACAAAAAGGCAAAAGAATGGGGTGCACGTCTGACGTCTGCACGACCACGAGTCCACGATCATCAAAATATCTACTAGATTTTTGTTTTTTGCGATGGGCAAACAAGAGAGAACATTAGAGCCTAGAGGCCCTTCTACCGAGAAATGATAAACCACTAACGGATAGTGGCAAACAATTCATCTATCCAGGGCAAAACGGTAATTTCCGCAAATAAAAAGTGCAAAGTTGAAAGACTTGTTGAGTTCGGTGAAGCTACAGTACACTGCAATACTGTACTCTTTCCTCAATTCCTGGAACATGAAAAGTGAAAAGTAATAGGTTATTTTTATGAAAAGAAAAAGCTGGCAGTGTGACCTATTAAAAACCTTTTCTATTAAAAACCTTTGAGAGAAACCTTTCTATTAAAAACCTTTGAGAGAAGATAAAAGTATTTTGGACGAAGAAAGAGAATGGGGTGTTAAAAATCTGTAAAAAAATATTGTGAGGAAATGCTATGAAAATTATGAAATGACGACTGGAAATATTTTGAGTTTTGCGTTTTGAAAGAAAAATTAATCGTTATTGAAGACGAGGAAAATTTAAGGAATTTGAAGTGAAGAAAGCAAGGAGCACCAGCATCAGCAGGAGGTTAGTTTTTTGAATTAAATCCTTACAAAATTTGTAGTGTAATAATTATGATGAGATTGTTGACTTGGAAATTGAATAAAATGGGAATAAAAGGTTAAACTTTAAAAAGGTTTTTTTACCGCTGTTTACAAATATTTGGTATGTTGGTGGTGAGTAATTGTGGAAAAAAACTAATGTTGTGTGGTAAAATGTTGAAATAAATGTTGACTTTTGGTATAGTGTTGATTAAATGCTCTGTAGTAAAATGATTGTATACAATAATTGGTTATAAATGCGCATTGTGATAGCATTAATTAGTGAAAAACAAACGTATTTTGCAGAAAATTACCTCGACAATGAACATTGATTTGAATCATGATTTATTAGCGGATTATGTGGATGTGGAGGACAACAGTGACACAGGTGAGCGAGGTATATTGGACTTGAACGCTGATGTGGTTGGACATGAGCAAGTTGAACAATGTACAGAGTTGGAGACAGGAACAGCCATGTCAAATAATACTCCAGTTGCACCAACTGTTGGGATGGTGTTTGGTTCATGGGAGGACATAGATGAGTTCTTTTGTAGGTATGGAAAAGGACAGGGGTTTGGGGTAATTAGGGCTGCTGGTTCTAGAAGACGTAGCAAACGTCGTAATGGTGATGGAGTGCAAGAATGGCGTAACTACACATGGAAGTGTGAATGTGCAGGGGAGGTGGACAAGCGTCGATTGCTAAAGGGAAATACAATTGTTGTTGGTAGGAATGGGGTGGAGGTGTCTACTAGGAAAAGTAAGAAGTGTGGTTGCCCCGTGATGTTGTTTGCAAGCGTTAACGATTAAGGTGCTTGGGAAGTTAGGAAAGTGAACCTAAGTCATCAGAACCACAACCCGACCCCAGGGAAGACAAGGTACATAAGCAAGTACCGAAAAGAAGAGGTTAATTGTGCGGTTCGACGAAAGCTATTTAATGATAGTGCAGCTGGGGTAGGGATAGCTCAGATACACCGTTGCCTTGCTAAGGAAAGGAATGGCCTGGAAAATATGGCGATAACAGAACGAGATTTGCGGAATATGGTAGCCAAGGAACGGAAGTTGAAATTTATGGAAGGAGATGCTAATGCAATGATGAGTTACTTTGAAAGAATGACAACCGATAATAAGGATTTTTTTCATATGCACCGGCTTGATGAGTTTGGGAACTTGAAAGACGTTGTGTGGATTGATGCTAGGAGCCGCATGGCATACGATTATTTTGGGGACGTTGTATGTTTTGATGCTACTTACTTAACAAATGACTATGCTCTTCCTTTTGCCAATTTTGTGGGTGTTAATCACCATGGTCAATCCATATTGCTTGGGTGTGCTTTAGTTTCCCACGAGAATGCGGAAACATATGCGTGGGTATTTAATACGTGGTTGTTGGGTATGGGCGGGAAAGCACCTTCATGTTTTTTGACCGATCAAGACGCGGCAATGAGGAAGGCAATGAGTCTTGTTATGGCAAATACTTGCCATCGGTGGTGTCTTTGGCACATTCTCTCAAAGTTTGGCAAAAAATTAGGTATGTATGCTCGTTATAAAGAGTTCAAAACTGAACTTCTTGATGCCATTTATGAAAGTATTTCAAATGAGGAATTTGAGATGCGTTGGAATGCAACTATTGAAGAGTATGAGCTTGGCGACGAAGAGTGGTTAACAGGTATTAGCTTTTCCAATATTTCTATGGTATTAGTGTTGGTTTGTAAGCTGTAAACATGCTGTGAGTTATTGACATTCTTTTGATGGTACATGTTCTAAATAATGCAGGTGGCAGTAGGAAGTTTAAGAGTGAAAGTTTAAGAGCTGTACAAGTTTATAGTCATATATTTGTTCCATAAAATATGTTGATAGAACTAATCTTAGTTTAACATAGTTTAAACTACTGTATTTTATGTACATACATGTGAACTACTATATTTTATTTTCACATCACTAACATTTGTCTAGTACTTTAAAACTATAATCATGCTACGTTTTTAATGTGATTCATGTATATTAATCATGCATGCGTTTGTAATGTGGTTACTGATGTTAGTACTCATTGGAGGTAATTGAGTATAGTAGGTGTATTTATTCTGCCTTGGATTATATTAAATGTTAATGATTTACAAGTTTTAAATTTAAAGGTCTTTATCGGGAAAGGAACATGTGGGCCCCACCATATTTGAAGCACCTATTTTGGGCCGGAATGAAGACTACCCAACGTTGTGAAAGTATCAATAGTTTTTTCGATGGTTATGTCCATAAAAACACGAAGTTGGTGGATTTTGCCGAGCAATATTGTCTTGCAATGGAGACAAGGGCAAATGCGGAGAAAGCTGCTGATGCTAATAGTAGCAGATATGTTCGACGATTTGCAACAAACTTTAAAGCGGAAAGAGCTTTCCAACGTGTGTACACTGATGCAAAGTTCAAGGAAATTCAAGCGGAATGCCTTAAGATGTTATATGTACATTGGAGAGGATCAACAGAAATAGGTGAGAAGGTGTTTGAACATACATTTGCCGATCGTGTTTGGGTCATATGCAAGAGGACTAAGCAGGAGATAGCATTGTCTAAGAGGAGAAGCTATTGTGTGAAAATAGATATGGGAACGACGGAGGCGTGGTGTGAGTGCAAATTGTTTGAGTCCCATGGAATTTTGTGTAGGCACATCATAAATTTGTATGACAACCTAAACATAAATGAAGTACCGGATAAGTACATCATAAGTCGGTGGAGGAAGGATGTGATCCGGAAGCACACTATGGTCAAAGTAGCATACCATGACCCATCGAAAACGGAGGAGGTGAAATGCTACGACAAAATGATGGTGATATTCGAACCTATATGCTTGAAGGCATCCCATTACGGTGAAACTGAACTTGTGGTTGATGCACTTCAACATCTTGATGTTCGGTTGGATGAGATACATGCATTGAAGATGATGAATGCGGCACCTCCCCATGGAACTCCCTCATCCGTTGGTAATAACACAGTTGTTAACATGACAACACCGGTGTGCCAAACACCACAAAACAAAGCTGTTGAGGTTCATTTGACACCTGAAAATAATATTGAAGACGGTGCACGTGATGTTCAAGACCCTCCAAAGAAGGCTCGCAAGGGAGCTAGGTCAGTTCGCTTCGCAAGTTTTGATTTTTTTACCACATACACTTTATCCACAAATCGATCAGCACACCCTTTGATAGCCAGCAACATGTGCACCCCACAACTTTGACTGCGATATGAAAATATACTGTTCATGATTACGAAAATACAGATTCATGAAATATACAAAGGTTTAGGAAAGAAAATACTTGTCGGCTTGAAGGTTCATGTCTAACGAAGCTTTATTCCATTTGTGGATGCGACCTACTTCCCAATTGGGGTCCAAATAGTAAAACAACTTGTCCATTGCAAAACCCTGTACCACACATTATATGCACCATTATAGTATATGGAATACTTGCATCAATTTCATCAATCTGAAACAAACACTATTATATAATACGCACCATTTTAATTAGGGTCAAGTGATGACATTCCACAGCTTCTCTAGGCGCCATTGAATCCATAACTAGAACCTCCTCCCGATTTGGGGAATATGCGATGCACCACCAATGGTTGTTCTCAAGGACGGGGACAAATACCTGAATACAAGTAGCTACATAAAGGTCACTATATTTCAAACAAAAGATTCGGCTTATAATAGAGGTTCCCAGATATAAGGGACATTACATGTGCAATTCTCGTGCAACTCGTCCCAACCAATGGTTTTGTGTACGCAGATGTAAGACGATCAAAAAAGTCTTGATTGTCCAAAGAGTCGGCTTGTAGAACACGAATCTACGGCATACATTAGTGATTTACTCAATCCGTAAAAGAACACGAATCTACGGAATATAAATCAAAACTCACCGCAAAAGTTGGATCAATCATGAACCGCTTACTCCTTCCCGCAAACCGTTTATTCCATACTTTACCGTATATTGCGGCTGCCAATCTGACATACTGCAACACCAACAACTCTCATGACCACACAACTTGCGCACTTAACATATATGAACACAAACCTTGCACATTTGACCAACCAGTCAACTCAACAAAACCTTCACCAACAACAACCATCCTACTTGTGTTCAGATTTGAGTGTGAAGTCCATTTACAAATACCCACAGCACCACGTATATCAAAAAAATTACTAAGCATATGCAGTGAATTGTAGTATAACTATTTATCTACTTTCAATTAACATATCTAAAGAAAATGTAGTAGTAAGTGCAGCAATATGGCAGCAACATGAACTGAACTGCAAACGACTACATAAGTAGATGATTACTACTATTAATCGACTTACATTATCATCAACGTGACCTCGGGGACGAACCACTGTAGCACAGCTTTGTAAGGATGCATAGTGGCCTTCGCATTTTAGCAACGTTTCCGACTTCTTATCACCCTTGTAATTTTCTCTAACGTACTTAGCGAGTTTAGCCTTGTACTGCTTGTACTGGCAAGGTCGCCAAGCGTCCACATAGCCCTCCATTCTTTTTAGAGACCATTTTGTTTTTCTTTGCATACGACTGCGTTCCCCACCCTCTTCCACACCTACTGTTTCAATAATTGGCAACTGTTGTGCACTGTGAGCTTCCTCCCTGAAATTTGTCCACATGTACTTACATTCACCAATACCCATCGTTGGCATCATATGGATATCATCCATACCGATCTCTCCCGCTTCTATCCTACCCTCAATCCTACCCACAACAGCTGCTACTTCACGATCATCCTTGCCTGCGAAAACAATTACAATGGTAACAATAATTAGACAAAGACGATATACCATTCCCAACAACAAAAAATTAAAATCTTAGCGTGTTCAGGGGTTTTACTCAAATCATTATGCTCTTCTGAGACAAACTTCATAGTGCCAACATCTTCATAGTGCTCATGTGAGACAAACACGTCTCCCCGCCAAGGTGAATCAATGACAATAGGTGGATCTGTCATGTGGGGTGATTCGCTAAGCAAAGGTGGATCAGTAACAGTAACGTGGGGTGAATCAATAACAACAGCTGCTGCAACAGTCACGTGGGGTGATCGACAAGGTTCTTCGTGCAGCACGTGCGGTGAGCCACTCACAATAGGTGGATCAGTCACGTGCGGTGAGCCACTCACAATAGGTGGATCAGTCACGTGCGGTGCACCAGCGACATGTGGTGAACCAGCGACATGTGGGGAACCAGTGACATGTGGGGAACCAACTATATCTTCATCCTGAGGTTGTTCAAACTCATCTACATGTGGGGAACCAGTGACATGTGGGGAACCAGTGACATGTGGGGAACCAACTATATCTTCATCCTGAGGTTGTTCAAACTCATCTACAAAATACCACCTTTTTCTTTCAATGGTTTCATTCACTTTTTAAAGTTAACTACATATATATTCAATCAACTTTTGAGTACTAGCCTGGAATGCGGCTCGCAGTTGTTCTCCCCTTTGCAGGATTAAGTTGAAACCTCCTCTTCTTTTTCCCTCTCACGGACCTCGCTCCACAACGCCTCATTTGCTGTTTTACATACTAATCACATATTAATTACATAATAATTACATACTAATTACATACAACATATCATTAACTACTTACACATTAACAATAAAAAATCAACGTACCGCAACGTCTTCTATAGACGGCATTACATCCCTTGCCTCCAAAGGATGTGTTCCACCATATGCAACATCAACGCACTAAAAAATAGGATTACTAAGTTTACTAAGTTCAACAACATAATTCTAAATATTATTTAAATCATAACATTACCATATATACGCACCCCAATTTTTCCAAAATCACCATATAAAGCTGTGTCTTCCTTCTTAGCTTTATTCACATCTCCGGTGGTCCAGGCACGTACCCTAGGGAATGCACCCCAATGCAAGGGTGGCCGACTCAATCGATCAAGATAGAACGCCTGTAATCATTTCACAAAATCATTGATTGAACTAATATATTGTTGACAAACTAGTTATACTGCTAAATCATTAACAATCATTGACTAAATCTTACCGCTAAAAACATTGTACATCCCCCGCAACCCAAACCCATCTGCATAAAATCTTTTTGCAAAACTCCTAAGTGCATTAATTAAATGATTGAGCAATAGAGTGCACCAATCATACTCCAACGCAGTCCCCGCAACAACTACAGCAGGAAGGATGGTGACAGAAATGCGCTGACATGTGGTAGGACAAATGATGTCGCTCAACGCCAACATCAAAAATGCTCTCTTGAAATCTATATCAGAAGTAACTTCCCCGTCAACAACCTTCGTGACACTCCCTCTTTTTATCCCCCTCGATCCTGATGGGGTCGTGTATCCATATGTGTCCCACACACTCAAAACCTCACTATCTACATCATCTTTGTCCTCTGCAACATCCTCATCATAAAATGGAACTACTTTCTCCCCTACTAGGATTCCAAATACCCAATGGACTTGAGTTTTACTTAAGGGAAATTCCTTCCCATCAGGTGCCAAAAATATTCTTCTCTCCACATCCACCCGACTACATAACCAATAACATAGATTTCTAGGTAATCTTTTACCTTCCAAAAACAGTAACCCACCAAATCCCATTTCCCTAACTAATTGGCGCTTCCGCTCATCAAAGTGCTTCACAGTTTTCCCAAAAGCTTCAACTCGACAGTTTAGATTACTTTCCTATCTCAAACACAAAAACATATATTACATAACCCACTGATCAAGAACTACATGAATCATTACAGAAAACCTAGTTTTCACTACTTACCCTGTTCCCACACATCATTAGCTGTGTTGCGACCACCTTCCCATCTTCTTTCAATTTGCCCCCTTCACTCAGCCCATTATCCTGATGGAATTAAGTTATTTATTTTAAACAACATCTATAATAAATGTGAAGCTCTACACCAACAATATCAAAACTAACCCGGTATACTATGCCATCAATTGCTTTCCGGCGTCCAGATTTTGCACAGCTCCTTACATCCTCCTCGTCTTCATCAAGAGCCTTTAAAAGAATAATATAACATAAATATTGTCAATTATACATTTTCTAATCTAATCACACATTACAAAACTTTCACCCTTACCTCTCCTTCATCTTCCTCGTATTCTTCATCATTTTCAGAGTCTGCGTCCTACAATACAATCCAAAGAAAACTCAAAACTAATAAACATCATACTAGAACTTTTTCACTTCAAAGACACAAGGCTAGATTAGTACCTTACTCCTCTTCCTAACAAAACCTCGCCCCATTTAACAGCAATTCAACTGCATTGAAATTAACGTAATTCAAAGTGTTACAGTCATTTTTCAGTTCATTAATTCCAATTGCATAACAATAATAACGTATGTAACAGTTCACCATTTGCAGTTCTTATTGGCCTATTCTTTCCAAATCCTAAATTCGAACAAACTTATTGAGATTTTGTAAGTTTGTTCGATTTAAACTAAATTTAACATATGTTATAAAGTAAGTCGTTGTCTGAGGCACAGGGAGTGAGTATGTAGGTCTGGGTCATCTCACCTAATCAATTTGCATCGCTATTGAGATTTTTTTTCGATTTCCAAAATTCGCACACACAAACACACACGAATGATAATTTATACTTCAACTAATTAAGTTATTATCAGTAAAACTATTTTCCGACTATTTCGAAAACAGGGAAACAAAAATTTCACAACATATAAACTAATACATTAAATTAACCATCTCAATTTTCAATTTTTTACACACATTTAACAAATTAAGCTTACCTCACCGCCGGTCGCCGACTCCGGTTAAGTTATGTATGACAGAGATCAAATTATGGATGACCACCTTCTAAATAATGGCTACTAAATTATGCCTTCCCAGGTTCCATTTTTTGGGGGAAAGATGACTGCTCTTTTGGGGGAATACAGAGAGAGAGTGTGTTTAAGTTTTTAATAGAGAGAGAGAGAGTGTGTTTAAATTTTTAACTTTTTGGGTTCCGTGTAGTGAAAGACCTGCAAGGGGGTGTGGCTGTCTTTCAAAACTTTGCACTTTTTATTTGCGGAAATTACCGTTTTGCCCTGGATAGATGAATTGTTTGCCACTATCCGTTAGTGGTTTATCATTCCTCCCCTTCTACCACGAACTGAAGAGGAATGACAAATCACTAACCGATTGTGGATTGCAAATCCACTATCCAGGGCAAAATTGTAATTTCTAGCTGGGGAATGGGTTAGGCTGACTCTGAAAAGCAAAAAGAGAAAACTCTACAATTTTCTCACTCCTCTCTCCTATGTACTACTTGAAAGCGACAATTAATATTGTTTTAAACTCAAAATTAGGGAAGAGAGATAGCATGTGAGTGAATAAGGTTAACATTCTTAACAAGTTCCCTAGGGAACTTGTCAAAGCTGGTCCGGATACCTTAAAGTCGGATCACCTCTTTGGAATTTGTTTAGATATAAGTAGCTTGGTTGAACTTGTGAGGCACTCCATATGGCTAACTTCTCAACCTGGAGTGGTGAGTTTGCCTTGACATTCTCCAAATGGACGAACCTATTGTTTTGATTCGATAGAACCCACCCAATTCCAGCTCCAGTCCACCCCTTGGACTTGTTTCTCCTCCAAGCCTTGTTCGTGCAAATCGTTACCAACAAACCAAAATAGAACAATCATAAATGATAAATGCAACTAACAAACAACACATTAACCCGTAAAAAAAATACATTAAAGGGGACTAGGATCTCCAAACTTATCCTTCTCATATGCAGCTCTAACTTCCTCTGGCACAACAATGTGGAGCATCTTTTAATTAATGAAGCCTCTGTTTTCAATTTAAAAAAAAGTGAGTGGAACGACAAACCTCAATATTATGCGTAGCCGAAGTGTGGTAACCAAATAGTTTAAGCAAATATCCGTGGGCATTTGCTTGATTGCAACGAATATAGGAACACTACGGAATTAATACAACTTGACTTCCAAAATGAAGACTTTGCTCGTTGGTGATACATCATTCTATTGCTAGTTTATATATAGTGTCCAATACATGTAGGCCCTGTTCTTTTGGACTTATTTTCAGTTAAGTTCAGTTTCAGTTCAGTTTCTCTCATTCTAAAAGAACACAACCTACCTATTAAAAATCGGAGGAAATATATTATGGTTGGTATTTGGTATTACTATCATACTCATAGGGTCTCACCATGTTTGGGCCCAATGTCGAAAGTAATACTAATGTATTATATATTTTCATTAAGTACATAAATATAAACTAATTAAGTACATGTTAATGACGTACCTTCTCCACTAGACGGCTGAACTTCGTTTTGAGATGGTCGGCGTGGTGGCATGGTGGAACTAGATGATTGGTGGGATGTTCGTAACGGTGGGGAAACTTGAACTTCATCCGAGTGTTGTCCATATTCATAATCATTTTGGCTGTTAATCTCAAATTGGTCCATTATTTTGTTTTTTGTAGGATTTTTTGTAGTATTTTTTTGGAATTTTAATTTGTATAACTAAAAAAATTAAAAATTAACTTAGTATACTGCAAGAGACAAGAGAGACGGAGAGCAAGAAAAATTGAGAACAAGAGTATTGAAAGTATTAGAGACAGGAGATGAGAGATGGTGTGCTAAAATGGTTTTAAGGTGCTATTTATAGGAAAAAATGGGGGGGACAATAATTGAAATTTACACATACTTTCAAAATATAGCTCTATCTCCATGAGAAATCAATCCAATACTGTAATACTGATCAATGCATATGAAGAAAAAAATATCACTACTACAGTAAATAGCCTGCAAAAGTTGATAACTTTGAAATTGGAAGGCATGGAAGCTAGGAGATATTGCTTAGGTATAGTATAGCGCTAGGCTGTTGTTGAATGATAATTGTTGAGTATGCAACTTATCCATGCTATTTGATTTTACAATTCACTATAATGGAGGTTTCAGGGATCAGGAATAGTGAAATAATCAAAGAAAGAAGAGCATGCCAGAGGATGCCTTATCAGTTAAAGACTTTAAGCCTGCACAAAAAAGAGCTACTTGCCATGCCAAGTTGCCAAGTTGCATTTACATTTGGAAAAATTGATAAGAGTTGCAGCCCCAACTATGACCCCCCTTCCATAATAGATCCCAACTTTTGAATACTGCACAGCAGTCCCAACTTTGAGGGGTGTTTTATAATAATGGTCCTAGCAGGTCACCTAACCTGCTACAATAGGTAAACCTCTTAAATTATCACTCATGCCACCCCTTCCACCCTTTCCCCTGCACTGCCACCCCTCCCCCGCCTCTCCCCTACCCCCGCCACCCCTCCCCTACTCTAAAACCGCCAATGTCCGCCTCCCGACGGCTCGTCGGATCCCAACCACCCCCCGCCGGCGGCCACAGAACCCCTGCCTCCTCCCTCCACGGCCCGACGCACAACCACCACGCACTACGCAGCCCTTTGCTACACCACTACGAATGAATTAAAACCAAAACAGTCGAGAACAAAATAATGGTGAGGGACGAGAGAAAATCAAAAGAAAAAAAACTGGAGAGAGCAAGACAAAGATGGTGGAAATTCTCGTGTTGATCAGAGGCTAGTGTCGGAGCTTGCTTCACCGCACCACTAATAATGCTCATCACCTTCTTTGTCTCTCTACTTTCTCTCTCCTCTGCAGCACTAAAAATGTTGTTTGAAAGAATTGTGTGGTGATCTTTGCAGATGGCCGACGGGATGGTGGCGGGCTCCGACGAGCCGACGGCATGGAGGCAAAGAGTGGTTGCGGATGGTGGTGCAAGCAGTAGACCTTGGAGGGGGAAGAGTGAGATAGTATTGCGTGGGGAGAGGGGGGTGCGTGGCGAGGGGAGGGGTTGTGGGTTGGCAAGATAAGTGAAGGGGTGTTGGAAGGGGAGGGGAGGTGGCGGGGGTTAGCGGGGGATGGGGGTGGCAGGGAGGTCGGCGGGGGAGGGGGAAGGGGGGGAGGTCAATAGGGGGTCGGCAAGGGAGGGGGGTGGCGGGGGTCGGCAAGGGAGGGGGTGGCAGGGGTTAGCAAGGGGGTGGGGGTGGCAAGGGGTCAACATGGGAACCCCCTCAAACTTGTAAAAAAAAAAAATTTAGAAAAAAAAATTACCTTGAACAAGTAACCCTTCCACTTGGGCTAATTATTGTAAACACTCCTAAAAGTTGGGACTGGCGTGGAGTATTCAAAAGTTGGGATCTATTATGGAAGGGGGCGTAGTTGGGACTCCTTCTTGCCAATTTTTCCTTTACATTTTACAATTACACCACATCAGGAGAGGAGTTAAGAAGTTGGGTTTGCCAACTGCGAAATTTTCTTAATAAATGGGCCGGGAATCTTAATGCAATTACAATATGAATAACTGTAATAAGATTACTTTGGCATGTCCAACTTATTATGTTTTGTTCAAGTAACTGTAATGGGCTAGGAAAATTACAATTATTGGGCCAGGAAAATTACAAGATTTATTCAATGCATTGAATGCGGGGTGAACAATTACAACTATTGGGGCAGGAAAATTTCACGGGGTCAATTTGGGTGTGATGCAGGCTGGCAGTCTGGACCACGGGGTGGGTCACGGTGCGGGGCTGGGTCGGTCCATGAACCGGGCTAGTTTGTGGGTAAGTGGGTGGGTGGACTGGGCCGATTTCTTAGACTGGGCTAGGCTTGTTTTCCTTGCGGGCTCTAATGGGGTGGGCCAAAATTTTCCGGTCACGAACCATCCACCATTTTCACGGGCGCGACGGGCTTAGACGACTGGTCATAGGCCAAGCCCGCACGGTCCACGAGACGAGCTGGGCTGGATAGGCCTGCACTATTGGCCACCTCTAGGGCCCATGCTCACATAACATTGCACCTGAGTTCCACCTTCAACAACAACCCTAAACTCCTCTCAATCTTTCTCTCTCCTCCAACCACTCATACTCTCACTCCAGAATAAACCCAGCATCCTCCCAAAAACAACAATGGAGTAAAAACCCATAAACCCCTAAAACCTCAATTTTTTTTTTTTTGAAAAACTATGAACAAATCAAAGCTTCCACTTTCATGGCTATCACGCATAATCCTCACCAAACCCTCCAACATTAAACCCACAAACATCAATCCTTCACTCTCTCTCCTCCGCCCCATTTCCTCAACACCCACCACATTCAAATCCCGTCATTTCTGCTCTTACTCCTTCACCCCAGAAGAAGAAGAACGCGCACTCGATAATATCTTGAAAGAGATAGAGAAGGAGAAGCTCAAGGAGAGAGAAGAAAAGCGAAAGACGGGTATTTTAGTTGACGAGAATGCTGAAGAAGAAGAAGATTTTATGGGGGTTAATCCTTTGATTGAGAAAATGGAGAAATTGAATGCCAAAACTTATGGTATGCATGATAAAATGAAATTTAATCCTTATTGGGAAGATGATAGTGATCTTGATACTGATGATGAAGAAGCTGAAGATCCTGAGGTTATGGAGGAGATGAGGAAACATAATTTGGTGGTTGATAGGAAGATTAAACGTTACCAGGAATTGCTTAAGGAATTCGCCGTTTCTAGTACGTTTTTTCTGTCTTTTCTCTGCTATTTTAATCTTTGATTTTGCTATTATATAGTTATCATTTATATATGTGTTCTTGTTTTAATTATAAGCTTGTTTGTTTTTGGGCGAATTAGCTGTTAGTTGTTGTAGTAGCTCTTATATTTTAGGTGTGATAGCCTTCTATTGGGCGGATTTCGCAATGCTGTGTTGATATGGATTGGAATCTAATGTCTCATAGAATGCTGATTAGTTGTATGAAGTAGTATGCCTGTTGATTGGAGTATTTTAGCCTAGGTGGGATCGGAGACATTGGGGATTTGGGGTTAACAGCTGAGTATAGTATTGGGCCGATTTTGCAATGCTGTGTTGATATGGATTGAAATCTTAGAATGCTGATTAGTTGTATGAACTATGAAGTAGTATGCCTGTTGATTGGAGTATTTAAACAAGACACACTTTCGAGTAATGCAGCAGCGTAGTAGGATCGGAGACATTGGGGATTTGGGGGTAAACAGCTGAATGTAGTATTGGGCGAATTTCGGAATGCTGTGTTGATATGGATTGAAATCTAATGTCTCATAGTGCTGTGTGCTACAATGTGGAACGGTGGAGAAGTAGGAGCACTCGAAATTATAGCGTATTGAAGGATGCATACCATGTCTAATTTTGCCACTTCTTTTTTTTTCCTTCTTCCCACCAATATAACCTTCAATTAACTTTTATTATAAACAATAATATAATTGTCTGTATCCTGTCTTGTTTTGCTATGCAATTTTATCATCACTTTAGGCAAGCTATGAAATGAAATGACGGGCCTGGCTGGTAACAGCTGAATGTAGTAGTTGATCTGACCAGTTTCTCTAGGTTAAATGCTGATAACTCTCCCCCTCCCCCGCGGCTATCATCTATGCAATTGTTTTAGATTTGCTGAATTAGATGGTCTTTGACTCTGAGTATATCTTTGTATGAGAGAAATGATGACTTTACAGAAGTTGTATTTACAATCTTAATAATCTTACAGAATCTTTTGATGATGGCTTGAAATGGATGAAAAAGATTGATAAGTTTGAGGAGAAGCATATCCGTCTCCGGCTGGAGTACAGAGTCATTGGTGAATTGGTCGATCGTTTCAGGGAAGCCACTGGAAAAGACAAATTTCTGCTTGCTCAGAAGTTGAACAGAGCTATGAGGTTGGTAGAATGGAAGGAAACTTTTGATCCTAAAGATCCTGCCAATTATGGCATCATACAAAGGGAGGAAGTGGCTTCACCAGAAGTCGCCGAGGATGAAGAAGTTGAGAGAGAAAAGCCAATGATAGAAGGCAGAGTCGAAGATTCTGACGAAGAAGAATTTGATGACATGAAAGAGAGAGATGATATACTTCTTGAGAAGCTTAATGCTATTGACAAAAAGCTAGAAGAGAAATTAACAGCGTTGGATCATACGTTTGGAAAGAAAGGAAAGCTATTGGAAGAAGAAATCAGGGATCTTGCAGAGGAGAGAAATTCCCTGACGGAGAAGAAAAGAAGACCAATGTACAGGAAAGTAAGTGCAAGCATCATCTAAATTACAAAAATATTTATTTTCCTATGCCACCTTTAATATTTCACTAAAATATCTAGTATGTGTTTTGGCCTGCAATGCGCTCTTTTATTTTGGATTTATGTTTCATTCTTATGAAGTTGATATTCTCAGATCAGTCTGTAGTTCTTTAGAAGGCAAAGCTGGATATGCTCAGTTGTTACCAGTTAGAAGTTCTAGTTAGAGTCTTAGAAGCACATCCCGTGCGTCTTATCCCCCTTGAAGCCTCAAGGAGGTGCAAACTTTTGACAAGGGGATTATTTTCATTTATTTGATGAGTGACTGTATTTAGGTTGGGAGGTAAATTTGGATTAGGTTAGCTGGGTATATGCTAGTTATATCTGTAATGGTTATTTTTTACTTGGTGGCGAGTTTCAGCTGCAATGCAGTAGATAGATGTGTCAAATTACTTTCACATCCTCTTGAAAGAAACTCTGTTGGACAACATAGGTTGCATAGTTTGGTCTATCTAGTATTTGAAACACTGTATTAAGTGACTCTTTGTGACTGATTTTTAGGGCTTTGATGCACAACTGATTGATATGAACCGCACGTGCAAAGTGACAAAGGTATAATTGCACCCTTCTGCTCTTTTCTCTCTTTAGCTGATTGATTTCTCTTATCTAACCATGTTTCACACTTTATAGGGTGGTCAAGTGGTCAAGTATACAGCGATTATAGCTTGTGGGAATTATAATGGAGTAGTTGGTTATGCAAAAGCAAAAGGTCCAGCTATACCTCTTGCTCTTCAGAAGGTATGTTCTTATCAAGTTGTTGAATGACTGTCTCATGCAACTTTGATGTTTTGTTTGATTAGTTATGTTTATTAATGCAAATTTATCTCGTCTAATTGTATTCACAAGTTGTCGTTAACTGTGTACTTGCCAAAATCTGTAATCCAATCTTTCTTTTCAGCTTTACATCATAAAAATGATCACAGAAATAAAATTTATCTCAAGTTCAACACTTGCTGGCTTCCTGGCAATAACTATGTTGTACAGTTTGTACTGTAAATAGGGAATTGTCCCTGTCAGTTAGCCTGGATAGATATTAGGTCATTGTAGAGCTCAGGAAGTGTTCTGTGATGATTGAAGTTTTGGCCACTAAGTGCCATAGTTCGAAAGTTTCATCCAATTCCTGCTAATTGCTTCCAGATTCTGAATTTGCAAAAAGAAAGTTCTGAGTTCCGACAGTAATGATTAAGTCTGCAGTACGATAGTTTTACTTTGTTTAAGGTTATAATCATTTATGTGATCTGTAACATGTTGCTTGGCTTTGGATCTTGGAAAGCTAGTTTAAGATCTTGGAAACTGTCAGCCAATTCAAAACTTCCACCAGCCTCTCTTTTGGGACATTTGGTTCATAGTGTGGTATGAGGTTGGAAGTTAATTCATGATACTATGTCACTGATTCGATTTTAGGAGTGAACTATTTCTCGTTACTCATTGTTTGGATCGAAACTGCAATGAGCCGGTATTAAGGGGAGGGGTGCTTTAGACATTATCTTTATAAGTTAGTTATGGTTATGGCCTTATGGGTAGCTTGGCAAAGGAAAATCAGTATATATAGTGATAGTTAGAAAGAGGGAAAGCATGTATACTTGTGCGAGACTAAGTTTTTTCAATTGGCGTCGATAAACCCTCGCGGTTTTTCCTTCCCTCTTCTCTCCCTTTCTTTTATATTTATTTTATGTAATACCTTATGGTTTATGGTTGGTATGAGCCATACCATATCCTAGTGTTTCTAAAACCCATAAGTCACCATAATTATCCTAATCTTCCCACCAAACACTTATAGAGTGGCGAAAAGGGAAACAATAGGTGTGAATAGGAGTAGGGTGGTAATTGTATAAGAGTACGTGGTAACTAAAGGGCGTTAAGGAGTGAGAATAATAAGGCTTCGATTTTCTCATGTTTAAGCCTAGGGGGAGGAGAGGTTTTGGAAGTGGGCATTTTTCTTTTTATTCCACTACTACTTGTATGCTAAGCGAATTAGTGGATATTGTTATGGGTTCCCTCATTCCCACTAATTTGTGTTATGAATTAACATAACCTTGACACCATTGATGACAGAAAATGAGGAAGATAATGAGTATTTGATTGATAAACTGAAAATACAGCAAAACTAGATGATATTCAAGCTTTCGAGAGGCTTGATTCTCTCCCAAATGAACTCTTAAAAGCTCACCAATATTCCCAACAATTTTCAACATAACCTTCTTCTTACTAATATCTCCTATTTATAAGCTAACTAACTTGCTTTCTCTCCAAGCTAACCTAATTTTATTGTGCTTCCAATAATACCCCTCCCTTAATACCCAATGCATAACAATACCGGCCGCCCAAACTTCCACCTTGTCCTCAAGGTGGGTAATAATCAGAGCTGAATTTCCGACCTCGATAGTGCTGATCACTATGAGCTTCCAAATTCTGTGCACATAGTCGTTCAAGCCTCTCTTGGATGATTGTTGGTGTGATAGTTCTGGACTTAAAATTGTGCGAAAAATTCAGAAACCTGCCATGGAAGGGTCTTGGACTGTTATTGTTTGAATTGGTTTCATAAGTGTGGTGGTTGGAGGAAAATGAAAGAAAATTTAGGGTGAGAGTGTGGGTGGGACTAAACAACGCCAACATGGCCACATGGGTGGAGTTGTAAGCGTGGTTGGAGAGTTGGGTTTGATAGATGGGTTAAGTTGGATGGGTTCAAAGAAAAGGGGAATGGGTTGATTAAAAAAAATAAGGAAGGTGGGTTGTGGGAATTGTAAAAGGGTAGAGAATTGGGCATTTAAATTCTGGGTGAGGGAATTGGGCTTAGAGTTGACATAAGCATATTTGGGCCCAAGTTTGTAGGTGATGATTGGGCTATCAGTTTGTTGGTCAGAAAAATTAGAAGGATCATGTTCTAATAACTGGATGGGCTGATTTGAAAATGGGATAGGGTTTGGGCAATTTACAGGATTACCCTTACTAACATATTTTAGATCTGGCTTTCTCCTCAAGCCACTAAAGATCCCAGTCATTCTTCTTCCTTTCATCTGATCTTCTTGAAGGTTCTGCAACAAGGTCCACCATGAACGCCATTCTTCTTCATCACCATAATTCTCGCCGGCAAAGAAATCTGAATCTTCGCTGGTAGTTTTACCCGGAAAATATCTTCTAACTCGCCACCCTACATTAGCAGCTTCAGCTCCTCTCACAGAACCACCACAATCGCCACCACCACCAGTGAACCCTGGGCCACCACCGGACCCGCTGCCTCCGGCACCCCCTCTTTCGAACAACATAGTTGGTCTGCCGACTATCATACTCGCCTTACCATTTAATATACCACCACAAAAACCACCTCGACCTCCACCGGTAAATTCGCCTCCAAAATCACCTTGCCTTTCACCTGCAGATCGACTTTCCCCAGTTGTCGTTGCACCTTTAGCGTAGCTCCTTCTACCTATGTTCAGTTGGCCCTCGACATTTCTCCTGCTACCAGTAGCTTTCTGGTCCTTAGCTTCTCCTCCAATGGCACCATCAACAAGGCTGCTAAGGTCATCGCCGGATCTACTTTTCACCCGATGTGACTGCTGCTCCACTTCCGCTTCTGCTTTTTGGTTTTCTTCCTCCTCAATTGCCTCTCGAAGTTGTTTCAATTCCAACTTCAAAGGAGCCAAAGCTTCATCAAGAATTTTCGAAATTCCTCTTTGAATGTCCTCTATACATTTTCTTGTTATTTCCTCCATCTTTATAGAGAATTCCTTTCCAAACACCTCTGCTTCTAGAACTGGAGCTCTGACAAACTCCATTGCAGATTTTTTTTTTGAATACGCAAACTGAATATCAGTACTTAATCTCCCAGAATGAACTACTCTGATACCATTTGTTATGAATTAACATAACCTTGACACCATTGATGACAGAATATGAGGAAGATAATGAGTATTTGATTGATAAACGGAAAATACAGCAAAACTAGATGATATTCAAGCTTTCGAGAGGCTTGATTCTCTTTCTCTCCCAAATGAACTCTTAAAAGCTCACCAATATTCCCAACAATTTTCAACATAACCTTCTTCTCACTAATCTCTCCTATTTATAAGCTAACTAACTTGCTTTCTCTCCAAGCTAACCTAATTTTATTGTGCTTCCAATAATACCCCTCCCTTAATACCCAATGCATAACAATTTGTTACCAGTTACTACATACCTTAGCTCTAAAAAGTGCATCTGAACATGCTGCTAACCTTGTCGCCTCATGAAATCCTACTTTCAGTGAGAAAAAGGAGGCGCACGGCGCACCTAAGGTGTGCAAGTCCCTATCCAAGGCGCAACTACATGAGCTGCACCCTCTTCTTCATCCTTCTATTTGGTCGGCTCTTCTCTCTTTCCAGTTTTTCTCGCTCCTGTTTTATCCCCCCCCTTCTGGAATATGATCATACAATAAGGTCAAGAGTCAAGACACTGTTTGAAGTAACATTAATGTGTAGGCTTGCAGCAATGTGAAACTTGCAGAAGTAGCCAATATGCTTATTCAAAAGAAAAATTGACCAGACAAATCTCAAGCTTGGGAGTTCTGCCCATATTAATCTGAAGTTTGGATTATTTTTGAAAAAATCCAAAATTTGGGGATGACTTTCTAAACTTGGTTCTTAGTCCAAGTTTACACTGTTAAACAGGTCAAAAAGTGTGGGACGTTTCCATTGGTCTTCTTAATGTTTTTAATTATCTCAGAAATTCTCTTTCCCTCCCCTCCTGCGATGCTTCCTTCTCCTTCTAGGCTACAGCTAATTGCCCCTCCCCCTTTATTTCTGACGGCCATTCCGCTTTCCCCTGGCAGCCTGGCTGTCCACTGTTGATACCTTATTTGTTGGGTCCGTACCTGAAGATGCAGTCTCCCATCTCTCTATCTCCTTCTTACCATTTGTCGTCATTTCCTCTTTCTCCCTTACTTTCCAGTGAGTTACTGGGTTTTGGGGACACACCTAATTATAAGCCAATCTGTCCAGAGAGCAAATCTTTGTCTGCTTCAAATATATGGGGAATAAAGGCAGTATTTTCCTCAACTTGAGCCAATATCTCCAAAGTTTAATGTCTATAGTATTTATACTAATATTGCAGAGTTCTGTTTTTAATTGAAAGAAGTGTGATATGGAAATACACAATGAAAATGATTTGGAGAAAAGATCCGGATCAAGAACCCTGTATACTTCTGATGACATTTGAATATGTGCTCTTTTTGCTTTATGTTTTCCTCTTCCCGTTATGGCCAAAGCTTACACTATTGAGAAACTTATTTTTAAATACAGTTTGGAATCGTATATTTATCTGAGTGTGGCGCAGTTATTAAGTACCTTGGCATTGTGGATCAAATTCTGGGAATTCCTACAGATTCAGGAGTAAACTAACTTATGATCATAGTGAAGGACTGAAGTTACTTGGAGATTGGGCTGTTTGTTGTCATGGCTGGTGAAGGTAGTAGGGGCAGGGGACTGAGTTGTGGATTTTTGGTGTTGATGAAGGTAGCAGGGAGCTGGATTGTCTACATGAGGAGAGAGAAGAAAGTTAGAGAAAGGGTGAAATAGTGGGATTTATCTGGTTAGCTGTTTATTACCATTTGAACCAGACAACTAACAAGTCACTTGGACTATTCCCAAATTTGGACTTTTTAAAAAAATAACTCATACTTAGGATTAATATGGAATAACCTCCAAACAAGGGGATGCATCCTGTCAATTTTTCCTTATTCAAACAATTACACCTCGATGGCGCATATGGTAAACCTCATAGGTTAAGTTTTTATCTCTTAATAATAAGTTAAATCTGATCAATTTATTTGCTGCATATGGTAAATGGATGCTTTGTTTAACTACAACCTCTCTGAAGGAAAAGAGTGGGAAGTATTGAGCTCTTGGACAAGAATGTGCTATGTACAACTGACTATAATAGCCTATGGTTGTCATGAGGTGATAAAAATTCCCTGTTTGCCTGTTTGCACTGGCTTTTTTCCTGTTGCTGAGCAACATGATTAGAGTGCCCTGGTCACCTGCCTTCTTAATTTAATGTCTCTGTCTGAACATCATATACTAAACAGCTCGTGAGTCCTGAGTTTCGTTTTGGCATACGTCTTTTTGAGCAAGACTGTATGCATAAAATTTATCTAACTATTAATTCTTTTGCATGATTCAGGCCTATGAAAAATGCTTTCAGAATCTCCATTACATTGATAGATACGAGGATCATACGATCGCGCATGCTGTACAGACAACCTACAAAAAAACCAAGGTTCTATTTCTCCCTAACAATCTACACTCAACATCCAAGCTCTCTTAGTTGTTAACTCGCTATAGTTACTGAATATCATATTATGCCTTGAATGCTATTTCAGGTCTATCTATGGCCTGCAAAAACTGCAACGGGTATGAAAGCAGGCAAAACGGCACAAATGATATTGACCTTAGCTGGCTTCAAAAATGTAAAATCAAAGGCATGTATCTGATTTACTTGCTGTATTGACATATATGAACCATTTGATGATGCTTTTACGTATGATGAATTTAACCTGCTTTGTTTATAGCATTATGCTGGTGGTCTGTTGGATATAGGAACCTTGGATATCTGACTTGTGTTATTGTTCCGCTTAGGTTGTTGGTTCAAGGAATCCACATAACACTGTTAAGGCTCTTTTCCAAGCATTAAACGCGGTAAGTAGTAGATTTAGCTTGCATATTAGTTGTCGTGTCCCTGTGGTGGTGCAATTCTCATTGCTGTTTCCTCATTGCTGTTTTTGATACTGTTCTTTGCACAGGTCGAAACTCCAAAAGATGTTCAGGAGAAGTTTGGCCGAACTGTTGTTGAATCTTACCTTTTATAGTTGAAGTTCCAACCATTTTCTTTCAATCTTGCCCTTTTTTTCCCTTTCTAAAGGTGGGAGAACAAAAGGGGGGGGGTTGGAATTCATCTTGTCCACTCCCCTTAAACATAGTGTTTTGTTTTTGTAGCTTTGCCCTTTATTCAATCGTATAGGATATCAACTTTGCTATCGATTAGTATGTATCATGGGAATGGATGCCATTTTCTAGGAAAATAAGTTCAATTTTTCACTCGATTGATTTGTAAAGGAGAGAGAAAATTTCCTACAAGTATTCTCTAACTTTTCCAGGAGAATTCTCAGTATTTGAGGAAAGAATATCACATTTTCGTCACGTTTGTTGTCTTCTCCACCTAAAAGGAGTCTTAGTGCCATAAGTTTGCTTCTGCTAATGCCTTGTTAACTGGTATCTAGCAGTGAATGCACTGATAACGTGCAAGTAGAGAACAGATACACTTGAAATGGAGAACTCTACAAAATTTGACAAGAGTATTGTATGATGCTAATGTTATTCATACACTTTTTATTTTGGAAACTTTGTCTCAATAAAACTATATAGGAGACAGTAGACACCTTCTCTTGTTGCGTTAGCACATTTTGATGGAGTGATAAAGAATACAAACTTAGATATTTGCTCTCAGCATCACCAATTATTGACTATTTTGTGCTAAATAGTAAATAACACTCCGGTTACCGGAGTGACAATTAACACAACATAGTTAATGGTTGGTGATGCTGAGAGCAAATAGTTCAGTAAGTATTATTTAGCACATACCGGCAATACTTAGTATTACTGAGGGCCAATTTTCCTATATATAAACTATACAAGGGGTAGAAGATACCCGAAGTGTGGACGAGTCGAGGAAAGGTTGTGAATTCATCCCAATATTCCAACAATTAAGGAAGAATAATTCTAACTACTCGCAAATGTTGGCTACATGTTAGATTGTCAGTTACTAATTCGAGGAGGTAAAGAAAAACGTGGTTAAAGCTAGCAGAGTAGATCAAGAGAAACAAAGGGTCAGTAATAAAGAATATTCCAAATACTTCCTCCGTTGCATTTAAATAGGGTCAGTAATAAAGAATATTCCAAATACTTCCTCCGTTCCAAATTAAATGCAACAATTTGGATGACACATTCTCCTAGGCAAAATTTCTTAAGGTGAGATTAAGAAAAAGTAAAGGCATGTGACTAAATTAATATGGAGAGAGAAAGTGGGACCACAACAAGTAGTGTAGTTAAGTAAGGTTTAATTAGTTTTAGTAAGAATATATTCGTAATTTCCCACTCAAAAACTTTACCAAGAATAGAAAGAAGTAAAATGTTGCATTTAATTTGAAATTGTCGTTTATGGAAACTGTTGCATTTAATTTGGAACGGAGGAAGTATAAAGTTTCTTCAAAAGAAGGTTATACAAATTGCTCAATCAACTTGACACCAAACGAAGGAGAAATATACCCATAACCAACTTGTGAACTGCAAGTGCCGCCCCCTCTCTCTTTTTCTCTCTCTCTCAAACCCTAGCCTCCCCTACCCCTTCTTCATCAATTAGGGGCTGCCATGGATGATTTCATCCATAGTAAGCCCCTTTTCCCCTTTTTTATTTTCAGTTTTTAGTTCATTTTCTTGTTTTGTTTAATAAATTAGTCTCTCTTTATGAGATTTTCTCAAACCCTGTTATGGGGCTTTTAGTTTCTGTTTTGGAAATCTCCTTCTCCCATATGGGAGTTGTGAGTATGGTTCTTTTGCTTTTAGGTATGAGAAATTATTCTCATTGGTTGAAGTTCGAGACTCAACATGAAGGTATTGGAATCTCGAATGCGGTCAACCTGACTCGATCAAGAATGTTCTTCCCAAACTATATCAGAATGATAGACTTCCTCATCAATAGTTGCTTGATTCAAAGCAAATACAAGAGGCCGCATTTGTATCTTTCGATCCGGTTCATTGTAGTTTCTTTGAAGACGAATTTGATTTAGTCTTGTTTAATTGTATCTTGTTTTTCTTTAATACCTATTGTAGATGTCGTTTGGCCTTCAATTAATGAAATTTCTCTTTAAAAAAAAAAACTTGTGCTTTCCAATCTCTTATCCTCATTACTAATGCACTAGTAGCCTACCGACAATTGCCCACCAAACAACTATCTTTTACCATAATTATATAAACAACTTTGTGTCACTAGTCCACTAAAAATATCTAATATCCTACTTTATTTTTGAAGCTACTATACAATGCCATAAATTATACATAACACGTCATAATGAAAATCACATCCAAAAATATTTACATTTATCTAGCATCGATTCACATCTCTCTTGTCATCACTCTCTTATAGAAGTATGTAGAAGTATAATTTCAATGACAAGTTATGATGGTTGAGACTTATCTCAAAACAAAATTAATGTAAATCGTCACCTACCATGCATATACCTGTGTAGAAGTAGTTAGAGTCTAATCACATACAAAGTTGTTTGAAACAACCTAGTCGTATTTGTTTAGTGGCAAGATTTGTATCTTTCTAAACCGGAAGTCATGAGATCAAACGCGACTAAAGATTTAGCTTCGGCTTAGCTGATCACATACAGATCACTCCAGTATAGCTTCAGCTCGTACGTATTACCTGATCACCTCTGTCCTTGCGTATAATAGCCAGCCTCCAAAGTCCAAATAACTCATCGCCAGCTCACCCAGAATTCTTAACATCTACATTTAGTTTGTGCATGTTATCCACCAGTTGAAGAGGAAATTCGTCGAAAACATTCTCACGCAATGACGCATCAAGATATGAATACATACTCTCACTTACATTGATTACACGAGCACGCACCTTACTAAGATTACCAATTATTCTTCTAAATTATTGCGGGTAAACCAAACAACTAGATAGGTACAGCAGCAGTACAGCTTTTAAGATTACTATGTTATCTCAAATCATTACTTGGTCAACTTTTTTTTTTTGAAAGGAACTTTGTCAACTTTTCCCACGAAAAAACATGTGGATTAAATTAAACTTCTTTCTAACAAACCAACATGCTAAGTAGTAAGTATATAGTATTAGTATACACTCTTCATATATCCACTTGTTGCTCTCTATTTTATTGTTCATCGACTTTTACTAAGTTTAAGCGTCAAGTTCTTTTATGCAATACACACACGTCTTCCTATCATCCTATGGAGCCATTTACTACCAAGGGTAACACAGAGTAGCGCAACTCTAAATTTATTTTATAGGGTTTTCTACTTAAATGCTCCGTATTTTTTAATTTATGTTGTACACGATTTTTTTGAAAATTCCACGTTGTACCCTGCCTTTCTAAACAAGACACCTAAATACCCTTATACAAAAATTGTGAGAAAGACATAAAATTCTCACTTTCTAGTTTCTACCATTCCTCCTTGCATTAATTCCATATTATTTTACTCTCGAAAGGTTCTGGTCCAATAAAGCTCAACACCAAAAAGCGCGTATAATAACGGAGTACAAGTCAAGAAACAAGAGTAATAGATGTCAATATGTCATGTCATAAGTAAATAGAAGACCATAAATCGTCTGGTTGAAGTTTGCCAGAGCCTTAAACTCCCTCCTTTCCCCCACACGCGACAAATTATTCGCCCCATTTTAGCACTTCCATCTATATAATCACCATCCCCAAAAAAAAAAACTTCTTCACTTAACTTCATAAGCTCCAAAAACAGCGGTTATGGAGGATGCTAAACAAGCCCATAAGGCCCATGTTCTTGTGGTTCCATATCCAAGCCAAGGCCATATCAACCCAATGCTTCAATTCTCCAAACGCTTGGCCTCTAAAGGCATCAAGCCCACCTTAGCCCCAACTATCTGCTTCTCCAAACTCATGCATACTTCCATCATCCCAACCCACTAAGGCCCAAATATCCAAGTACGGCCCATTTCAGATGGCTACGACGATGGTGGTTTTCTTTCAGCCGAGTCGATTTCGGCCTACTTGGATAGCTTTCGGACCAACGGCCCAAAATCATTGGCCCAACTCATTAATAAGCTATCTGAGGAAGGTGACCCAGTTAAGGCAATCATTTATGATGGGCAGTTACCTTGGGCTTTGGATGTGGCCAGGCAATTTGGGCTTGTTGCTGTGTTGTTTTTCACTGAGACTTGTTCAGTTAACAGTATATACTACCATGTTCAACGTGGGCTGATCAAACTCCCATTTATGGGCCCTGGCCCAATTAAAGTCTCGGTACCGGGTGCGGTGGAGCTCCAACCGTGGGAGGCTCCATCGCTTGTGCAAAATTATGATGCATTGTCGGTTTGGTTTGATGAAATTTTGAAGCAGTTTTCTGATATTGATAAAGTAGATTGGGTGCTTTTCAATATTTTCTATGACATGGAGAAAGAGGTAACTCAACCTATACATCGTTGCGTATGTATTTTCTATAAATGTGACTATGTGACCACGTAAAGATCTATAAATGAGCTGGTTTAAGGAATTAATAAAAAAACTATACTTCATATTTGTTTAGAAGACTATAACAAATTTGTGGGATTGATCCGGCCTAACCATAGTCGTTTTTGTCATAATAAGTTTATAACCAAACTATGGATTTCACAAGTTCTATATCATTTAAACCTGCTTCATCTATAACCAAAAAAATAGAAACAAAATTAGGTTGCATATATGTGATTTTTCCGTGTCTAAACTCTAAAGTAGGTATCTCTTTAGAGACATTGAAATGATGTTGATGTTAACATTAAAATGGTAAATGGAGAAGTTGTTCGCTAGCGAACAACTTATTAAGAGCAAGATTTGGTCATTTGGTGTAGGGCATGGTCCAAATCAAGTGGGTTTACCAAATTGTCCCCTCTCACCTATTTCTTTGGAGAACTGTTCACCAAATAGCCAGACTCTTAATATTTTATATGTTTCCCCCTTTTTACTGTTCAGGTGGTTGATTGGATGGCGAAAATGTGGAAAGTAAGAACCATAGGACCAACAATTCCATCATACTACCTAGACAAAAGACTAGAAGATGACAAAGACTACAGCTTCCATCGCTTCAAACCAAATGCACCCATATGCAAGAACTGGCTAGACACCAAGCCAAGACACTCCGTCATCTACATGTCCTTCGGAAGCTTAGCCAAGTTATCCGAACAACAATTCGAAGAACTAGCATATGGTTTAAAAAACACCAACCAAAATTTCTTATGGGTCGTAAGAGAATTAGAGCAACCCAAACTTCCTAAGGGGTTCATAGACCAAACTTCAGGACAAGGCCTAATAGTATCCTGGGCCTCTCAGCTAGAGATATTGGCTCATGACGCGGTTGGTTGTTTCGTGACTCATTGTGGGTTCAACTCGGTGCTCGAAGCGTTGTGTCTCGGAGTGCCAGTGGTGGGAGTGCCACATTGGGGAGATCAAGGGACTAATGCTAAGTTTGTGGAGGATGTTTGGAGAGTTGGGATAAGAGCTAAGGTAGATGAGAAGGGAATTGTGAGAAGAGATAAATTGGAGGAATGTATAAAGGAAGTGATGGAGGGTGAAAAAAGGGAAGAACTTAGGAAGAATGCTGCTAAATGGAAGAAGTTGGCTAAAGAAGCAATGGATGAAGGTGGAAGTTCTGATGAGAATATAAATGAGTTTGTGGGTTATCTAGCAGGATGTTAGCAGTAGGTAATCTTTTAATTAAGCTTTCGTTATCGTATGATCATTGATGGTCTAAATAATTTTTCAAAAGCCTCTCAAAGAAAAAAAAAGTTGTCAAATGAACTTATGCAATGCTTGAATTCAATTATGTAAATAACTAACTTGTCAAAATAGTATATGTCTAAGTCAGGAGACAATTTTTAATTGTTAGAGTTTGCACACTAGATTAATACGTCAAAAACTTCCCAATATAAGAACACACCAGAATAGGGGATGAAACCTCGTTTTCAAAAATAACGCGATTTCTACCTTACGAACACCCAAATAGCCCAACATAGAACCATAACACGGGCTCGCAGATCTTCATCCAACTTGTGAAACACGTCATTCACCCATGCCATAAAAGATGGGAAGCAACGCTCTACTAGCCAAGCCAACCCGGCGGCATCCCATATACTTGCAGCCGAAACACACCCCAGAAGAGCATGCTGGCAGCATTCACAGAGAGCCCCACACAACTCACATTCCTTCGTCAAACTAGGAATGCGCCGATGTTGTCGTTGGCAAAACATCTTTTACTTGTGTTTATTGGTGAAAAAGCATGATAAAGATGTGCATGATATACATATTAATGTGCTATCTGAAAGTTCAGATTTTTAGTTAATACATCATGGCTGATGTCAGGGTAATTAAGCAAGGTAAAAGAAAACAGTAGAACCTCTTCTTTATAAAAACTCCTAATGTGGATTCTACACTCCTACTTAAACTGTGAAACACAGCATATTGTTATTTTGTTCACCCATTTTTAAGCTCTGCATCACCAACACAAATAAATAAAAAATTATGGAGGATGCTAAACAAGGCCAAAAAGCCCATGTTCTTGTGGTTCCATTTCCAGCCCAAGGCCACATCAACCCGATGTTTCAATTCTCCAAACGCTTGGCCTCCAAAGGGATCAAGCCCACCTTAACCCCAACTGTTTACATTGCTAAATCCATGCAGACCCACACTATTCCAACCCAATATGGCCCACCAATCCAAATAAGGCCCATTTCTGACGGTTACGACGATGGTGGTTATGCACAGGCTGAGTCTACTGCGGCCTACTTGGATAGCATCGCAATCGAAGGCCCAAAAACACTGGCCCAGCTCATTCAGAAGCTAGCCGAGGAAGGGGATCCAGTTAAGGCTGTTATCTATGATGGGTTTGCGCCTTGGGCTTTGGATGTGGCCAAGCAGTTTGGGCTTGTTGGAGTTTTGTTCTTTACTCAGTCTTGTTCAGTAAACAGCATATACTATCATGTCCATCGTGGGCTGATCCAGCTACCACTTTTGGGCCCTGGTCCAAGTACGGTCTCAGTTCCTGGTGTTCCGGAGCTCCACCCGTGGGAGGTTCCGTCTTTCGTCGAAAATTACGGGTCATACCCGTTTTGGTTTGATTCGGTTATGAAGCAGTTCTCTAACATTGATCAAGTGGATTGGGTGTTGTGCAATATTTTCTATGACATGGAGACAGAGGTAAGTGAATACTATGCATGCTTTGCATCAAAAAGAAAAAAAAACTATGCATAGTACTAAAAGTACATGTTTGATGTGTGGTCAAAAAGTACAGACGTGACATCTTACCTTACTAAAATGTGTTTTATAGAGAAGTAAGAGTGAAAAAGTTTCAAGTTAAATTATGAAGTACGTAAAATATTAAATAGTGCAAAAGTCAAAACGTATCAACTTCGAAATTTATTTACCCCTCGCTTGGAGTAGATTGTAGAAGTCTATTAAAAACAATGAGGCAATGTTGATTGATGTTCATATAAACCGGCACTTAACATGCATGTATATTTTTGCCTCTTTATTTGTTCAGGTGGTTGATTGGATGGCGAAAATGTGGAAAGTAAAAACCATAGGACCAACAGTTCCATCATATTACCTTGACAAAAGACTAGAAGATGACAAAGACTACAACCTCCAACTTTTCAAGCCAAACAATGCCTTATGCAAAAACTGGTTAGACTCCAAACCAAAAGACTCCGTCGTCTACGTGTCCTTCGGAAGCGCGGCCGAGTTATCTGAAGAACAATTTGAAGAACTATCATGGGGTTTAAGAAACAGCCATAACAATTTTTTGTGGGTTGTAAGAGAAAATGAGCAAGCTAAGCTTCCAAAGGGGTTCATAGATGAAGCTTCTAAACAAGGCCTAGTGGTGAGTTGGGCTTCCCAGCTGGACATTTTGACGCACGAGGCGACGGGTTGTTTTGTGACTCATTGTGGGTTCAACTCGGTCCTCGAAACGTTGTCCCTCGGAGTGCCGGTGGTGGCGGTTCCACAATGGACAGACCAAGGGACTAATGCTAAGTTTGTGGAGGATGTTTGGAGAGTTGGTGTAAGAGCCAAGGTAGATGAGAAGGGGATTGTGAGGAGAAAGATGTTGGAAGAATGTATTAAGGAAGTGATGGAGGGTGAGAAAAGGGAAGAATTTAAGAAGAATGCTGCTAAATGGAAGAGGTTGGCTAAAGAAGCAATGGATGAAGGTGGAAGTTCTGATAAGAATATTGATGAGTTTGTAGCTTATCTTGTTGGATGATAACAGTTGTAATTTTAGAAAGCAATTTACACTTTGTTTTTGTTTTTGTTTTTGGTGTTGAGTTAGAGAGCGACTGAGCATGGTGATGTAGACGAGATTTGATCTCAGTTTTTGGTACCTTCCCACAAGGCCACAAGACTTTACCAATTTAGCTAGATGACATCCACAATAAGCAATATATATATGTATTGTATGTATAAGAGTTGTGTAATAAGGTAAGATGCATGGATGAACCAATATAAGAACAATTTATCTTTCCCATCAATTCTTTCAAATTCTCTAAAAATATTCCGTTGCTAAACTTTACTTGAGGATATTTGATGTCTTTGAGAGATCAATCATAATTAGTGATAATAATTTTCAGATGGTTTTAGAAAGGACGACGAGGGGGGATCAGGACGTACATTAAACTTTAGGAAAAATGGATCAGAATACCCCCAACTTTGGCCCGTCCGCTTTTAATACCCCCAACTATGGGTTATTTTTAAATACCCCAAACTATTGGGGAGGTCCGCCAAAAATGCTCCATTTACCTGTTATGACCGGATGAACTGGTAAACCAAAACTCCCAACCCCCCTCCTCTGCTCATCTCTTTCCCCTGCTCATCCCACCACCCCTCACCCCCACCCCCCACCACCCACTGCCACCTTCCCTCACCCCCACTACCACCCTTCCCTTCTCACGGCACCATCATCAACACCACCTGGTACCCTCCCTTCCTCCCACCACCGCAACACCCTGCTTCTCTCACACTCGACGCGACCTACGCTGCCACTGCTCCTACTTGCTGCGCCGCTGCTGCACTCACCCGCACCACCAGTCTGCCGCCACAGTTCTGTCAGGGACCCTTGTGCACCGCCGCTGCACTGTAGATCCGAGCTCATCTCCTCCCTCGCTATTTCTCCCTCGTGCTCTTTCCTCTACTATGTGCGGTTTCGCTGCTCACCGGAGTTTGAAAATGACGAACTGGGGCTGCTGCTGCCTTTTCCGTTTCTCCATTATATAACAACCAGATATCATCGTGTTCCATGAAATAATATTTTTTGAGGCCATCAATTTAAAAAGCTTAAAAGAGGAGTGAAGTTGATGGCAATGAGTATAAAACGCTAATAGGGTATTTGACACATTAAGATTTAAAGAAAAACCCCTTCTTATGGCAATGGCATGAGCAGACTTACCCAGCAGCAATGCTTGTAGCTCAGAGCAAGCAGAAAGAATATTGACAACGGAAATCAAATCTGCCTCTAATCCTGCCACTTGCATCTCAAGGACAGCATTCAAACTTGTTTGTGCAAGCCCATGATGCACGTATGCTGAAATGATTGAATTCCAACTTCCAAGTAAGGAGGTTCTTGTGAGGCAACCAAGTAAATACTTTTACAGCTGAGCGAACATCTCCTAGCTTCTCATACATAGATATTACTGTTGTTGCCACAGAAACCTGGTTGTTTATCCCATATTTAATCAAAGCATTCTAAGAAACCACATCCCATTTAGGCATTCTGTCGAACATAAACCGTGCAATGTCTATAAGCTCGATTTTGGCATAAAAATCAACAAAAGCGTAGTGGGAGTGGGGAGGAGTGGCTGCGGGGGTGGGGGGAGTGGGGGGTTGTTGGGGGGGGTGGGGGCTGCTGGGGTGGTGGGAGTGGGAAGGGGGCTGCGGGGTGGGGGGGAGTGGGGAGGGATGTTAGGGTGGTGGGAGTAGGGAGGGGAGCTGGGGCGCTGGGCTGGCAGGAGGGCTATGGCGGTGGAGGGGGGAGGAGCTGGGGTGGATGTGGCTGAAATGGTGGTGGATGGGATTAGAATTTGAAATAAAAATAAAAGAGAAATAAAAAATAAAAAAATTACCTTGTTAACAGGTTACAAGTCATCTGGGTGTATTTTTGACGGACCTCTCCGATAGTTGGGGGTATTTAAAAATAACCCATAGTTTGGGGTATTAAAAGCGGACGGGCCAAAGTTGGGGGTATTCTGATCCATTTTTCCTAAACTTTATGTAATGTTTGGATTAGAAATCCAATATGTTTGGTTTGGGTAAATTAGGCCAGGTTATTCAAATCTAAATAGTAGAAAGTCTTGACATAATATGCAAGTTTAAATAAGGTTTCATGATAAAATCGATTGACAAAGTTGTAATATCTAATCAAGCTTACTTGTTCATTAGTCATAAAATTGGATTAGAAATCGTAAACTCTAATTGTTCTAACAATGAATACTTAACAATCTTACCCATGTACTGTATTTGTTCAACCATAAAATAATATAAACAGCTTAGCTTTAAGGTTAGAACTAGTTATTAGGCCCGGGCTACGCCTCAGGTAAGGAAAATTTTCATTTGTTAATATTATACTTTAAGATGATAACACTAAATGTTATTTGGTCCAGTGGTTAAAACTTTAGTATATGTTCTTGGGTCCCGGGATCAAACCCTATGCTACGCAATTTCTATTTTTTTAATTGTTGTGGATTACATGGAGTAAAACTCCCTTAGGGAGAGCGCCACGTGACACCATTCCTTGTTTAGACACGCCTTTTAATATATTAGTACTAGCATTTTTTGCACGCGATGCGTGCTTGGATTTTTTTCGAGACAAAAACTCGGTTTTCTTTGACATAAGTAAGAGTCAAAATTTGAACATTAGACATACGAAGTATAATTGTTTTTAGTTGCAAAATTTGATTGGTTTAGTCTCTGTCACTTAAGTCTCTCACCAGTCTATTTTTTTTTTTTTTACTTTTCAAAGTTAAATTCTATGAACAAAATAGAAATTTATTGAATTTATTTATGATTTCTAATATTATAATTTTTTAGTTGATTTTTGAATTAAGTACACTACTTCATAGATTGTGAAGAAAGTGGACACTTTGATTTCAAGTCAAGAGTTGGGTGTTGTGTCATTAGAAAATTTGACAATATATTTCTTTGATTTGAATGTTTGTTTAGCAAAAGGTTTGTCATATCTGCATTTACATATTATGTCATGTTTGTAATATAATATTTGTTAATGACACTATTTCACTTTGTTAACTGATTGAATGTTATATTTTTAATGTAATACGGAGTACTTAATTGTGTATTAATTGATAAAATATTTGACTAATATAATTTTCATATTTACTTTGTTAGTATGAATGCGTTAATACTTGTAGACAATTGTCTTCGTTTATGGTGGCTCAGTTGTTATATAATTGTGTTCAACATTTTTATGATATAATTGAATATGCATTCGAACATAAGAGTTGCTAGTTTTTTTTTCAACTAATTTGAAATAACTTGCAAGACTAAAAGAATTATGTACCTTTTTGGAAGTTCGCAAATCGCTAATGGACAAATGTGTGATATCCCCGTCGAAATCGTATGTTTTTCTCAGTTTTCAATTTGTATTGATGTTGTAGTGTATTGGTAATTTTTGTGAGTATGTAATTGTGAATGGTTCTTGAGAACAGAGTAATTTGTAAATGAATTTTTGTAAATGTTTTTGTGAGTATGTATTGACATTGCAGTGTATTGGTTGTAGTTTGTAAGTGAATTTTTAAGTTTTTGTAAAGTTTCCTCATTTGAGTGATTTGTATAACGTAAATTATGCAATTCTATGATTTTAGTTGACTTGTGAGTGATTGTTATAATTTTATTTCCGGTATTTTTGTTTGAAGCCCCGCTTTAGTTTGTATGTGAATTTGTAATTTAGAAAGGGAAGAGGGGTAAAATAGTCTCTTCATTCGGAGACACCATAGCTCCCCCCTTCCCTTATACTCCCTCCGTCCTTTATTAGTTTACCCACTTTGACTTATAACACTATTCATCTTTATTACTTTGACCATCATTTGTGCTTTATATGTAAGGAAAAATATAATCATGTGGGATATCGTTTGATTCGTCACAATATGTAGTTTCGGAATATCTGATGGGTTTTTAAAATATACCGCAAGTGCACGGTGTCTGTTTAGCAGAAACTGGCAAATACGGGTCGATCCACAGGGAGAGGAGTTCTACAGATTAATGCTCAATTATCTAACTACTTCAAGAGGGGAAATTGATTGAGGAATTAATAACTAAACTAGAATAAACTATAACACAAAAAGATGGAAATTTATCAAATAATTAAAAACCTAGGGCAATCGATCGGTCCACCATGCTTATACCAATTTAATCACTACAATATAGTTCGACAATACTTGGATTGAGGTTCGAATAAATCAAGTATTTCGTTAATCCTTGGTCAGGCATTAACAACTCTTAGATTAACATATGCCAGTACGGTCGCTCAACATAATCAAATCTACCTATTGTAACAAGCCTCTAATGAATACGATCTTTCGATTCTAATTCTTATTAGCTAAACATAACTCATGATATTGCGCAATTACATGAATTAAACAAGCATAACAAATCAATAGGAATTATTCTAATTCAATCCAAATAAAGAAGAACTTTAAACCACAATCAAAAAGGTATAAACATGGCTTCCCTCTCTAAGCCCTAGAAAAAGTCTACTCACTCATGATAATAAGAAACTCAATAAACATAATCAAAGTAAAAGAATTCATAAAATTAAACAAAGTAAAGAAAAATACCGAATGATTCAAGAACAACGAAAACCAAAATCGATGATCTTTATAATCTTCAAGGGCAAGAGTTAATACAAACTAGAGAGAGAGAAACTAAGTGTTTAGCCCTAAAAACGTATAAAATAAGATAGTCTAATTGGAATTACCAAAAACCTATTTATACTTTTCTTACAAAACCGGCTAAAAAAAGCAAAGAAACCCGTCCCGAGAAAACCGCCCGGTCGGGCGACGGTGATTAAGAAAGCTACGACAAAGAAGGAAATCCGCCCGGTCAACCGGGCGGGACCGCCCGGTCGGGCGCGTAAGCAGAATTTCACCTCTTCTCGCCCGGTTGACCGGGCGAACAAATCTCATATGCAGGATAACTTTGTGGCCCGCCCGGTCGGGCAAAACCGCCCTGGCCGACCGGCGGGAGTGATTTTGGCTCTCTTTTTAGTGTAATCTTGTCCGAATCACTTGTGCAATCTCTTGGATCTTCTATGGGCTATAAGTAGTCCGTTGGACTTCCGTTCGCGCTCAAATGAGGGTGCTAGACGCTTAAACTGCACAAAAACATCTAAGACACGGAAACAAGTCCAAACATATCAAATAACTCAAGAATCGAGCTCCAATGAGCTCAAATCAACTATCAAAGCTAAAGGAGTAGAGTTAAATAATCTATATAAAATAGATACATCAAAATCCCCCAAGCTAACCTTTTGCTTGTCCCTAAGCAAAACCACACAAATGAGTTACAAGATACAATTGTTTCACCCCATAGAAAATGCAGTTCGAAAATATTAGTAGACTCAAAAATCAATCAAGAAAGCGTGCATCATCATCAATCCTTTATATCAAGCCAATGACCAATCACCGAGAAAGACAATCAAGCAAGGTCACTACACATATCATGCAAATACTAAGATGGTGCTCACAAGGGGGAACGCTCTTCTCTCATTTTTTTGTGGCAGGCAAAAGATGTGCCCGATCACTCACCATCCCCACCATAACAACCCTTCCCACTCACACTCTCATGTGTTTAAAAAGGTAATAATGCCACTCATCCTAATCATGTCGACTCAAGTAGCAAACGTACTCTTTAACCTTGACAAACTGACTACACATCAATCCAATAAACAATGTAAACACAAGCTCAAGAGGACTTTTTCAGGAGTGTAATGGGGCTTAGGTAAGGGTAGGGAATATGTATAGGAAATGTGGTGGAAAAACCCAAGAATGGGGAAGCAAAAGTCACTAGAAGCATCAACTAAAACACAACCAATAACAATGTCCCAACTCTATGAATCAACAAAATTTTCAATAAACCCATCCTTGAAGCAGTGTAATGAATTTTTTTTCTTCTTTGCAAGCGATTGTGAAGGAAAGAATTTCATACCCTTTTGTTCATTTTTTTTTTCTTTGCATCTTTTCGATCCAACAATCACATTTATTTCACTTTGCTTATTCTCTTCTTTTTCTCGAACTTTGAACCTTACAAAATACAATCATCTCTACCCAAATTAACTCATAGCAACCATTTCAGATACTAACTTCGACAGATGCTCCCCCAAGCTAGGCTTGGATTAATATCAAAATAAGGGCCATGGGCATGTAATGAGGTTTAGTAACATGAAATAGTCATTAGGCTCAGCTGGGCTAAGGAGGATAATAGTATATCAATAAAAATCACTTTGAGGCTCAAGAATCAGACAAAAGGACGCCTCTATCATAGCAATTGCCACAAGTCATCAGATATCAATAAGTACGTTGTCAAAGTCAAGATCAGTCAACTAATGAGGAACTAACACACAAGAAACAGAATGGATGTAGAAATAAATCCATTGGCAAGAATGAGTCCTCACAGTCTAACCAACTTAGCTCTACAATCAATGCAAGTGCCGCAAGTATCATGCAATCAAGGGTCATGGAAGATTGAAAATCAACTCAAGACTAACAAATACTCACGCTAACTATCATAGATTCAGAGTCTAAAAATTCATTCAAAAATTTGGGGGTGCAGGGAAACAACCATGCAACTCATCATAACTCATGTCAAGCTCGTATTTTTTTCAAGTTTTTCTTTTTTTTTTTTTTTTTTTTTTTGAAAACCAAAATAAAAAACGAAACTAGACTAACTATACTACAAAGCAGTAAAGAGAGGGAAAGTACTTACAGAAATCCTCCCCCCAAGCTAAACTCGGCAATGGCCTCATTGCAGCTAGAGGGAAAAAGAGGACTCACGCGTCATCATCAGACATGTCGGCAGTAAAACTGCCACCGGTAGTACCTGCAGCACCAAAAGCAAGTATGGCAGAAGGAACATCCCGAGCATGGTCAGTAGGGTCAGGGACCTGTGGTGTGTACCATGAAGGGTGGGTGGCATCATGGGCAACAAGCCCTTGGTGAAAATAGTCATGGTAGATAGGGTACAGGGCATGGCGCATGTCAGACTCCACGGTAGTCAACCGTGTGTCCAACGAAGTCAGGTGAGTCTGGATGGTAGCCTGCCCAAGCTCAAGGCGGCCCATCTGGGAGGTAAGGGGCTGTTGTCCTCGCTCAAGGCGGTAAGGACCGCCATCATAGGATCCATAGGCGCGGCGAGAGGAGGAGGCTTCCCACGGGCTGCCTGTGGTAGGTCCGCAGAGGTCGCCTAACAATGGGCTCTTGACCCCGCATAGGAAGGAGGTACGACCCCACACCAGGCTCTAAGCGGGTCTGAGCAGGGTCAGGAAGAAGGATAGACTCCTTCTTAGCAATGAGCCACCTAAATTTGTTCGCAGACTGGGCGGTTAGCCATTTAGCATTTGTCATATAATCAATGCTAATCTCGGCGGGACCAAAGAACAAAGCATTGCTAATGTCAGGGGTATAGCCAAAATGAGCAGCAATAGCGGTAATGAGGCCACCTAAAACAATAGGTTGCCCCCTAACACTACCATCGTCAAACAAATCAGGTAAATTGGCGGCAGTCCACTTCAGCTGGGACACAAACAGATAAGGAAGGCACAGAGAGAAATCAAGCTCTGGAAACAAATAACTACCCATTAAAAAAATCTCCTGTTTTTGACAGGAGTGGGGCTCAGCACGCCCAAAAAGTGTGAATCCCAAAAAGCGCTGTAAGTAGCGAAGGCTGGGAAAATGGAGGTGGTCTGCAGTCATATGTTGGGTGTTAACATCCCCATCACCTGTGAATGCGGTCCACAAGGTATTAATTCGAACAGTGGGAGGGGGGCGGTGATCATCGGTAACAGGGAGGCCAAAAATAGCAGCTAATTGGCCTAATGTGAGTTCTCGATCCTCATTCATGAGGCGAAAACGGATAACTTGATTTTTATTGCCTACTTCTAATGAGCTCAAGAATTCAAGTGTAAGATGCCTATATGTCCAGAAAAACATGCCGAACATTGTTCCCAATCCCAATTTCTCAAATAGCTTTTTAGTTTCACCGTAAATACCCAAAGCATGCAAAGCATTGTCATCAACAAAACGAGTAGGAATTATGTTCCGATATTTCAACTTTTCAAATCTTTGTTTTTGTTCTAGGGATTTGAAGATTACCTGCGGGAATGTCGAATCTGGTGGAATTTGAGCGCTTGATTCCCCTCTTGAGCTGTGTTTCCTCTTGCTTGGCCCTGACATGGTGGAAAAGAAAAGACAAGTGGAGATTTTTGGGAGTGAGAGAATTGAAGTGGGATGATGGAGGTTTTATGGGAGAAAGATGAAGAAAAGTGTTGGGATATGAAGAAATTGAAGGAAAAGACGGAATTTGTGAATGGTGAAAGGTAGGGTGGAGTTTGGCTATGGAGGTTTTTAGGAGAGAGAGAGAGAGAGTTGAGAGGATGAAGAAAAGTGAGAAAATGAAAGAAGTGAAGGAAGAAATAAGCGTATCCAAGTCCGTAATATCCGCCCGGTCGGGCTGTCCCGCCCGGTTGACCGGGCGAAAACAAATCTTGTTTTTTTTTGTCTTCGCAGCGCTGCTGAGCATAGGGCGGAAAAACAGCCCGGTCGGGCGAATTCGCCCGGTTGACCGGGCGAAAACAAATCTTGTTTTTTTTTGTCTTCGCAGCGCTGCTGAGCATAGGGCGGAAAAACAGCCCGGTCGGGCGAATTCGTCCGGTCGACCGGGCGATAATCGCTTCCTCAGCGTATTAATGGCGTTCCGCCCGGTTAACCGGGCGAAATTATCTCCAAATTCGCTTGCGCGCCTGGTCGGGCGACTTCGCCCGGTTGACCGGGCGAAGATCTTTGTTTCTTTCTTTTCGCCCTTCTTGGATTTTAGTTGTGCGCCCTGTCCGGCGAACTCGCCCGGTGGGGCGAGTTAAGAGGCCCGGTCGGGCGAAATTGCCCGGTTAACCGGGCGACTAGATTTCAAGCTATTTTTCCGTCAAAATTTCCCCATGTTGTGATATTGGCCCCCTGCACACACTAAACTCGCCAAAATGTCAGTACACTCTCTCTCACATCTCTAAAAAAATAAGAAAAGTAATCTAAACTAGTAAAGAAAAAGAAAAGTAAAGACGGGTTGCCTCCCGCAAAGCGCTGGTTTAGGAAGGTCCCGCACGACCTTAGTACCTCTGATTTCAAGGTGAGGGAACATCTAAGTAGATGACCTCTACTTGACCTATGAAAGCACCCTCATGATACAGTTTCAAACGTTGACCATTCACCTTAAATTTCGTCCCATCTGCATTGGCCACTTCAACGGCTCCATGTGGCTTTACATCAGTGACAACAAAAGGTCCAGACCACTTTGACTTAAGCTTTCCAGGAAAAAGCCTTAGTCTAGAGTTGTATAATAAAACCTTGTCACCAACATGAAACTCGCGCTTCTCAATCATCTTGTCATGAAACCTCTTTGTCTCCGCTCCTTGTAAAGCTTGTGGTTCTCATATGCTTCCAATTCGAAGCTCATCTAACTCATTCAATTGAAGAAGTCTTGTTTCACCTGCAGCCTCTAAATCCAAGTTAATTTCTTTGACTGCCCAAGCTGAGAGATACTCCATTTCAACTGGTAAATGACAAGCTTTGCCATAGACCAGTCGATATGGGGTGGTGCCGAGAGGTGTCTTAAAAGCAGTTCGCAGTGCCCACAAAGTGTCATCCAACTTTTGTGACCAATCTTTCCTTGACCTGTTGACTACCTTCTCTAAGATGCGCTTGATCTGACGATTGGAAACTTCAACTTGGTCACTAGTCTGAGGGTGATATGCCAAGCCAACCTTATGAGTAACTCCATATTTCTTCAGTAAAGCTTGGAAGGTTCTCTGATGAAAATGAGACCCCCCATCACTGATCAAGACTCTCGGGACTCCGAAACGAGGAAAAATAATCTTCTTGAAGAGATTCATGACCACCTTAGAATCATTAGTAGGGAAAGCCACAGCTTCAACCCACTTAGTCACATAATCCACAGCTACCAAAATATACCTGTTCCCACAAGAAGAAGGGAAAGGTCCCATGAAATCAATTCCCCACACATCAAAAGGCTCAATCTCCAAAATTCCCATTTGTGGCATCTCCTGTCTCTTTGAAATGTTGCCCGTTCTTTGACACTCATTACAAGAGAGGCAAAAAGCACGGGCATCTTTGAAGATAGTAGGCCAGAAGAACCCACTCTGGAGAACTCTATAAGCTGTGGCCTGTGAGCCAAGATGCCCACTACAAGGCATACTATGACAATGTTGTAGGATTCCAGCTATCTCCCAATCGGCAACACATCGTCTGAACAAGCCATCTGAACATTTCTTGTATAGAAGTGGGTCTTCCCAATAGTAATGCTTAGCGTCAGTAATTCTTATTAGCTAAACATAACTCATGATATTGCGCAATTACATGAATTAAACAAGCATAACAAATCAATAGGAATTATTCTAATTCAATCCAAATAAAGAAGAACTTTAAACCACAATAAAAAAGGTATAAACATGGCTTCCCTCTCTAAGCCCTAGAAAAAGTCTACTCACTCATGATAATAAGAAACTCAATAAACATAATCAAAGTAAAAGAATTCATAAAATTAAACAAAGTAAAGAAAAATACCGAATGATTCAAGAACAACGAAAACCAAAATCGATGATCTTTATAATCTTCAAGGGCAAGAGTTAATACAAACTAGAGAGAGAGAAACTAAGTGTTTAGCCCTAAAAACGTATAAAATAAGATAGTCTAATTGGAATTACCAAAAACCTATTTATACTTTTCTTACAAAACCGGCTAAAAAAAGCAAAGAAACCCGTCCCGAGAAAACCGCCCGGTCGGGCGACGGTGATTAAGAAAGCTACGACAAAGAAGGAAATCCGCCCGGTCGGGCGCGCAAGCAGAATTTCACCTCTTCTCGCCCGGTTGACCGGGCGAACAAATCTCATATGCAGGATAACTTTGTGGCCCGCCCGGTCGGGCAAAACCGCCCGGTCGACCGGGCGGGAGTGATTTTGGCTCTCTTTTTAGTGTAATCTTGTCCGAATCACTTGTGCAATCTCTTGGATCTTCTATGGGCTATAAGTAGTCCGTTGGACTTCCGTTCTGCAGCTCAAATGAGGGTGCTAGACGCTTAAACTGCACAAAAACATCTAAGACACGGAAACAAGTCCAAACATATCAAATAACTCAAGAATCGAGCTCCAATGAGCTCAAATCAACTATCAAAGCTAAAGGAGTAGAGTTAAATAATCTATATAAAATAGATACATCAATATCAAATTTTTATAATTTTTACAAATACATAATCAGAGATATTATTAGTCAAAGTTTTACATCGATAAATGTGAAAAGTCAAAATGGGTAAACTAATAAAGGACGGAGGGAGTATAATAGAGATAAATATATAACAAATTAAATTGTATTCCCATAATTTTTTAAAACTCCACTTTAACTTATTACATTGGGCAACACAGATTTGGTCATTATATCTTAAAGTTTCTATTAGTATAAAAATAATAAAAGATGATAATTCAAAAAATAAACATTAAGACAAAACATATACTTAATAATGTGAATAGTCAAACTCAAACAACAAACGAACGCAGGAGCTAATGGAAATAGTAGTCCCTCCATTTTTAATTACTTGCTACACTATTGTGGGCAAGACTATTGCAAAGTGTGGTTTATACATCAGGGTGCACTGTGCTCATTGTGCACTTGAAAGAACATGTTGTTCATCTAAAAGAGCATGAACTTTTTTCCACAAATTTTCTATGTAAAAGGAACATACGGTTCAAAATCAAGGAACATGTTTAATCTTCATTCGTCAAAGACCATAGATCATAATGAAAAGAACACATATACTAAAAAAACATACAATTTAAAATAAAAGAACATATTTTTTAAATTTAAATTTGGAAAAATATATCGCCAATGAATTTGAAATCAAATACTAATGTCATGTTCTAATTAAACTAACATCATGTTCTTATTATATCAACCTTTTAAATTAAAAACATACCTATTTTGAATTGTACTTATTATTTTCTTGTTAAACATCGTTATGTTCTTTTTCAAATTGATTCAGTTCTTTTTTAATGTACTGAGAGCTAAATAGATTCATGTTTTTTTCGTACAATATCATGTTCAAAAGAACATAGGTCGTAATGAAAAGAATATTGAATAAAAAGAACATGCAGTACAAACTCAAAGAACAGGGTGCACGATGAGCACTGTGCACTTGGGTGCACCTTCTAAATTGCGTAAGTATTGGAGTGGAGAAAAGGCGTGGTGGGAACCATAATTTTATAGGGAGACGACAAATATTTGAGAGTTATAGCCTTATAGGTAGAAAGATAACAAAAATAAAAGAAAAAATTGATAGTTTCGATAATAAATTATGGTTAATAAATAAAGAAACATAACAAATAAAACGAGACTTACACTTATAGAAAATATAACAAGTAAGCGTCTTGCTATTTACCGCTCGTATTTAATTAAAATAGCTTGTATTTATATACATATACTCTCTCCGTCCATAAATAGAGTACCCATTTTTCCATTTATGTTTATCCTAAATAGATTTCTCATTTCCTTATTTGAGATGGGTCCACCAATTAAAATATTATTTTGCTTTCAATTTTTATAATGTCACCCACTTTCCCATATGGCCCACATTCTCTCTCCTTAATAAACAATTCATAAAAAGTGTACAAACTTTTATATTTAATTGTGATTTAATACAACTAAGGTCCTATACATGATTTCTTCGTAATACTTGTGCCCAAAAGAAATAGGCACTCTATTTAGGGACAGAGGGAGTATTATGTATTTTTTAAACTTATTTTACCTTGAAAATATAAAAATTTAAGAATTTCTGGATATGGAACCGACCCATTTTTTCGGTTGAACCAACTATTTTTCGGTTCCACCAGCCATGGGGAAACCAAAAAAATTGTGCACTTATGTGAATAGTGATTTTCTTGGGGGGGGCTCAAAACTATGAGGAAGGAAGAAGGCAAGAGGAGGTCTCAGGGGGTCTCAACTCCGGCTGGGAGGAGGAAGTTAAAGGAGAAGTAGGTGGTGCGAGGGCCGAGGGGTTCGGGCGGCTGTGGTGCGAGGTGGTGCAAGAGAAGGAGGAAGGAGAAGAAGGGACGAGGAGGAAGAAGAAAGGAGAGGCTGCGGGGGGAGACGGTTGGGGGGGTTGCGGGGCGGCTGTGCTCAGGTGAAGGGCAGAAGAAAGGAGAAGAAGGGAGGAGGAAGAAGAAGAAAGGAGGGGTTGCGGGGGTGGTGGTGGCACTTGGCAGTGGTGGTGATGCCGGTAGCAGTTATGGTAGGTTAGAAAAGAGGAAGGAGTAGAGAGGGTGAAAGAAGAAAAATAATACTTTCTCTTTTTTTTTACATGTTACACTTTGACATTTTACACTATTCAAAAATTTCACTTTGACCATCGTTTGTGATTTATACGTGAATAAAAATATAGTCATGTGGGATCTTGTTAGATTCGACTTAACATGTATTTTTTTAATATGTATTTTTTATAATTTTTACAAATACAAAAGTAGATATGTTTTCATAGTTTTGCATTGGCATGCGTAAAAAGTGAAAGTGTAACATGTAAAAAAAAACGGATGAAGTATAATATTTACGGGCGACAAAATAGCTTTATGGAACTTGACACTTGCGGGTCTGCGGCCGTTATTTGGCCATGATTTTGGCAGATTCCAATACTGCTTTAATGGTCTAATCCTCCAATGGCAATGCCATGACTTTTCGTTTCTTCTTGCAGCATTATCAGCATATCCCTTGACCCGCAAGTAAGTTCACTTTAGACTTGTGTGGAAATTGTTTACTTTGGTCTTTTGCTTGATGAGCAAGAGTAAGCACATTTACGACTCACACATTTTATCAATGATGATTGAGGGACAGGAACTCACATTTGAGTGCTACCGCTCTCTCACTCTTTATTTTGCTGGTTCACAGTCTTTAATGCCCATACATTATTCCAACTAATATTGATATGAAGTATTTAATTATGTATATTACTAAAAATAAAATAATGGTTTCCTTCAAAAATAAAATAAAATAATGGTATAATAAAAATGAAATAATGGATGTGGATTGTAATAGGCTCTTTGCCACAACTGCTTAATCTAATGGTACCGTTGTTCAGCAAAAAAAAATGGTATACTAAGAACAAGAGGTATTGTAAGCCACTTTCACTAATATTTTGGTATGATAGAGTAGCGAAATTAGGCTCTAGTTAAACTAATACTCGATATAATTCTGGCACATAATTTACATTGTATATAGTTTTATCCAATACTTCTCGTTCTAAATACTTAACAAATTGAATCTACAAAGATCGTACCTAATTATTATTTTAACATACCACATCATCAAACATGGTCAAAATTTTCTAACATAGACTTTAACATTTTAAGTAGGTAAGCCATGACATATAGATGGAGTACAATTATATACTTCCTCCGTTCTGAAATAAACGAAATGTTTCTCTCAAAAAGCTCTCACACCAAAGAGAAATGTTTCATTTATTTCAAAACGGATGAAGTATTATTTTTCATTGACAACCTAAAATTAATAGACATCTCCTTTTTTTTTTTGATAATTCATATCTGCATTTTATTAATAATAAGGAAGAAGGAAAACCTCAACTTATGACCAGGTATTCCTTCTCAGAAGAAGGAAAATTTTATAGTGTTGCCACACCCGATGATGAGGAGACTTTCCAACTCCGGAAATTACATTCAAAGTCCATTACAAATATGAATTCAGTACTAGCTACTAAGCTCCTATAGTCCTATCTGAGACTCATATTCAACCTTCCTACAGAATACCATACCACGATAAGCCTAGCATATGCAGCTTATTTGGCTAGTCAGATGATTTACATAGAGCGACAAGGATAGCAAAAAACATATATTACACCGAACTGCTGATGATTATGACTTCACAACCAAGCAATAAATTCTTCCTGTCTGTGCAGACCTTGTTTTGCTAGAAAATCAGCCACGAAATTGGTGCTTCTTCCCTTGTGAGAGATTGAGATATTCAGGTACTTTTTCCTTGCGTTTCTTATGAAGTTAAGGTGATGATTCATATTCCATGGCCCACCTTTGTCACCATTGCTCCATAGGACCGCATTTGAGGAATTTGATTCAAGTGTTATCCTGCATTTCTTTGCATCTTCGCATGTTAGAGAGATCTTGATTGCATGATGGATTGCCAATATTTCGGCACAATTAATCTCCATAAAAGAAATGGGTGAGGAAAACATGCATAAGAAGTTCCCATCATGATTACGGAGAACCCCTCCTATAGCCGAGCTTGATGACAGTGGGTTGACGGAAGCGTCAACATTCCACTTGAGCTACTCAAATTCGGGAGGGCACCATTCACATGGTGCAGCAATGATCTTTGGAATACTTGCACAAGGGGAGAAACCATTCCAAACTAAGCAAGATGGGTTCCTTTGAATATCCAAAGGAGAATATGGGAAGTCACCACTCCACCCTTTGATCCACCATCCAAGTCTCAATAAGATCATTTCTTGAATTTGCTTCGATGAATTGGACGAGTTCTCAAATATGCGCAAGTTGCGCTCTTTCCAAATAGATCATACTATAATAAAGAAGCAGGCATGCCACACTTTCTTGAAGAATGGATCTTTTTTTGGGGACTTCCATTGCTCAAAGGCACATCTTATATTGCATGGGAATACCCATTTGGCTCCCCACAAACCCAGCCACCAGTAATATTTTGCTGAAGTTTTAAATTTCTTTGTATTAAATTTAGCTTCTACAACTGTATAGTACTCCTTAATGGGATCTTTTATGAGATGACCTTAAGATTTCAGATAATGCATGAGGTAATCTCACATTTCAAGAATCTGATTATTTATCGTAAATTTGGGGCCAATTCACCAGTCAGTCTACCATATACCCTTAAGTAGGCAATCTTTAGTTTTGACTTGTTTTTTTTTTTTAACTAATACTCGATTCAACAGTCTAATACAAAAACATCAAAATATAAATTAATACTTCTCTAATCTACTAAACGCTACTTCACTATCACTGTAGCCGTTGTTAGAAATTAGAATACTGATGCATAAAGGTCACATCTCACATAGTCACATGTGACATATGAGTTGTGAGGATAAAAGTATTGACGTCATCGCTAATGTCAGTCGTTGCATGTGTGCTGAAATTCCTTGACTATCTCAAATCACTGCTATAAAATTCCTTCACTTCCAACTCCAACTTCCAACTTCCAAGCCAACAAATTGTTCACCCCATTTTAGTATTTTACCCTCAAAAACTTCATATGTAACTTTAAATATTAATTCCAAAATCAGAAATTATGGAGCCCTCTAAACAAGCCCATAAGGCCCATGTTCTTGTGGTTCCATATCCGGGCCAAGGCCACATTAACCCAATGCTACAATTCTCCAAACGCTTGGCTTCCAAAGACATCAAGCCCACTTTAACCCCAACTGTTTACATTGCTAAATCCATGCACACCAACACCATACCAACCCTCTACGGCCCACCAATCCAATTACGGCCCATTTCTGACGGCTACAATGATGGTGGTAAAAACCAGGCTGGGTCCACTGCGGTTTACTTGGATAGCCTCCGAGTCCACGGCCCAAAAACACTTGTCCAGCTCGTTAAGAAGCTAATTGAGGAAGGAGACCCGGTTAAGGCTATCATCTATGATGGGTTCTTGCCTTGGGCCTTGGATGTGGCCAAGCAGTTTGGGCTTGTTGGAGTGGTGTTCTTCACTCAGTCTTGTTCAGTAAATAGCATATACTACCATGTCCAACGTGGGCTGATCCAGCTACCACTTTTGGGGCCTGGTCCTAGCACGGTCTCGGTTCCTGGGGCTCCGGAGCTCCAGTCGTGGGAGGTTCCATCGTTCGTGGGACAATACGGGTCATACCCGTTTTGGTTTGATGTAGTGTTGGAGCAGTTCTCTAATATTGATCAAGTGGATTGGGTGATGTGCAATATTTTCTATGATATGGAGAAAGAGGTTTGTGAGCCTATAAGTTAAAAGTATATTATAACACTATTTTCTGCCCATATATTTCATGAGATGAGATATGTACTTATAAATTATAACCTTAGTTTTATATTGCTTTACTTTGAATAGCCTATACTTTTCAGAGCATGATATACATTATACTCATAAGTGTTGGATCTTATTTGTGCAATTAGGCAGTGCTAATTTGAAAATGATGGCAGTCAATTAACACATATGCTTCTGGGTTGTTGTTTGTTTAGGTGGTTGACTGGATGGCGAAAATGTGGAAAATAAGAACCATAGGACCAAATGTTCCATCATATTACCTTGACAAAAGACTAGAAGATGACAAGGACTACAACCTCCAACTCTTCAAGCCAAACACAGTCTTATGCAAAAACTGGCTAGACTCCAAACCAAAAGATTCTGTCATCTACATATCCTTCGGAAGCGCGGCTCAGTTGTCCGAAGAACAATTCGAAGAAGTAGCACAGGGTTTAAAAATCAGCAACCACAGTTTCTTGTGGGTGGTAAGAGAATCAGAGCAAGCCAAACTTCCAAAGGGGTTCATTGACGAAACTTCTGAGCTAGGCCTAGTGGTAAGCTGGGCCTCCCAGCTGGAGGTATTGTCCCACGAGGCAACATGCTGCTTCGTGACTCACTGCGGGTTCAACTCGGTGCTCGAAGCATTGTGTATCGGAGTGCCGGTGGTGGGTGTTCCACAGTATACAGACCAAGGGACTAATGCTAAGTTTATTGAGGATGTTTGGAAAGTAGGGATCAGAGCCAAGGTAGATGAGAAGGGGATTGTAAGAAGAGAGGAGGTGGAGAAATGTATAAGGGAAATGATGGGAGGGCAGAAAAAGGAAGAGCTTATGATGAATGTGTCTAAATGGAAGAAGTTGGCTAAACAAGCAATGGATGAAGGTGGAAGTTCTGATAAGAGCATTGATGAGTTTGTGGCTTATCTAACAGAATGTTAAAAACATCAATTCTCATCGTGGCATCATCTAAATTTAGTTTTCCCCTTAATAGTTTAAGCTTTTGTTTGAATGGACGGAGAATTAATTTTCATGAAGTTGTGACTTTCTGTTTTTGTTTGGACCCTTGCAATCTAACAAAAAAATAGAGGGAAACTGAAATATAAAACTGTAGCAGAGCAGAAGATACGAGGGAGCAGAGAAAAAAGAATGTATTCAGTGAACAAATGCCAAATGGGGGCTATGTTGTTAGGTTGTGTTTAGTTTTGTTTTTTAAATATCGATTGTAGATGTCGTATGACTTTTCATCAATTAATGATATTTATTTTTTCCCTTTGAAACAAAAGAAGCTAATTAAAGCTAGTACTTGTACACTTTCTCGTTTGTTTTTCCGTTCTTTTAATAAAATTGGACATCAATAATCTCAAGTGTGGACTTTTTTTTTTAATAAGGTAAGAAGAAAAAAGGTTAGGAGACCCTCCGCACGAGGGGAACTCCTACCTTATCAGTTACAAGGATATTATGGAGAGCAGAAGAAGTACAATCTACTATGGAGAAATGACTATCTACTAAATGACCAACATTATTTATCCAATCCGCTGCCTTGTTTACTTCCCGGAAAACATGACGTATATCCCATGACTGAAAATCTTTGAGAAGGTAGTGGATGTCTCGAATGATGTTGGAGATCTATCAGGGGGGACCAGATGCCTTTTACTGCGTTAGATGACCATAAGATTATCGCCCTCGATGAAGATGTGGTGAATATGATTTTGTAGGGCAAGGAGAATACCCTGATGAAGATGATCTCAAGTGTGGACTATCAATCAAGAATAACCCTATTTGACACGAGTATTTCCAAGTGCAAACCATATAAATTACGAATAATCCTAAGTGTAGGCCATCAATCAAGAATATTCCTAAAATTGACAACATCTGAAAATAATTTCAGATTTATACATTGTCATATGAGTAAACTTTCTATCACTTAAACCCCCACCCAAATATATAAAAAGGTTATTTCTTCCCTACGTGAGAAGATAAAGCTTTTTCTATAGGTTTTAACTGATGCAGAACTATTAAAAAAAATTACAGTTATAAAGATTAGTATTCTTTGATAACCATGAGAGGAGACTATAGCATCACATGTTGCTTCGCTTTGGCTATACCTTGATTGCAATCACATAAAACAAATATAGGATATTAATCTCATCATATATTGATCACCCCAAAATCAACAAGTACAAAACCCGGAGTGTTTGCTTTTCCACACATTAGCGTGTTATGGTTTGCTTTTGTTGCTTTGATTATCTTTCTTGTACGATTTCTCGTTTGTCAAAAAAATATAGTACGAAGTATATTGATCACCCCCACTTCCCGATTTTTTGATTTTTTTTCATTTAAATATGTCTCCTTTCCCTCTCATATAGGTTTGCATCACGTATTATATTTACATATATAGCAGTACTTACACCCAACAAAGTGTGCTCCACATTACAGCTCTTCCATCACCACCCACAAAAAAAAAATTCATCTGTAACTTCAGAAACTCTAAAAGAAGAAAAAAAGATAGCAGTTATGGAGGATGCTAAACAAGGCCAGAAAGCCCATGTTCTTGTGGTTCCATATCCAGCCCAAGGCCACATCAACCCAATGCTTCAATTCTCCAAACGCTTGGCCTCCAAAGGCATCAAGCCCACCTTAACCCCAACTGTTTACATTGCTAAATCCATGCACACCACCACTATCCCAACACACTATGGTCCATCCATCCAAGTACGCCCGATTTCCGACGGCTACGATGATGGTGGTTTTAGCCAGGCTGAGTCCACCAAGGCTTACTTGGCTAGCCTCCTAACCAACGGCCCAAAAACACTGGCTCAGCTCATTCAGAAGCTAACTGATGAAGGGGATTCAGTTAAGGCTGTCATCTATGATGGCTTCTTGCCTTGGGCTTTAGATGTGGCTAAACAGTTTGGGCTTGTTGGAGTTGTGTTCTTCACTCAGTCTTGTTCAGTAAATAGCATATACTACCATGTCCAACGTGGGTTGATCCAGCTACCACTTTTGGGGCCTGGTCCAAGCACGGTGTCTGTTCCTGGGGCTCCGGAGCTCCAGCCGTGGGAGGTTCCGTCGTTCGTAGGACAATACGGGTCATACCCGTTTTGGTTTGATGTGGTATTGGAGCAGTTCTCTAATATTGATCAAGTGGATTGGGTGCTGTGCAATATCTTCTATGAGATGGAGAAAGAGGTAAGTGAAACTACACATAATACATGTAATCATGTATAGTCTACAAGTATAAACCGGACCTTCTAGAGATCAAAAATTGATTACTTTGATGTCCTAAAAAGTAAAAACTGAGTAATAAATAAATAAGGAAAAATATTTCTATAAAACTGTGCAACTAAGGAACGTTGCAATTAAAAAAGAATGAAGTATCACACTCTTCTATCTAGACCTCCTACAGTCCGTCCTTCCAGATAACGCCTCCCAAATGTCTGGCATTATTGGCAAAGGTTATCTTTTCGGAAGAGAACTAGCACCAATCTTAAGAAATACACTAAAAATCTAAAGACTAAAATATACTTCCATATCAACAATTTATATTAAGAAACTCTGTTTATTTTAGATAAAATTGCACTGATATACCAAGTGTTTTTACATGGTTGCTATTATGCAATTCCTAGTTACTAAACGTAATCCACTCAAAAACCTAAAATGTCCCAAATACCTTAATCATGTTTCCCCTTCACATTTGTGCACATCCCTTTTTCTCTCTTGAAGTTCCTTTCGCACCAATGACGCCATGCTATTCACAATTTGCTACACAAATCCCACGCACAGTAGAAAAAAGTAGATTACCATTTACCCACCGAAGGTGGTAGATGATTAAAAAATTATTGTGTTTACCGACATGTGATCTATTAATTATTATTGTCTATTTCATGTAGATAAATTACCCATTGGATAGATGAAGTTTTTGTTATCACTAGTTTCGTATTTTATAACTGAACCGAAAGAAGAGTTAGAGAGAACATAGGTTGGGTGGATTCGTGAAGTGTGTCCTTGAGGTGAACCTATAATGAGGGTAAAATGTTAAATTGATATGTTTATAAAAGGAAAAAGTAAGAATGTCAAACTTTTTGGAACAAACAAACATAGAAAGGGTAAGAACTTAATGAGAAGGAGGAAGTAGAAAACAAAAAACCTAGCTACTATCCCTTTAAAGAATAGAAAACTGAGATTCATAACCAGATAAATCCATTATATGAATACACAACTAAACTATATGTGCTAATTGCTATCACACCAACAACAAAAGTATCCTTTGAAGGCATTGGGGTACTGTTGACATTAATTGGCATGAGCATCTAACAGTAACACGTCTGAGTATGTTTTGGGTACATTGTGTAGGTGATTGATTGGATCTGGATGGCTAAAATGTGGCAAGTAAGAACCATAGGACCAACAGTACCATCATATTACCTTGACAAAAGACTAGAAGATGACAGAGACTACAGCCTCCAACTCTTGAAGCCAACCACAGCCTTATGCAAGAACTGGCTAGACACCAAGACAAAAGAGTCCGTCATCTACGTCTCATTCGGAAGCATGGCCGATTTATCCGAACAACTGTTCGAAGAACTAGCATGGGGTTTAAAAAATAGTCACAAAAGTTTCTTATGGGTGGTCAGAGAATCAGAGCAAGCCAAACTACCAAAGGGGTTCGTAGAGGAAGCTTCTGGACAGGGCCTAGTGGTAGGCTGGGCATCGCAGCTGGAAGTATTGGCCCACGAGGCAACAGGTTGTTTCGTGACGCACTGTGGGTTCAACTCGGTCCTCGAAGCCCTGTGTCTCGGAGTGCCGGTAGTGGGGGTCCCACAATGGACAGACCAAGGGACTAATGCTAAGTAGTATGTGGAGAATGTTTGGGGAGTTGGGATTAGAGCCAAGGTAGATGAGGAGGGGATTGTAAGAAGAAAGGAAGTTGAGGAATGTATAAGGAAAGTTATGGAAGGTGAGAAAAAGGAAGAACTTGGGAAGAATGTGGCCAAATGGAAGAAGTTGGCTAAAGAAGCAATGGATGAAGGTGGAAATTCTGATGAGAACATTGATGAGTTTGTGGCTTATCTAGTCGGATGTTAAAGAGTGTTTTTCAGATCAAAATCATTATGTACTGCTTTGCTTACAGAAGTGTCTCTTTCTTGTTTTCTTGTTACTACTTGCTCAGTTCAATATATTATGCCACATTTGACTGTTGCAATGAAAACAACCATCTTATATCATACTACTTCCTTTTTTAAATAGATGCTCTATTTTGACTTGTACATTTGTCAATGCACAACTTTGATCATTAATATCTCTAATTAGCTATTAGTAAAAAATTATTAAGAAATTGATATTTTAAAAATATACGTCGAGTCAAATTCAACAATATCTTACTTCATATACTAACAATGGTTTTTAAAAACAAAGGGAGTTTAATTTATGACGTAGATATCTTACAAAAATCCCATTGGGATAATCAACAGTAATATTTTCTTTAAGCTTGTAAAAATGTCATAGTACAAATTCTTATATGCAGCACATCACACCAGCCATGAGTTGATAGTGCAATGTGAGTTTGCGTTAAGCATATACTACTAATAAGAATTAATAAATTTGTAATAAGATTATTGTTAATGCATATATGGGGTAACTGGCAAGTAAAAATGCACTAAAAAAATCACACCATCATTTGAGCACGTGACGACGTCACACAAAAGACAAACTGGTGTCTTATTATGCATCTTTTAATAAAGTTTTGCTAATGAATGTTAGAAAGTTTGTTAAATCTCGAGCTGAAATATTTTATGAAATTAAATAGAAAAGTCATGGAAGATATTATATTAATGAAAGATCAACGACAATTTTATGAAAGTTTATTAAAATAAAAAAATTATCGGCGTGGAGTCAAAAGTCGGACATTAACTCGGGTCAGAGTTGGATTATGCATAACTTGATCCGAATCCGACCCGTTGCTAAGTTGGATGATATCCCAACAAATCAACACAGATTTTTCTTTCACTAACCTCTAATCAGAAATTGGTACTCTTGATATTCAAATCCCATACAGGAGATTGGATCAACTCATCAAAGTTCTATTCATGAAGATTTTCAGACTTTGTACACGGAGTCAACTGGGTAGTAAAGGAGAAATGGAGTCCATCATAATAGCTAGTGAGTAGTGACTGCAAGTATGCCATGATGTAATTAACCAAAAGGAGATGCTCAATCACAGCTAACAAAAATAATTGCGATCCAATGCAGGGATCTCCTAGGATAATTGTCAGAAGCCAGATTCGTGCTTAAAGATGAGTCAATAAACTAGCTGATGCTTTAGTTTGACTACCAAGAAAAGATGACGGATGCACAATAAGACTTCACCCTTTCAGTCTGTTTAGCAGCATTAGAGAAACAGCTACATAAGAAGGGAAAGACCTTAAGTCCCACTACCTTGTGGTCCTGTTTCAGTCAAGGAAATTCCACGCTCCGACTCCTGAAGCCTGGCCTATGAAGCAAGTCAAGCAACGAAGGAGACCAATGCTAAGTTTGTGCGGGATGTTGAGGGAAAAGGGATCGGAGCTCATTTGGATGAAAAAGAAATCGCTAGTGGAGATAAAGCGGGAGAATGTGACTAAGTAACCAACTGGGACAGTTTGAAGAACGCTAATAAGAACAATGGGACAGGTTAACCAAACAGACAATAAATGAACTAAGATACTCACTGGCATTGAACCAAAAGAAGTCATAAAAAACACAGAAATTGACAGCCTGACTGCTTGTATTATATACATGATAGTTATTCCAAAAACAAAAGAACCCTTTACACGATCATATGAAAGAAAACAAACCATATGATAATGAAATGACACAATTATAATATATAGTGACGTTTAGGTGTCAATGGAAATGATACCTTGTAAATGAAATATTCACTGATCGGATTTTGCTTCTTCTTGAGCAACAATGAGCTCCCGTATGTCATCAGCATCACCACTATCCATTGGCAACATAATTTCAGTATCAGTTGAGAAGTGATATCTCTCGCCAATTGCTCTTAGAAGTTGGTAAACTTCAAACATTGAAGGCCTCTCCTTGGGAGATGAGGATACGCAATTATGAGCTACTTTGAGAAATTGGAAGAGTTCATGATCCACACCCTTCCCAAGCAATGATTTATCAGTGGCATGTTTCAGTTTGGAGCTTTGTGAGAGTTCTGTTACCCATTCCACCAGGTTACCCTTGAAGCTTTCGAGGGCTTTAGTCACCTGAGTTGGCCTCTCTCCAGTAACTAACTCGAGAAGGACAACTCCAAAACTGTATACATCTCCCTTTGGGGTAGCAACCAAGGTTCTTGAGTATTCAGGTGCCACATAACCCAAATCACCGAACTCTCCAATCACGACGGTGCTCAAATGTGTATCAATAGGATTCATGAGCCTTGCAAGTCCAAAATCAGATATTTTTGGCTCAAAATCGATATCTAGTAAGATGCACTTAGAACTTATGTTCCGATGAAGGATGCGAGGATTGCTACTATGATGAAGCCATGCTAAGCCTCTAGCTGCCGCTATAGCGATTCTAAGACGTGTTGTCCAATCCATAGAGCAACCATCTTCTCCCTGATGCAATTGATCATGAAGTGTGCCATTGGGCATATACTTATAAACCAACAATTTCTCCTTCCCAGCAAGACAAAAACCTAGGAGGGGAACTAGGTCACGATTTTTAACACTCCCAAGGATAGCCATTTCTGATATAAATTCTTCCTGGGAACGTTGAGTGTCCTGCAACCTCTTCACCATGTACAGACTGCCATCTTCCAGTTTTGCTTTATATATAGTCCCCATCCTTCCTTCACCAATAATATTTTGTTTGCTGAAGTTATCTGTAGCCTTCATGAGATCACTCAATCGCATTTTTGAAATAGATTCCCCAAACATGGACACCTATTCATAAAAATATATTTTCTCAGAATCATGAAAGGTGGAGAAAAGTATGTTTCAGTAGTAAAATCAAACATTAATAAATCCAATAAGAACGAGAGCAATGAGAAACTTGAATCAAATCACCTTGATTTTCTTGGTCCCTTTGAGACTTTTTGCCCATTTGTTTCCTTCAGCATCTTCTTCTTTCTTCTTTATTGAGACTCTACGTCCAAAGAACATAACTAGGCCTAAAGCTATGGCACCAGCAGTCACACCAGCTACTGCACCGGCAACAATAACACCAGTTTTGGACTTTCCTGATGATGTCTGACAAGGGCTCTGTGGAAACCCACAGAGTCCAAGGTTGTTGGTAAAATCAACATCACTAGTAACATTACCAAAATTTGGGATAGGCCCAACCAAGAGATTATTGGCAACGGTAAATCTTGTAAGCCGGGAAAGCTGGCCAAGTTGTGGAGGAATTTGCCCTGAGAATCTGTTGTGGTCAAGTTGGAGAGAATTGAGATAGCTACAATTAGCAAGGTTCACTGGTATCTCACCCGAGAACCTATTTGAAGATAGATCAAGTATGGTCACATATGGTATAATGAACGAGATATTAGCGGGAATAGCTCCATCAAGATCATTAGAGGATAGGTCTAAGTGCTGCAAAGAGCTGCAGTTAGATATCCCAAGAGGGAATCTGCCTCTCAATCCCATATTTGATAGTCGAATGTTTAACACCCTGTACTCATTCGGAGCCCAGCAATCTATGCCGGTGAATGAACAAATGAAGCCTTGTGTAGCATTGCTAAAATCCCAGGTAGAGTTCAATATATTATTGGGATCATGCAGGGATTCTTTTATAGACCTCAAGCAGGACACATCATTCTCACTTCCATAGCTCAAACCACTAAGCAAAAACACTAGATAGATTCCATGCATAACAGTGAACAATTTTATATTCAACCCCATATGACTGAATAAGTCCATTAGAACTTGAGATTCCTGTGTAATTATATAGTATGTATATCAGATTCAGAGCTTATGACTGAGACCAAAAAGGCTAATTAAACTCCATAATTCAGAAAAACCTGCAAAATTCAGAATAAAATTATAAAATTCATTGTTATAGTCAATCTACAAGTATAAGGGACCAATAAAATCATTTATATGCACTATGCAATATTACTTCCTCGGTTTTTTTTACTTGTAACGTTTTCCACTTTTGGCAATTCTCTATTACTTGCCGTTTCTATTTTTAGCAATATGTTCTCTTTCTTTCTCCTAGCACGTGGGGTTCTCTTTTTATTTCTCTCTATCTCTCTCCTTCCATTGATCCTTGTGCGAACCCGAAGTTGCAAGTAAATAAAACGGAGTATAACAGTACACTCTTGAACTAGCCAAAAATCACAAATATCTTGTATTAGAGACCTTCAATTAATATAACCAATAACTAAAATTCAACAATCATATAATGGAAACAAATGTTACCTGTCCTAATTATCGTTACGAGAATGGGTACGGGAACGCAATTCGCTATGCAGTTTTCTTGAATTAGCCCAACAGTATACCACTTGCACGTACCAATTCGCCTTTCGCTGGAGTTTATTTAGGCAACACTGATAAAAAACAAAAAAAAAATTGACTCAGAAAACTTAAAGAACAAAAAAAACCCAGAAAAAAAATTTGAAGATTCAAACTCAAAAGCAGAGGAGCAACTTCAAATTTTAGGCAAAAATATATTAAAAACATGAATAAAATTGCAAAACCCCACCACAATTTTGGCAATAAACCTGCATCAAACTGAAATACCCATAAAATATAAAAAATAATTATCACAAGATATTAGGATACTTTTAAAGGGGTAGTATAATGTGAAAATAAGATTATTTTCACATATGACGTTGAGTTTGGAATGTTGACTAGTCAAGTGCGTAGACTTGACTTTGTGAGAGAGAAATTCCCTCATACATTTATCTTCTCAGCAAAAATTTGCTTACTATTGATAATTACTAGTAATTACTAATTAGTGCAGTTATCAAAGCTACAAGCACAATCAACATGAAATCAATTTGCTAATTTTACCAACATTAACCAAGTAGTAACTAACTTATTGCAAAAATGAGTACAACATAAAATAAGGACTTACATGAAATTAGAGCACAGAAGTTTTATTAATTGAGGAGGCGAAGTTTCTGCAAGGCGAGCTTGGTGTGAGAAAGAGTAACGGCATAAATGGAAATACATAAGATGATAAGAGAGAGAAAGAGTGTGTTTGTATTTTTCCCTCTCAATTCCGTAAAGTAGAGGGTGGGTCGCTGGTCAAAGCAACTATGTTTTGCAATTTGCACTGCACTCATATTATCATATAGTCATATTGGAGTACAGTCAAAAAAATAAAATATCTGACTGATGAGAAATGAATTACGGGTGTGCTAAATCGGATTCGATTTTTTTGCAGGTCAAATATCCGAAAATCCGATCTTTTCGGCATAAAACAACTGAACTGAACTAAACTCAACTGAATTGAACTAAACTGAACTGAACTGAATTGAATTAAATCGAACCGAACCAATTAAATTATAACCAATTAATAAGAATGATAATAATTTGGAGAACGTAATGTAACCGAACCGAATCGACCGAACCGAATCGAACCGAAAATGTTCTGGTAAGCGCCTACTGTAGAGCGGATATTGGATTAGACATTTAGATATTCGGATTTTTTTTTGCTCAATCTTAAAAATGATAAACTCTTTATTCTTCTTTTTTGGCCTTTTTTTATTTTCTTTTTTTTTGGATGATAATTTAGTCTTAGAGATGAGCAAATTATCCAATCTTATGGCCCATGAAATTGGGACTTTCCTAACCAAAAAATAAATAGCAAAAAATATGGGAGGGAGGAGGAGAGAAAAAAATTTAGAGAGTAGTTTTTTTTAGAGAGAATAGGAAAATAAGGATATTAAGAGCTCCGTTTAGTAAAGTGAGGCCGCATTTAGTAACCCCCATTAAGAAAGGAGTAATCACGCAAACTACAAGTATGAATGTAATGTAAATAATACTCCCTCCGTTTTTTTAGATGTAACATATCGACTTTCGCAAGACTATTCATCCAATACACTTTGACCATCGATTGTTATTTATACATAAGAAAAAATATAGTCATGTGGGATCTTGTTTGATTCCGTCACGTAGTATACACTTTTCAAATATATATTTTATATAATTTTTACTTTTATACAATTGAGATATTATTGGTTAAAATTGCTCAGAAACGGAAATGTAAAACGTTACATCTAAAAACGGAGTGAAGTATGAACCATCCTAGTAATTTCGAAATTAACCAAAAGGAAATTGTAGATAGATAAACCAAGACGATCATGCATCATCCAATAACTAAGACTTGCATACCTTGAGAGGGAAACCACAAAGTCCAGGATTATTACTTATTAGCATAACTTGTTGTATTAAACCTCATCCCATTAAGAAAAACAGGTCCAACCAACTGACCAAGAGATTTTTAGCAACACTAAACTCATTAGGAACAGATCCACTCACCATTTAAGCTATAGGCACATAGCCCATTGACTCAAGTATTGGCAATAAGCCAATAACGTTAGTGGGAATGTGGAATGCTGGTAAATGCGGTAAATGCTGTGTAGTGTGTACAGTACACTGCTGCATACTGTGATGATGTTGAGCATATGGAGATTCAGAGTGAATGATTGCACAGATTCCAGACAACTCCTAAAGGTGCTTGGTCATCACTTTATTTAATAGTACTACTAAATATAGTATCATTGTAAAACTTCGAAGTTCTATATACTTCCTCCCTTTTTTATTATTACAACATATTATTTTATTCATATTAATTGCAACATTACTATTTCTGATTATGTTTTCTTATCTCTCTCCTAATTACATGTGTCCCTTTTTTCATCTATCTCATCTCCTCCTAAAAACGCGCAATCCCTATTTACGTAAATTATTAAAAAACAGAGGAAGTATCTAAATTATATTTTTTACAAAATCTCATATAGAATTGCCTTATTATAATTAATAATAAAAAGTGGGTAACTTATTCTAAAGGAATTCCTTAAATAAAAATGTTTTCTATAACTTATAAAGTGTATGCTTTAACTTATTAAATAATCTTTTTAGAGCACATAATGAGGTGGTCGCACCATAAGCTTATGATAAGGCAGTCTCACACAAGTTTTGCTACAATTTTTTACTGGTATTATTTAATCAAAACTAACTCACGACAGCTCAAAGTTGACAGATTACTATTCTACAAAGATGAAGTAAAAATATTGATCAATAATAACATTATTATCGCACCTCAACACACCACAATCCAAATATTTTCATGTATAGAGACAGACAATACTCATGGTCATATATGATGATAATAGTAATGTATTTTTTAGTGTTAATTTTAGTAAAGAAAAATATCATGTCAATATCTAAACTCTAAAGTAATTTTACTTGATCCTACAATATCTATTTTCTTCTTACAATTTCATTATCATCTATTACGTTGAAATGCATTAGTGAGTGGGAATGAAAATTTGTCAAGAAAATCACATGTTTGGGGGATGAGATTTCATTTCCATAGTAATGCGTAAGGTATGTTTTCATCACTATTATCGTCATTTGTACCGTCTACTAAATATACTCTAAATACTACAAAAATTAAACTAGTGAGTGAAAGCTTCATTTATTTGAGGACTCTATGCAGTTTTTCTCTCTCTCACACACACACATAACACTAATAATTAATATATTAATGATTTAATTATCTATTATCAATGATACATGAATTTCCTTCAAAGATGATATCGTCGATTTTCTAAAAAAGAAAGTGTTGCCTTTATACTCTTTAATTTTTGATGTAGGTAAAGATGTTGCTCGTTTCCATAATAACTAGTTCTCTCATTGCTTCAGGGGAGCAAATCAAGTGGTGGAGTGTATGGTGCTTAGCCGTATAACGGTCACGAGGCTTCTAATTTACTCTATCGTTTCCCTCTTTTTAGTCTCATTTTTCATTTATCATCCGTAGCGATGTTTTAGGGTGGCCTACTAATTAGATCATATCCTAATTTCTCCTCTCCTTATTCGAAAAAAATGATACACGAATTTGTTAAACGTTCCAAACTAACCAATAATTGAATAATATTTTCATTATTAATTTCTTTTTCTTAGAGCTATATGTAATAAGGGTCTTGCTAACGGACGCCCCTGGGGCGCTTGTTAGCTTTTACAAGTCTTTTGCTATCTAAACTAGTTGTTGACCCGGGCTATGCCCCGAGATTAATTTATATATTGCATTACATTTTAGTTATTTAAGATGGTTAATGTCGTACTTTTTTTTTCTTGTTTCGTTAAAGAAGGTAACCGATTAATGAGAGTTCGTTGTTTAGGGGTGTTCATAATCGGTTACCTATTTATTCGGGTACCAAATATGCGATACCAGAATACGTTGGTACCCCCTTTTCGGGTAGCTAGAAAAGCAACCATGGCTCGACCCTGAATAACCGGCGGGTACCCGCAAAAGTGTCATAGTTTTTTTTATGAAAAAAAAAATCATTGGAAGAGCTATAGAAGAAGCTACTACTATGAGTCTATGAGTATCAACTGCCGATCCATGTTGATTACAGTATTTTGGGATACTACCATGAGTGACAATTGTCAATTGCATGCCAACTCTCATCCTCATTCGTCAAAAGGATCTACTACCAATCAACCATAACGTAAATATTGTCACTTACATATTGCATCACAACTAATTTTTTCATTAACATGTTGATTCATCCGATCCATTTTTTTACAAGTTGATTCATCTGATCCAACTTCTCCTGTAAAATGTTGATTCTTTTTATTATTCATATTTTCTTTCCCCTCGAAAGTCACAAGCACAACAACGTGGTATTGGGTAGCTTATAAGATAACTCAATACATTTTCACAATTGTTTCTGATCTTATAAGAGGAGATTAAAGTTACTGTGAAAAAAGAAAGAGAAAAAAATATAACGCTGCGTTTATTCGGGATACACGTGTAACTTAAAAGCAAGCTCATTAACCGACCTGTTTTTTGCATCTTTTTCCCGAGTCAGGTACCCGACCCATAAAAATGAAATTTCATATTTACCTTTTTCGGGTGACATGTCAACATGATGGGTCAAACGTATCAGGTCTTCTGAATACCCCTACTTACAATTTGGTTCTTAAATTAGAAGAAATGTAGTTTATAGCAATGTAGTTAATTGCATGTAATGTTGGGTCTCCTTAATAATTGTGGGGTATATTGTGGGATGTAAGTTACCATATCTTTAAATGTTTTTCTTAGATGTATGTTATAGTTTTTTTTTCTCCCCATAAAAACCAAAAAAAAGATTGTAGATTAGTGGTTAGTATGTTTGTATTGCAAGTGAGAGGTTGCGTGTTCGAGCCTTCATACATATATTTTTGTTGATTAGTTTGTATCATTTGTTTGGGAGGGGGAGATGCATGTGGCAACATGACATTTGTTTGCTTTGAGTTTTAGATATATACTAGTTGTTGGCTCGGGCGATGCCCCTAATCATTTATCAATGTGAATTTGAAGTGTTAAATCAAACACTTGAGAAAAGTGAAAAAAAAAAAAGATTTATAGGTATTGGATTGTGCTAAGGAAATTAGGTGATCTTCGAGTTCTTTTAAAATTTTCTACATTGTAAATTATAACCTGAATTATTCATCAGTATAACCTCGGCGTCAAGAGAGCAAATATATATAAATATATAATTACTTATAAAAAATATAATACAAACTTTTTTAACATAGGTTGATGTGTAAGAGTATAACCGATGCAATGAAACGGTGCATTAGTGTTAATTACAGAGGTTATAAAAATTTGAAAAGCTTTTCTTTTATTATTATAAGATTACTGAAAGGGTAGGACATGCTATTATTAACATTAGCTTAATAAGTATTAATATATACATTTGTATTTAATTGTCTTAAAAATAGAAAGTTATCTTGTCTTTAATTTTTTTTTTCCTATAAAGACCAACATGAGATTATAGAGTAGTTAGTTAGTACACTTATATGTTAAATGAGAGGTCATGGGTTCGAGGCATATAACACACATTTTTATTGTTTAATATGTCATTTGATTACATGAGGGAGGGGAGCATACGCAGCATTTGACATTTTTTGTTTTGGGTTTTAGATATATATATAGATCTATTAATCCAATTCATAGGTGGTGATGGAAGCCGGCCAACATTTTGGACATCATTGTTTTGTTGATTAGGCATGGGGGTGTCGCCCAATTATTTTGGGTTTCTTCGTCTCATAGTTGCTGGTGGTCTACTCCTACTCTTAGTTGTATATAGATTTGTTTTTCTCGTAGAAACCAAAAAGCTATTGTAGAATAGTTGGTTAGCGTCTTCGTATTTCAAATAAGAGGTTGCGTGTTCGAGTCTTCACACATACATTTTTGTTGATTACAATTTATATCATTTGTTTGGGAGGGGGTGACATATGGCAAAGATGGCATTACGCCTCGGATTATTTATCGACATGTATTTGAAGTCTTCAAAAATAGAAATATATGTCTTTAAATGAATTTTCCCCACAAAGACCAAACACGGACGTTTAGAGTGTAGTTGGTTAAGTGACAAGATATCAAATGAGAGGTCGTGGGTTCAAGTCTCAAACACACATTTTTTATTGTTTAATTTCTCATTTGATTGTGTGGAGGAGAGGAAGATACGTGTGGCACGGCATTTTGTTTGTCTTGGGTTTTAGATATATATATAGATATAGATTTAAGTGACTATCTTATAATTTTAAATTCAAATGATTCATACCTAATAATGCCACGCAGACAAGTTTGAAGTTTGGCATGAAATTACCCATTTGTGGCATATAGTATTTGATTTAGCCATGTCCTATGCGCATCAATTAGACAACTAGGACTAGGAGTATTATTTAGTACATGAGATTTAAAGGCTCATGTGAGATGTCACTTTGCTTGGTCGGTGAGGTGGGGGGTTTGATAGCATTTTTTCTTTTAGAGAAATGTCTTAAGGTTGAGAAATGTCTTTCTAAAACGGTCTTTAATAAAAACTGACGTATTAAAAGTGTGTTATCTTTATTTTTTAAAAATTTTATAGGTCTTATCATATCTAATTAGGCTTGATCATATTCCATTAGATCTAAACATAAGGTGAAATTAAACTGATAAATTCCAATTAGGTTTACTAAATTTAATTTATATAAGTTCTGATAAAGAGAATACACCTTAATGATCATCAATATCTAGATACATTACTCATTTGCTTTTGACAAAAGAATTATGACGGAAGTCAAGGTGCGTCATTTGAAAAATATTGGGGTCAAGAAAGTAGATGCGATAGGAGATAATAGATAATATTACATAATATTGAGAGAAGTAAAAAAAGATAGTGAAAGAAGTAAAAATATACCGTAGATATGATTGAAGATTAATTATTAGGTAATTGAGATCTGATCCCATCCCAAAGGGAAATGAAGAAAAATCGAAGACATACCAGAATAATAAGATGGATCATTTTTTTTAAAAAAAAATACTAGTATCATGATAGTATAACTTCAAAAAAATCACAAAAATGCCAAACAAGACCTTATGATTCATTGGCCCTATTCCATTCAACTTATTTTAGTCTTTATAAAAAAAAAGTTATGATAAGTTAAGATGAAGATTAATAATGTCTAATAAGTTCAGATCAACAAAAATAATATTTTAGACACAAAATAAGGTCTGATAAGTTCAGATAAGATTTAATAAGTTCAGATAAACAAAAATAAGTTGAATAGAACATAACTACGTGAAAATTAGATAAGTAGTTTCCAATGTTTTTTTGGACAAGCAGTGCTCAGTTGTTAGTTTTCAAATTAAGCATGATTAATTTAAACTCTAAATATAATTAACTAGGTTTGAAGCCCGTGCGTTGCACGGGTTGTTGTTTATTTTATTTTATTGTATATTTTTTGTTAATATTATTGTTGATTTTGTGTTGTTGTAAAATGAGATTTTTCAAGATCATTGTATTTACATATTTCCTCCGTTCTTTTTCTATTACAACAATTACCATTTTAGATAGTTTCATCTTTTGAGTCCATTCCACTTTTGGTAAAAAAAGAAACTACAGTTGACAATATTACCTTTACTTTATGTTAATAAAACCATCATTAATTACCCGAATTACCTTATAAAGTTGCGTTTACTTTAATTAGGATTTATTTGTCCCATATTCTAGTTAACTAAAGAGGTACCTCTATGCTAAACTACCCATTTTTTATCTCCTTAAAAACCATGTCCAAACCAATTGTTGAAGTAGAAAAAAACGGAGAAAGTATTTGTCAATATACAATAATTTCTAGATTTGTTATTTTGATATATAAATTTTATAATTTTTAATATTCAATTGAATATTGTAGCTAAGTCTATTATTAAATGGTATCCCAATAACATGTATGACTAACAATAGCTAATACAGTTTTAACATGAATAATACGCGAATGATACTTTAAGAAAGTAGAGGGTAATAATTTAATAGATGCAGGACAGAAAGAATACTTTCTTAAAAATTGATAAGAATGACATGGCATGCTTAGGTGGAGCTCTTTATAGTTGTTTTATTTAGATCAAACTCTAATTTTTACATAATTGAAAACTCTAATTATATATATGTAACTTTATCGCTATAGATTTTAGTCAATAAATTTTGTTGCAATACTATATTGTTTTAGTTTGGTTGAGTAAGGTTGAGGTTTTGAAAGATAATATGTTTAATCCTGTAAATTGGACCTATAATCAAATGTTATAATCACATATAATACACTATACTTAATACTTATAGCCATTATTATATTTATCTAAAAAAAGACTAAATAATGTCCTACAATGCATCTAATTTAATATATTTTCATGAGTTGTAAAACTATATTGTAAATAGATCCTATTTTGAAGCATATTTCAAGCACTCTCCAATGGTAAAAAAATTATAATGTTTTAAATTAGTTAGCAAAAGTTAAATTCAATTTACATAATATAATAATTTAGGTTGTTTATTCAAAATGCAACTCTAATTTCCCCCTATCCAAAACTCTTTTATGTATTTAAATATATGTAGAATTCTATTTTTTTTTTCAAATATTTAAAAAAAAAAACTAAATGACATGACAATCTTAAGTGGCGCTCTCTATTTCATAAATTGTAGAACTATATTGTAAATGGATCTTATTTCAAAGCATATTTCGAGCACTATTTAATAGTACAAAAATTATAATATTCTGAATTAGGTAGCAAAAGTTATACACAATTTATATAATATAATAATTTAGGTTGTTCATTCAAAACGAAACTCTAATTTTTGCTTATCCAAGACTCCTTATATGTATTTAAATCTATGTAGAACTATATTTTTAGAAAAAAAATAAAAAGAAAATTAATGACATGACAATCCTACATGGCGCTCTATATTTCATAAGTTGTACAACTATATTGTAAATGGATCTTATTTCGAAGCATATTTCGAATGCTCTCCAATGATACAAAAATTATAATATTCCGAATTATGTAGCAAAAGTTATACACAATTTTCATGATATAATAATTTAGGTTGTTGATTCAAATTCAAACTCTAATTTTCGCTTATCCAAATCTCTTTATATGTATTTAAATCATCTAGAACTCTATTTTTGTAAAAAAATAAAAATAAAAATTGATGACGTGGCAATCCTTTAGGAAAAAAATAAAAAGAAAAATTAATGACATGACAATCCTACATGGCGCTCTATATTTCATAAGTTGTACAACTATATTGTAAATGGATCTTATTTCAAGATATTTCGAATGCTCTCCAATGATACAAAAATTATAATATTCCGAATTATGTAGAAGAAAAGTTATACACAATTTTCATGATATAATAATTTAGGTTGTTGATTCAAATTCAAACTCTAATTTTCGCTTATCCAAATCTCTTTATATGTATTTAAATCATCTAGGACTCTATTTTTGTAAAAAAATAAAATATAAATTGATGACGTGCAATCCTACGCGCGCGCGCTACTATGAGCTCTGAATCTGGTGAGCCCCTAAGCCTCCCGAAAAGTTCCTCCTTTATATATATATATTGATTTTAAATTCATTACATGACTCATATCATATACTCCCTCCGGTCTTTATTAGTTTACCCCTTTTGACTTTTGACACTATTCACATACATGACTTTGACTATCTCTTGTGATTTGTACTTATGGAAAAATATAGTAATGTGAGATCTTGTTAGATTCATCTCAATGTGTAGTATCGAAATATCAAATTTTTGTAATTTTTGCTTATTGATAATTAGAGATATTAAGGTTCAAATTAGTGTATCGACATATGTGCCCCATAGAAAGAGGTAAACTAATAAAAACCGAATGGAGTAATTGTAAAAAAAAAGTTAAAATCAACAATAAAACTTGTTAGTAATACCCAAACGCAAAGTGTCCATAAAACTAGGTACTCCCTCTCATATTTTTTTTCACATTTTAATATCTGCTTATTTACAAATATGTAAAGAAATGTGGTTCAGAGCACATAATTACGTGCTACTGAAAGCAAATGTACATAGGAAACAAATGTGGACAATAATTAGGTAGGTTTTATTGAATTAATGGCAATGAAGAATGGAATCTCATTCAAAGTAACGCGGCGGCAAAAATAAATACTACACAAAAAATCTTGTTTTTCAGTTTCCATTCCTTCTCTAATTAAGACAACACGACTCTGACCTAGAGAAAGAATGTCTACCGTAATATACGAGGAACTGGAGAAAAAAACAACGGAATCTCTCGAAACCCCGTGATATATAAATTTAATTTTAGTAGTACAACCACAAATTTATCCTATTTCCTGCTAGACTGCCAAAAAAGCAAAATTCCTGTGTCGGAGGGTAGGCAACTGGAGGAGAGAGAAACAAAGTTGTTGAGTTGTAATGAGATTGAGATAAAGCTTTCGTTGTTTTCTCTCTCACACTTTCCTCTTTCTTTCTTTCTCTCTCTCTCTCTTCTTTCACTTTCTCTCTCTAGGGATTGCGCACTCTCTCTACTACTAGGTGCATATCACTTATGGACTGACAAATATCCACACAGAAATTTCCGCCGCACTAACTCCTAATGTTATTCTCTCTCCCTTACTCTTCGATTTGGTATGTTTCTCTCTCTATCGTTTTTCTTTGAGCGTTCAATTGATCTTTTGATTTCTGGTTAGATCAAGAAATTTTGATGTAATTTTGCTAGAAAATGATGAATTTGTGAATGAATTTGTTTTTATTGTTGTATTTTATGTCGCTTTTCGAGGAATTTCTTGCTTGAGCTTGCTACAGTTTGTTGCTATTTTTTTGTTGAATTTATGTGATTTTTTAGCTAATTTAGCTGGAAATTGTTGAAAAGGTGAATTAATTTGATGTTAGTGTTGTAATTGTTGTCGCTTTTTTGAGAATTTATTGTTTGAGCTTGGTATAGCTTTTAGCTTTTTGCTATGGAGTTCTAGATCTGGATAACTGTTTGTTTCCTTATTTTTTGCTTTAGTTTCTGTAATTTCTGGTAAATTTTCGCCGTCTGAGCTTATTTTACTGAGAAATGTTTGAGTCTCGGTGGTTTAGTTTGCTTTATATATATTCATCTTTCTAGGTTTACCGTAGATCTAATTGGTGCCTGAAGAAGTTCAAGCTGCTGATATTGTAGTAAGCTTCTTTTCCTTATTTTATTTACCATATTATAGCCTTCACTTGTGAGCTTCCTAGATTTCATTTTATGTGTTTATATAAAAATTTGTACCTAGTTTACCTGTAATTATTTTTGCAAGGGTTTCTTTTTTTCTGTTTACTTTTGGGTGGGGGGGATTAGTTAGTTTAGCTACATGTTGCACGCACTAATGAGATTATGATGGTTTTGTTTTAGAATTTAAAGTGGAAGTGGCTTTTGATAGTTTCCATTAAATGTTCCATTTTGTGAATTTGGCCGAAGAACGTTGGTGTTGTAATCATACTATGGATATTTGGTTTGTTACGAAGATTTATGGACATAAGCCCCTGTTATCAACCTTTCTTTTTTGTTTGGCGGGCTGCAGGTTTGATGAATAGGCTGTTTCTTGAATCCAGATTTACCTCATTTTTCCACAAATACACCTATTCTTATAAGTTTATGTTTCTGTCGGCATCTGCTCTCGTTTTTTCTGACCTTACTTTTTGTCTACACGTCACTTCTTACATCTGTCATGTTTGGTTTTGTGATTTTGAGAGGGTAAAGGACTCAGAATTCTATAAATGCTTATATTTTTGTAGTTGGAGTTTGACAAAGAATCTGATACTTTGTGATGCATCAGCCTTGCCTTTTCCCCCCATACTCATTTGGCTTGTGTTTATTTTAGTGAATATTGAAACATATGGAATTAACTATCTTTTTTTTTAATATGCCATTATGTGTCTAAATCAATTTACTTTCTGGTTCTGCATGTTTGGGGTGCATATGTTGTATTACACTTTTATGAATGGGCACTCATTTAAAAGCTATGTTTGAGTACTTACCTAGTGTCCAATTCAGCTATTATATGACGAAAAATTTCCACAATTATGGCCCAAACTATAGTGTCAAAACTGTCCATGATACTGGAATGTTGGGACACGGGTACTTTGAGGTAAAATAAAGTGTTTGATTAACATAGTTTGATATTTTTCTGAGCTTAATAATAGGGGATACAGTATTTTTGGTTCTGATGAAGAGTTTTTGGTGGTTTCTTGTTTTTATTGGATTTGGACAGTCATCTCGTCTATTTTCCTGACCTTGTGGTGTTAGCCACGTGGATTTGATTCGGTATCTTGGCTAGTTATTCATTTTGCTAAATCTTTCGCACTTTCTCTTTTTGTGTCTGGCTGTCTGCTATCAATAAATTATACAGGATTCTGCACACATTAACCACATGATTGAGCAAAAGGGTAGTACATATTCTCAAAATTGTCTACTTACCAAAGGCTAGAGACCTACAAAACATCTTACATGGAATGCTTACATATAATTTGTCTGATTGAAAGCTATTATACCATATATCTTTTTGCGTGTTTAGGTTTGGTAGTATTGATGCTGGAAGCAGGCAACATGAAGTGAATTTGTTTAAATCTTAGTCCATGACTGTTTATCTGTAGTTAGGATATTATTTCTGTTTTTCCTGCTGCATAGAAAGTTAGTGCTTGCCAAATTTGTGTCCATCATCTCTAACCTTACTTACTGGTGCTTTTCTTTTGCCAGGTATCCTGTCCAATGGAAGATACTCAATCTGTTGGTGTGCTCATAGACTCTGCGACCTCCAAGATACAACAACTTCAGAAAGCGTTTACCGAGCTTGAGAGTCACCGAGCTGTTAGCTTAAATCTGAAATGGAAAGAGCTGGAGGCCCATTTCCATGGTTTGGAGAAGTCACTAAAGAGGCGCTTCCATGAGCTGGAAGACCAGGAGAAGGAATATGAAAGCAAGACAGTGGAAGCACAGGAGATGATAGAGAAGCGTAAAGCAGCTGTTGTGGCCAAGGAGCAGGCTTCTTTAGAGAAGCTTCAGGAGAAGAGGGATGCTGCTGTTTTTGCCATTGCGATTGCTAGAGAGAAGCACCGGAGGGTGTCATGTGAAGAATATTCTGTAGACAACAGTGAGAGCCAAAGTGGAACCATGGAGGAGACACCAACTAATTCTATGATATCTGAGATTACTTCTGATTACACAAGTGGAACAGCTGAAGATGGAAGTTCAGAAGTGCAGTCAGCTGATAATGGAAATGGGGAGGTGGCGTCTTACCCCGAGCTTGTCAAACTATGTGAAGAGATGGACGCAGAGGGTCTTCATAATTTCATATCCGACAACCGCAAGAACCTTGCATCAATGAGGGAAGAAATTCCACAGGCTTTAAATGCTGCAGCTGATCCTGCTTGTTTGGTTCTTGATTCGCTGAAAAACTTCTACCGCGGTGATGTGACAAACTTGGATGCCAAAAAGGATTCCAGTCTTTTGGGTCTCCGTCGAACCTGCATCATGTTGATGGAGTGTCTTAGCATTTTGTTTATGGGTCTGGATGCAGCCTCTGTTTCTGAAATAATCTCTGCAGATGTCAAGGCACGAGCGAAAGCTATTGCAGAAACATGGAAGCCAAAGCTCAATGGACTTGACATGGAAGCTGGCAGTGGAAACTCCTTGGAGGCTCATGCATTTTTACAGCTTCTGGCAACTTTCTCTATTGCATCTGATTTCAACACGGAAGAACTAACCAAACTAGTACCTTTGGTGTCACGTCGTCGCCAAGCTGCTGATCTCTGCCGCTCACTAGGGTTATCTTACAAGATGCCAGGTCAGTGTTGTTTATTACTCCTTTCGCTTTTTTTTTATTTGCTACATTTGTTTCCTTGGGAATGAAGCCACTACTTTGACCGATTATTTTGATTATTTTATAAGTAAAAATATAGTCACGTGTGATCTTGTTAGATTCGTCTCGACGTGTAGATTCATAATATCAAATTTTTATAATTTTTACTTAAGCGAAATAAGAGATATTAAGAGTTAAATAATGCTTTGAAAACCGTGCACAACAAATGTAGCAAATAAAAAAAAGCAGAGGGAGTATGTATGAGCTTAAGTCTTGGAAGGAGATAAATAAAGTAGGGAAGGGTTTCCAGAGTGGTTGTGAACTACTGGGTTCTTGTCATTGACACGTTTTCCTTCCCTTGTTTTTCTCCTGCTGTTCTCCCGAAACAGCAATGTGCATCTGTGGTCTGGCTGAAATATTTAACTGTGGACATCCCAAGCTGAGAATTTGAATTTAATTCTAACCTAACTACTCTATAGATTCACTCTCTTTGAGCTTTTTGATAATGTATTCTAATATTTTTTTTTACTCTTGGAATCACTTCTATATTATAATCACCATCGTAGTCGTGTCATTTTTCTCACTTAATAAAGCAATTTTACCTTTATAGTTGCTTCATAATCTAATCGTCTTTTCTTCTACTTCCTTTCATTTCTATTTTGTTTATTTTTTTTCTAAATGTGGTTTACTCTACCTGTCAACAGTAATAGCCTAAGTCTTGTAATTTGTTTCTACTGTTGACTTCTAGTTGGAATTTTCAGGTGTAATCGAAGTGCTGATAAATAGTGGCAGACAAATTGACGCTGTGAATTTGGCCATCCAATTTGAGCTGACTGAGCAGTTTTCACCCGTGCCTCTGCTCCAATCCTATATAAAGGAAGCTAAAAAGGTTCTTCCTCCAGCGAAACCTGGAAATGTATCCCCTTCATCTCCCAATGCACAGGTTACTTCTAATTCTCCTTGTTAATATTCTGTCCAGTTATTGTAGTGTTTTTCCTTTTCACTGTAGTACTCTTCATATGCGGCCCCAAAAAAAAGTCACTCTGGTGAGACAATTGCCATGTGGAAAAAATTAAACTTAGATAACAACTATATGGACGTAATTATTTTGTAAATTTGCCTCAATTTATAGACCTGCTACATTTATAGATTAAGCATGTAATTGCATGAACTTACCAATTTGTAATGCGTATTAGTTGGTTTAGGTTCTCTGTGGATATACTTGCATATACCCTTCTTTTCTGTGTTGCACATGCACTTGTCCCTTCTCCTGCAGACACAGACTGGTGAGAAGCTGCAAGTTACCCGAACTTGGCTGTTAGTATATGTATAGTATATGGTAGCAGAACTAGATAGCAGTACAATCTTTTACTGCAACATCCAAATAACTCAATTTTCAATTCATTTTCTACCATGTTCTTGATGAGTTGTATCATGTTTCAGAGCAATGAGGTTAATGAACGAGAGCTCAGCGCTCTGAAAGCTGTTATAAAATGTGTGGAAGAACATAAGCTCGAAGGACACTTCTCCATGGACGCCCTGGCAAAACGTGTACTCCAGCTTGAGAAGGCAAAAGCAGATAAGAAACGAGGAACTGAAGTTACTAAACCTCAATCCAAGAGGCCCCGTGCTACAAATGTGGGTTATGGTCCCCGCATCACTAACATTGCTCCCAACGCTTCCCCCTATGCTGCTAGGCTGACTGACAGGTACCCTCCCCAGTATGTGTTTGACAACAGACCGTACGTTTACACTGCTGGACCTACTGACAATCACTGTCCCCCTGTCATGGGTGCCCCTGCTTATGGCTTCCCTCCTGGTCACGGTAATTACTACGGCAATGGATACCAGTACCAGTCCCCTCCTTATCTTCACTAGTTAGTACTGATGCTAATTGGTGATCTTCATGAACTTCTGATTTTAACTGCTTAGTTTTTAACCCTTTTCTAAGATGTCAGGTGTTGTACGGTTAATCTTAGTATTAGGTGGGAAAAAACTGAGATAATGGAAGGCGGATAAAAAAAAAGTTTTAGTATTCTAGCCTCTTTTCAGTTTTATGTATTATAAATTTATAATCAGACCTTTTAATCCTCTAATATATGGATCGACTGTGTTTTCTGTTGTACATTTCTTTGTAATGTTTGCCCATGTTTGTTTGCTATGATTTGGCGAGTACTTGACTCCGCTGAGATTGATGATGGTAAATTTGTGAATGAAGAGTGTTCAGTGGATATGCACGGTTAGTCACTTAGTCTCATGTCGGAAGTTGGAAAATTATATTTCCCCCTTAGGGAAACAGCTGTGATACTTCTCTATTTAAATGAACTAGGATCGTGTAAATTTTTGTCTTAATGTATGTCTTCAAAATATTAACTTTCTATAGTATGTATTAATACGGGTAATTTGTAAGAGATCGCCTACTTTTAATTTAAAAACTTAGCACGATCCTAAACGGACCACTTTTCTGAATAGTGAATATAGTGACTAGTTTAATTTATTTAGTGACCAATTTAATCTATTTAGTGACAAGTTTAATTTATTCAGTATCACAAATTGGTTTAATGACTAGTTTAATCCATTCGGCAAGATTGTCGAGTTATTTTTTTAAATTGTCTGCTTTTAGTTCAAGATCCAAGCGAAACAAAGGAAGGAGAAGAGAAGGATGAATAGGTTGGTGCGAGATGCCTAGGATAGAGTGGATAGTGTTGAGTTAGAATAAGATGAAATGGGGTTGTTAGGAGAATAAAAGTTTGAGTTTGTCTAATTTTATGTTATAATTAGACTGTCTATTATAATAATTTGTGTTATTAATATACTCCACTTCTATAATTAACGAATTTACTCAAATTAATGATCAAGTGATTTACGGGATATCTTGAAAAAACAAAAATATTGTCATAGACTCATAGCATTGGAGATTCTTTATAAAAAACACAGTTAATAGTCATATCGAGTAGACATTGATTAATGTTAGAGTGCAACTTAACAATATTAATTATATTTTAACTGGAGAGGGAAAAGAAGATCCGGAGATTTTAGTTTTTTGGTTCAACAATGGGTTTGATTAACCATAATTTATCATCTGATTATGAGGAAAATTAACAATTTCAATTATTATGATTATCATCTGATTATATCATAAAAAGTTTACGTAAATGGGTTCAACTTTCCCCCTACCAATTTTCCCCTCCTTACTGTTAATGACGTAAATTGGATCCATTTACGTCCCTTATTTTTTTTTTTAAAAAGCTACTAGAAAACACTGTTCTTTTGCACTTATTTTCAGTTCAGTTCAGTTCAATTTCTCCAATTCCAAAAGAACGATACCGAATACTCGTACTTCTCGTTTTCAAACTATGACCCCCAGCGTTCTCAACTAACAGCTCTTTTCCCTCCAAAAACTCTCCATCTTCTTCCTCCTCATCTCCCATAAAACCCCCTCAATATTTCCCGGCAAAAAAAAAAACTCCCCAACATCCAAAAAATGAGGATAGCAGAGATAAGCTCTCCAGACATTCGCAAACAAGACACAATCTCTCTCACTCTTCAACAAATCGAATCCATCGTCAAACAATCCGAGCATCTCTCCCCCAAATCATCTCCCTCACCTTCCACTCTCTCTCCTCATCTTCGCCAATGCATAACTCAACTGAGTCAACTCGCTCCTTCCTCCTTCTCCAACTCAGTCAAGCTTCAGCTATGGAAGCTCAGCTACCGTCTCTGGAACTCCTGCGTCGATCTCACAAACTCCGGCGTCAAAGGACACGTGGAGCTCCGTCATTCGGCCGCCGACATGCTCGCAATCGCCGGAGATGTCGCCGGAGTTCCGTCTCCGGCGATGAAGGCGGCGTCGTTTTATTATAAGACTGGTTTGATTTGGCATGAGATGAGGAATTTTGAGTTCGCGAATGATTGTTATGAGAAAGCGACGGATCTTGTTGCGAAGGTTGAAATTGAGTCGATTTCTGACCTAGGAGAGAGAAAATTGTTGTTAGATTTGAATGTAGCGAGGTCGAGAACTGCGTGGGAGGTTTCGGATCGAAACGTTTCGATTACGTTGTTGAATCGTTCGAAGAAGTTTTTATTTGAAACGGCGGAGAATTTTAGGGTTCTTGCGGAGCAGTATTTGGCGTTTGGGAAAGCGTTGTTGATGAAAAGTGAAGGTTGTGAGGGAATGGAAGCGTTGAAGTTGATGAATGAGGGATTGGAGTTGTGTGAGAGAGGGCTTAGAGTGGTGAAGAAGATGGATGAAACGATGAGTTTAAAGAGTTTGAGGGATAAAACGTTGCGTTTTATAGCTGCTTTGCATTTGCAGAGGGAGGAGTTTGAGAGTGTGGTTAAATGTGTGAGGGTTTTAAGAGAGCATGGTGGTGTGAAGAGTGGTGATCAGCACCCGAGTTTGAGTGTTTTAGCTATGAAGGCATGGTTGGGGTTAGGAAGGTTTAGTGAGGCAGAGAAGGAGTTGAGGGATATGGTTGTAGATAAGGGGGTTCCGGAGGGTATATGGGTTTCAGCAGTGGAGGCGTATTTTAAGGCGGTTGGTGTGGCGGCTGTTGAGACGGTGAAGAGTGTTTTTATGGGGTTGTTAACGAGGTGTCAGGTTAGTGCTCGTGCAGCTGTAAGAGTGATTTATAGGGTGATAGGGGAGGGTGGTGGCGGTGGTGGTGGGAGCGGAGAAGGGTTAAGGATTAGAGAGATAATGGCAGAGGAGTTGGTGAGTGATGAGAGGGTGGTGGCACTATTAGCTGGAGAGGAAGCTGCTAAGGAGAGAACTGCCTTACATGCTGTCCTGTGGAATTGGTGAGGCTTCAAAACTGCTATAAACTAGTTTATTTTCTTGTGATTCAGTAGTTGTTTGTTATGCTTAGTATCTTAGTTGGAATTTATACATAGTGAGTGCCTTCGTTCGAGTACTAGAACTAGGGGATTACAATGGAATATCTGAAACTAGTGATTCATTCTTGTGGGTACCGTTTCCCTTAAGGTGGTTAATGTTTGGCCTTTGTGATTATTAACTGAAAACTCTTCTTGGCTGTGAATATCAGTACTCGAGTCCTAAGGTTGGCGTGGGGACTTTTTAACTTCTTGCTAGATATTCTGGACTATGGTTCTTCTAGTTACCAGAAGATTTCAGATCCTGGAAGTAGATGTACTTGAAGTTACAAGACCTAATTGCATTCTCTCATGGTGCTATGTCCTAAATGCTGAAGATTACTGATGCTTTGGAAGAGAGGGTAAGGACTAAGGAAATATTACTAGAATATAAATCTAGTTCTATAGCTACAAGAGTTGGTGCAGGGGGTTGTTACTAGCAATTCATGTAAAACTGTCTTCTGCATGTTTTGATGTTGTCATGACATCAATATAAAGAATCTGGTTGCTAAAGGACTTTGAGATATGCTATGATAATGAATGAAGTATGACATAGTGCAAGCAATAGCGTGGCAAGAAGAGCATTTCGAGAAAAAAGCATCAACTAGGAATATAAATCTATGAAGCCATTTGATCTGAACAAAATGCAAAACGAGGGAAACCAGCAGCTTACTTGGGTTGAATCCTAAACCGTGCATGTCTTATTTTTTTATTTATATGGCATACCATGTAAGAATGGTAGCACTCGATTTTCTGAATTCTAATCAATGTGTTGATCTTTCTACATTTGTGTATATTATGAAGACTGGCGCTTTTGAATTTCCCATCCTTCTAACCAAGTTGAATTTACTGACCAGTGCTGCAGCTCATTTTCGGTCAAAGGATTATGAGATAAGTGCAGGGTTATTTGAAAAGGCTATGCTTTATGTACCTAGTGGCATCCAGAACAGAATTTTACGAGCAAAGGGTTACAGAGTTCTGTGTCTATGCCACCTAGGTCTCTCCCAGCTTGATCAAGCTAAGGAATACATTGATGAGGCTGAGAAGGTATTGCATCTTATGTTCATCTGCTAAAACAAAGAGAAGACTGAAGATATTAATGATACTTGTGCATTTTTGGTTTTCTGCAGCTAGAGCCGAATATAGCCTGTGCATTCCTAAAGGTACCATAAGTATCAAATGATTTTGCTTATATTGGCAACGAACCCAGATCTCATTCTTTCATGTCCCCACTGTAATGGTTTCTCTTCTAATTTGAGCAGTTCAAGATATATTTGCAAAAGAACGATCATGCTGCTGCCATAACTCAGATGAAAGCAATGATGACCTGCACTGACTTCACTACAGCTTTTCTTTCGCTCTCAGCACATGAAGCTGTTGCATGTCGAGCACTTCCAGTTGCTATTGCCTCTTTGTACGAGCTTCTTAACTTCTACACGTCAGGCAAATCGATGCCAGTTGCTGAAGTAGTTGTGCTCCGCACCATTCTTGTAATCCTTATTCAAGAATCTGGTCAAGAGCTTGAAGTCCTGAAATATATGCAGAAAGCTCAAACTAGGATAACTGAACTAGGACCTGATAATTTCTTTGGGAAAGGAGAGGTTGGGAGACGAGAACGAAATTGGATTGCAGCAAATGCATGGAATATAGGGTCACGAGCAGGAGTGGAGAAAAACTACAAATTATGTGCAGAATTTTTGAGTTTGGCAGCTGATTTTTATAATGTTAAGTTTGACGGGGAAGCAGAAGGAAACAATATGTTGGCTTGCAAATCAGTTGTCTTGGCTGTTTCAGCCATGATAGCCACTGAGAAACAAACAAAGGTTGCACTATCAGATGCACAGGTGAAGAAAGCCATAGAACTGTTGGATAGAGTTGGAAAGGTACGATTCTTGTCTCCTTTAAAATAAGTTAGCTTTACTATATCCTATGTAATCCCACTAAACTAGCATGCAATATGCTGCCAGTTGGTAGAAGCAGCATCAACTGCGAAAAATCAGGCAGACTGTCAAGACGGCATGCTTGATCCAAAACTCCATGTTATATACACATTGAACGCATATGAATTATATGGAAGGAGTAAAAATTTAAGATCGCAGCAGCTCCTTGTGAACAACTATGTGAATTCAACCATCTGCAATCCAAAGAATCTTCTTCAGATAGGCTTAACTGCCTCACAAGGTCACCAACTAAATGCTGAAGTAGCAACATATGCTCTGAATTCTTGCCTCTCTGCTCTACTTGCTTCACCTCTACCAGACTATAACGATGTGGCTCTAATTATAAGACGTCTGATTACCGTAGCTGTGGTTTACAAGGGAGATGCTTTTTTTTTTTTTTTTTTTTTTTTTGAGGGGATACAAGGGAGATGCTGATGATGAGGTGGTGTACAATCTATACAAACAGGCACATCGAATAATGGTGGGACTCAGAGAAGGCGAGTACCCAGTTGCCGAGGGAAAATGGCTTGCCACCACATCTTGGAATAGAGCAGCAGTCCCTGTGAGGCTCGGTCAGGTTGATGGGGCAAAGAAATGGATGAGTTTGGGGTTGGAACTTGCGAAGAAGGTTCCAGGAATGGAAACTTATAAGGCATGTATGGAAGACTACATTGCTGGGTTTGAGAAGAAACTCCAAGAAGATGATGAAAGGAGGCGCAAACTTTAATTGGCTGAATGACAAAGAGCAAGAAAATGACATGATACTTTGTACAGAATGCGAAAGGTAGAATTACAGGTAATAGAAGAAAAAACACCAGAAGCTGGAAATATGAAAACTGTAACACTTGTTTGCTTGCCATTGACGAAATTTGTGAAACATGATTGGCATGACATGAGACTTAAAATTACGCAAGAATTCTCTTTGTATAGGCTTCAGTTCTCCCTCTACCTCACAAATAAGGGGATTACTGTTATAAACAAATTGGGTTACTTTTATAACAAAAGGGGATGTTAATCAATTACTCTTGTGAAAGAATGCTTTTTAGTGGCATGAATAAACACGATTACTTTTCTAATCACTTAGGGTTACTCGATCATACAATCAAACAGGGTCGTCATATGATTAAACGACGTTACACGTATCATTAAACGAGGTTAGTCCAAACAATTAATTGGATCCTCATATAATTATGGTTTATTCATTATATACTTCTCCATTTACTATAATATAAATCAAAAAATAAAAAATCTGAAAAACAAGAGATAAAAATTACAAGAAAAAAGTTGCAATTACTAGAAAACAGCTCAAGATCATCACTAAAAGCAGTTACAAGATGATATAACACAAGATTCCTTTCAATTTCTTTCATCTTTTCCATGTTTAGTGATATCAACTTGAGAAATATCCCTGAAAATTCTCTTAAAAAGTGACATTCGAACTTGATTGTAAGTAGATGAGCACTTCGACGAAGAAGCCTTGCAATGGGCTCGTCAAATACTCTCCAACGAAGAATTCGGCAGATAGAGATTGTATCAACGGTTGAAGAGGAGAAACACGCGGAAAAAGTTGTTGTGGAGGAAGACGATGAGGACGTGTAGAAGAAAAAGAAGGAATTTCCGCCTTGGCTTATAATATGGGTCGGCCACACGGAAGATTATAGATATAGCCAGCCACATGTAAGAATTTGTGTCTTCCATAAATTTTTTTCCTCAAACTCTCAAAATCCCTCTTATTTTTCCCAATACATTTTAACACACTCACTACTGTATGGGTAGTACCTTAATTCCACTGTCGGACACACTTTCCGTGGCCGACATGAATCTCCTAGGACGCGATCATACCGAGATGAATCAAGCCACTCCTGATTATGGTCCGAGATGGCGTTCGCGGCCACCAATAAAGACAAAATAAGGGTATCTTCCCTCCAGTTAGACTCATCTTAGTCGTACACGTGTCAAAGGATTACGCATCCTGTCAGATGAACAATACTCCTATAAAAGCCAAATGGTACTATTCTGCAGGTACATTCTAAACACTACTTTCTCTCTCTCTCTCTCTCTCTCTAAATCCTTATCAGGCACTTACTGACTTGAGCGTCGGAGGGGGTTTCCTCGCATCCCCCCCGAGGGCAGTTTACGTTTGTCTTCCTTGCAGACTCCCAGTCTTGGACGCCACTGACGGATCTCTGTGTCCGCCACCGTTTCAACACCGAAACAACTTGGCACTAGAAGGAGGGGCCTCCCATCTTTGTGAAGCTGTCATGGATAAGACAAGTAACGCAAGTCGTAGTCCACCAGGATTTGAGATCGGACAGGGGTCTTCACAACCTCTGATTACCGGACCAATCGGTGCACCACAGTTCAACTCGAGGGTGCCCGAGAACAACAATGAGCAGTAAACTCCTGAGAACAATGTATCTCAGGTAACCCTAATGGAGTTCCAATCAGTTTGGCTCAGCTGAGTCAATTCTCTCAGGAGCAGCTGAAGACGGTAGCATCTTTCATTCAGATGCTAACAGACACTCCACAGTCTAATGGCAACACTCCAACCCCCAATGCTAGGCGGTCAATCCGGTAAGCGACTACCGCCATTGGCTGGTAGAAATGCTGACGGTACGCCGTTAAGAAGAATGCGTTCCTTCACTCAGGAGGGACGGCAGTTGGAGAGGCAGTTGGATGACCATGAATATGAAGAGACGTTAATGGAAACTGAAGAGCTGGATAATTTAGAAGATGAGAATCAAAGTCGCTCCTACCGAGAGTACAGCACCAATGGTGCTAGTAACTATTCGGCTGGCGGACATTTGTTAATCTAGCCCAAACTCTCTCCATTCATGCTAGAATTTCTGAATCACCCGATGCAGAGAATCAAAATGCCATCATGCAAATATATTGGCAGCTCAGATCCCGACGATCACGTTGCAGCCTATGAGGGGCACATGTACCTGTGCACACAAGTGGATGCTATCTAGTGTAAGGTGTTCCCGTCCACTCTCATTGGCATTGCTCAGACTTGGTTTAAGAGTCTCAAACCTAATAATGTATCCAGTTTCTCTCAGCTTTCATCTATGTTCAGTACTCACTTTGTAAGCAATAGGCCCCGTGAGCGTACTACTGGGGAACTATGGTCAATCAGACAAGGAGAAGCAGAATCTCTCCAGGATTACATTGGACGCTTCAATGTTGAGACTATATCTATTCCTAGGCTACATCAGGATGTAGCGGTCCTAGCCTTGATGACGGGACTGAGAAAAGGATATGCATTCAGGAGTTATCTCGGTCGAAAGACTTTCACGTCACTAGGACCAGTGCTTGGAAAAGCAAACGATTTCATTAGTGGAGAAGAATTTGACAAGGCAGCTAGCAATCCGTATCGTGAGTCCGATAAGAAAAAAGAGGACAAGTCACGGAAGGACAAGGGTCGCGACAGTGATCGTGGCCGAGATGAAAGGAAGGAATCCAACATGGTCAAAAAAGGTAATGACCGAGAGCGTGGTGACCGGGAAAGAAGTGAACGCAAAGATAAGTTTGATGCGTACACCCAGCTCACGACTTCCAGGGCACATAAATTCACCATGAATAAGGAAAGTGATAAATGGCAACGGCCAAGAAAGATGTTTCACAAGAACCGTGACAAGACTAAGTGGTGTAATTTCCATGGAGATCACGGTCACGTAATTGAGGATTGCAGGCACTTGAAGGATAATTTGGAAGATCTTATTTGCAGAGGATATTTCACTCAATATAAGGTTCAGACGAATAAGGGCGATTTGGTGAAGTCTAGAGATCATAATGTTCAGTCTCGGATAGGAGAGATACAAGTGATCAGTGGCGGCCCAGTTCATGGCGGAAGTGTCAGCGGGGTAAAAGCCAGCCAAAAGGAGTTCAGGCATCAGGTGAACTTCAGTGAGAGTTGCCATTGGAAGAAACCACCAGTCATGCCAGCCATGTCTTTCTCGGTCGAGGATGCAAAGCATGTGATATACCCTCATGATGATCCGCTAGTGGTCACGTTAAAAGTTGCAAATTGTTTGATTCACAGAATCCTGGTAGATGGAGGAAGTTTTGCCAACATCTTGTTTTTATCAACATTTGAGAAGTTGATGATTGGACGAGAGCATTTGCAGCCAGTACGTTACCCGGTGATAGGGTTCAGTGGGGCGTCGGCAATACCCGAGGGGATTATAAAGCTCCCAGTCAGAGTTGGCGAGAACGACAATGCCTGGGACGTGATGGCGGAATTTCTGGTAGTTGACGTTCCGGGAGCGTAGAATGCAATAATTGGAAGACCCCTCATTCATGATGTCCAGGGAGTGGTATCCACCTATCATCTAACAATGTTGTACGTATCTAACCTGGGTACGACAGCAAAGATAAGAGGAAACCAGGAGACAACTAAATTGTGCTACTTAACGGCTTTGAAGCAGCCGGCACGGAGGATCCCTGTTGAAGATTTGAGCCCGCCAACAAGGAAAGAAAAAAAGAGCTAGAAAGAAAGCAATGGCAGAGGAGGAGCAGTCGGAGAAGAAGAATGAAAATTCCATGGAAATAACCATGGAGGAGCTGGAAACTAGACTAGAAGATTTACCAAGACCTAAGCCTGATGGCGAATCTAAGCAAGAAATGCTAGCTGATGATCCCACAAGAACGGTCGCTGTCGGAATGGACATGGACCCAGAGGTCAGGATCAACCTAGTAACTCTCCTACGAGAAAATGATGACGTTTTTGCGTTCTCGACGGATGAGATACCGGGAATAGACCCGACCGTGATGGTTCATCATCTAACTGTCGACAGTGTAGTCCGTCCCATGAAGCAGAAGAAAAGAAATTTCTTAGCAGAGAAGAATAAGGCTATCAAAGAGGAAGTTGACAAGCTGTTGGCGACCGATTTTATTGAAGTTTGTGATGACCCAGAATGGCTGGCCAATGTCGTTATGTTGAAAAAAGCAAATGGCCAGTGGCGGATGTGTGTGGGTTTTACAGATCTTAACAGAGCCTGTCCGAAAGATTGCTATCCGCTGCAAGGATAGATCAACTGGTGGAATCCCCCAAGCGGTCATGCGCTATTAAGTTTCATGGACGCATTCTCAGGATATCACCAGATCAGCCTCCTTGAAGCCGATAGAACGAAAGTTGCCTTTATCACAGACTGTGGAGTTTATAACTACAAAGCAAAGCCTTTTGGCTTGAGAAATACTGGAGCTACATATCAGAAATTGGTCGACAAAGTGTTCGCGGACCAGAAGGGGAGAAACATAGAATTATATGTGGACGATTCAATAGTCAAGAGCAAGACTGACCGTGAACACATTGACAACCTAACGGAGACTTTCAGCACTCTGAGAACGTACAAGATGAAGCTCAACCCGAAGAAGTGTGTCTTTGGAGTAAGAGCAGGAAATTTTTTGGGTTTCATGGTTAGCAAGAGAGGAATTGATGCAAATTCGGACAAGGTTCGTGCAATCATGGACTTACGGGAACCAAAAGGTGTCAAAGATATACTGAGGTTAACAGGAAGGATGGTTGCGTTAATCCGTTTCATTTCAAAGTCGGCCGATAAGGCACTACCTTTCTTCTCACTGTTAAGAGGAAATAAAAAGTTTGAATGGGAAGAAGAGCAGAGCAAAGCTTTCGTCGCGGTCAAGGAAAATTTGAAAACTCTTCCTACCATTTCTCGACCAGAGATGGGAGATATTCTGCAATTATACATCTCGGCCTCGCCAAAAATTTTCGCGGCTGTATTGTTGGTAGAGAAGGAGAAAAGGCAGCAGCCAATATATTTTGTCAGTCATATCCTGAACGGGCCGGAAAGCCGCTATCGATTGGTTGAGAAGATGGCGTTTGCAGTGATAATCGCGACAAGAAAGCTCAGGCCGTATTTTGACTGTCATCCCATTCATGTCGTGACGAATCAGCCTCTAGAGAAGGCATTGCAAAAGATGGATAGTTCAGAACACCTTCTGAAGTGGGCAGTTGAATTGTCCAAGTATGACATTCAGTACAAACCTAGAACCGCTATAAAGGCGCAAGCATTGGCAGACTTTATCGTAGAAGCATCTTATGAAGAAGAGGAGCAGGTCGAAAAGGAAACATGGATGTTAGAAGTAGACGGCTCATCAGCCGTAAGTGGATCAGGGGCTGGCATTGTGATGACTAGCCCGGAAGGAAATGTTTTTGAATACGCTGTCAAGTTCACCTTTCCAGCATCTAATAATGAAGCGGAGTATGAGGCCGCGATTGCTGGACTGAAAATGTGCATAGCTGCTGGGGAAAAGAGCTTATCTTTGAAAACGGACTCACAACTAGTCAATGGACAGTTGAAAGGAGGGTTTGAGGTCCGAGAAGCAAATATGCAGAAGTATGTCGAGAAGGCCAAGGAAATTATAGCCCAGTTGAATCATTTCGAAGTTCAAGCCATTCCTAGAGCCGATAACACCAAAGCAGATGCACTTTCTAAACTGGCAAGCTCTGATTCTTTGAACATTGAGAGATCAGTCATGGTAGAAATTCTGAAAGAGAAAAGCATTACTGAGAAGATCGTGACCGTTAATACCATCAATCAGTAGGGAGAATGGTTCAGTGAACTAGTAGCATACAAGCTGACGGGATCACTTCTTCAAAATGCCATGGAAGCCAGGAAGTTAAAGCGACAAGCCAGTTGGTTTGTCATTTACCAGAATGAGTTGTATAAGAAGTCCTTCAGTTTGCAATTATGGAAATGTGCATGGGAGTCTGGAAGGATATTGGAAGAAATTCATAAAGGAATTTGCGGAAATCATATTGGCGAAAAGGCACTGGCATTGAAAGCTTTGAGAGCAGGATTCTATTGGCCGAATATGCTGGCGGATGCGCAAAATTACGTCAAAAAGTGTGACAAATGTCAAAAGTTTGCTCCTATCATTAACAGGCCTGCGAATGACCTCCAGCCAATACTATGTCCGATACCATTTGCACAATGGGGATTGGATATCCTGGGGCCGTTTACAACTGCTACTGGCGGTCGAAATTTTTTGATTGTTGGTATCGACTATTTCACAAAATGGATCGAAGCTGAACCGACAGCAAAGATAAAGTCAAACCAAGTCAAGAAGTTTATTTGGCAGAGCATAATGACAAGGTTTGGAATGCCAACTGCAATAGTTTTTGATCATGGACCGCAGTTTGATTGTCGACCAATCAAGAGTTTTCTGTCCGAGTTTAGGGTAAAATTTGCATTCTCGGCCGTGTGCCATCCGCAAAGTAATTGACATGCTGAAGCCGCAAACAAACAGATTTTGGGGGCTCTTAAGAAGAAGTTGGATGAGTTTAAGGGGGCTTGGGCCGACATGGTCCCAGCAGTATTATGGGCCAACAGAACAACTGAAAAGGAAGCGACTGGAGAAAGTCCTTTCAAATTAGCCTTTGGGACGGAAGCAGTCTTGCCCGTAGAAGTTGGCTTACCATCCTATCGGATCAAGCACAAAGATCTAGAGAGCAAGGATCAGGCTTTGAGGGAAAATATGGATTTCCTACCAGAGATAAGGTTTGTAGCGGAACTTAAAGCTGCAGCATACAGGGATCGTATCAGCAAATCCTATAAGAAGAGGGTTTTGGAAAGGCCGTTAGGGCTTGGAGATTTGGTACTGCGAAGAACTGTCGCTACTGGAAAAGCTCACACAGAAGGGAAGCTTACAACCAATTGGGAAGGGCCATATCAGATAACCAAAGAAATTGGTCCTGGCTCATTTGCTTTGAAAACAATGGATGGCATCGAACTTAAAAATTGTTGGAATGCAAGCGTTTTAAAAAAGTATTATGTTTAGACACTCTATGTAATGGGCCGATAGACATTTTATGTAATAGGTCGAGAGCCACAGTTTTATCGTTTAGATAATATAAACTTCCATTAGCATTCCAATAATTCTCTCTATTTTGTTGTACGAAAAGAAAAGTACGATAAAAGATTAAAATTGTGCATTATTAATTTTCAAAACGGCCAAACTATATGCAAAATAATGCCTAAGACCAAATAACAGGTCAAGTACAAAAGCGATCATATAACAGGCCAAGTACAAAAGCGACCATATAACAGATCACGCACAAAAGCGACCATATAACAGGTCAAGTACAAAAACGGCCACATAAAGGCCTCAAAGGCCAACTGACAGGCCAAATGTAAAAACGGCCATATAACAGACCCTAATAGCCAAATAACAGGCATAACATACACATAACAGGCTGCAGTTTGATAACAGACAATGTGTCCAAGACACGATATATTGCAGACAAATACTCACGGGCGCAACGTCCAAATTGAAAGCGAAAGCAGAACGAGAAGCAAAAATTTGCAGACAATTAAGCATGATACTTCATTACGAATTACTAGCGTGGCGGCCAACTACATGAAAAAATGTGGGCAGCCATCAAAAAAGGCATAAAAAATTCGTGACAGTAATTGTAATTAAAGTATATTCAGATTACATGCCATAATGGGTTGATTAAAAGTTAGACAATTATATTCAGACTACAAAAGTTAAACAACTATTAGAAGCAATTGAGAAGCCTGGAGATGATCGCCAAAAGCATCAAGGGAGAGGCATCTCTTCATCTTGGACGGCAGGAAGAACGTTGTCAATCACGTTTTCCTCACAGAAAAGGGTTCACCCTCAAGAGGACACGTGTGAACGCCTTCCGCAAAAGCGGTTTCCATTTCCTCCCAGTTGAAGGAAGGATGGGTATGGCAAACACATCTTTTAGCAGCCACCCAGCCGCCGTCATACCTCTCCCCTAGCAAGCCGATAAATTCCTCATATTTCCTGAAGTCGGCCACAGCTTGTAGGCCGGCATCAGACTTGGCTTTCTCAATAGCAGCAGCCTCCTCATTCTTGGCGGACTCCGAAGCTTTTTCTAAAGCGGACACCTTCTTCTCAGCCTCCTCCAGCTTACCAGCCATAATCCGCAAATCAGTCAACTCCACATCCACTACAGCCCTCGTAGCCTTTTCAGCATCTAGATTCTGTTGTAGGTTGTCGGCGCGAGTTTGGGCGCCATCAAACTTAGTTTGAAGATCACCCAAGGATTTCTCTTGGCTATCAGACAGAGATTGGTAGTGGAGATACTGCTCGATCAGCTCAATAGTGGAATTGTTGGTCTACAACAAAAGGTTGATATATATATATATATATATATATATATATATATATATAAAGATTTACCACTGCCATGTCGTGCGCAAGCTGGGCCGCTGGCGCCACCAGCTTATCGACCGGACAGTCAATAGACAACTGAAGACCCTTCAGAAGACGGTAACCCAGTGTACCGCCATTGGCTGGAATGTCATCATAGAGAGACTCGTCCTCCCTCACGTCCCGATTAGGCTGATAAATCTTTTCGGGAGTAGTGGGAGGACGGGAGAAGGCAGCCTTCACGGCAGTATTGAGGATTACCTCTTTCTGCTCAATCCATTCATGAATCCGAGAAAAAATTCCCGGTCCCAGCCCCGACAGAAAGGTTGGAAAGCTGAGGACATCATAAATCTTCTGGCGCATGGAAGAGCCAGACCCCAGTGCCGTCCCAATGCTATCAATAGCAGCATGGAGAGGATAAACCCTATTGACTACAGCCGCAGATTCCCGGACTAGACTGTGATCCGAGATATTAATGGCGGACTCCACGTTACGGATTTCATAAGCAGCAGTAGCATCCAAGGCTTGCCTCTTGTTGGGGATCTCCTCAGCATCATAAGGCTCACGGGGCCGCCTCTGGCCAACAGTCTTGCCACCACGACGGACCAGAACCTGAACCACAGGTCGCGGAGAGTCTTGGTCCCCGCGACCAGCATTGCGACCGGGAGTACGGCCAGTAGTGCGGCCGGAACGTCGGACACTGGTACGACCAGAATTGCGGCCATCGCGTCCGAGATCAGCACCGCGAAGACCTCCGGTGAGGCCGTGAACAGTATCGTAATAAAAAACAGGATCCTCAGGAGCCTTAGACATTGGCTTTAGGTTCGCGTCAAGTCCTAACTCCTCAATATCTAAGCTACTAGGACCTGCAAAAATAAAACCGACAATGATTAGTACTATGTTAATAGACAAGAAACGATCTAAGTCCCATGTCGGACTAAGGGCAAAATACACAACTTCGGGATGAGTCCGGCAGAGAAACAAAGCCGATAAGGGCTCATTCCCCAGGATATACTTTGCATTGGGGAGCCATTTACAAGGGACCCTCCCCTCGGCTTCTTCGCTGTCGACAACAACAGTTCCAAGCTTGGATTCAAAATAATCAAAGGCCTTTTGTTCGGCCGCAGACAAACCGTAGGAAGGTACATCCTCCATTCGAGTGACCGGTTTGGTAAAGTGACGACAGAGAGGGAAGTTGTCTGGGACCCTTACCCAGTAGAAAGCTGGTTGCCACCCCTTCAACCCGGTCAACTTAGGGTACACAGTGAGTTTGTTTTTGGCCGACATCAAGGACCACCAAACCTTATCAGTCGACCCATTTTTTGGCAGCCAATGAAGCCGGCGGAAAAGGTTTAAAGTTTCAGGGAAACCCAGGTAACGGCACACCCAAATATATGCAATAAGATTCCTAACGGCCAGAGGAGTCAGTTGGGCCAGGTAGATATTAAAAGCCTTTAGTTTTCTTACTAAAGTTAAATTTAGGGGAAAACGCAACCAAAATTCAAAATGGTGGGCGTAAACAGCTATGTGCCCTGCCGGATAATCAGTCACCTTGGATCCCTTGTCCGGAATTACTAGTTTGTATTCGGCCGGGAAAGCATACAACTCTTCGGCAACCCGGCAGTAATCAAGATTTATGGCATGCTGCCACCATGTTTTGCAGATAATCACTGATTTCGGACCACTACTGTAATCTACCGCTAGCCAGATTCCGGAATTCTCAACGTCATCTCGGCCAGAAATTGGCTCAGGCCGAGAATTAGGGGGCATGCTCGAACTTTTCCTTAAAGCGATTTCAGCTTGACGAATACCTCAGTCCCGACCAGAAGTAGAAGGACCGATATCAGTCTCGTCCATTGTAGCAATAGAATCGTTGTCTGAACCTAGATCAACAACAGGTGGATGAGAAGAGCCGACATCATTAGCAAGACGGTCGTAAAAATCATCCACCACTACAACCCCAGCATCTGCTAAGCTGTATAGCCAGGCATGTTCCCTCAGCAGCTGGACATCAAGTCTGGGAACAGCATCAGGGGAGGATTCCTAACGGTCCGGCGAGCTAAGATTTGGTGCCGTAATTCTCTTAAAGTTTGCCTATCACCGCTCATCCTCAAGGACAAATATTGAGAGGTCAAGGTTTCTTGTTCAGGAGTGGAACGATCATTAAGAAATTTGGATCTAAGTTCCTTATCCCTATCGGTAGTAAGGGGCGATCATCTAGCAATGAGTTCTTCCCTCCCTAGGACTAGAAGTAGATGAACTATGTCCGCCATGAAGGGAAGAGGGAGATGAGGGGTCGCTTTCAGACATGAAGTTATCACTCAAGGTCTTTTGACTATCTGAACGGTCTGACATAACTTTAAGCAAGAAAAGAAACAGAAAGACAAAAGGGGGAATAAGTAGGTACCTGAGAAGAAGAGTTCGCCGAAAAATTGACCGGAAAGTCAAACGAAACTTCGAAAAGAATACAACGAGAAGTTCGAAAAGTGCAGGTGAAAGGATTTCCAAGGAAACAACGCCGGAGAAACTGAAAATCCGTCGGAAAAGTCGCAATCTTTAAACGAAACCCCGAAGTAAACCAGGGGAAGAAAAAGAGCCCAAAAGACGAAATTTTTCGAATGCAGCGAATGAATAGTAACTTAGAACACTTTTGGAGTAACTTGGTGACAAAAGCAAAGATATTGGGAAGAAAAAGAAGTTATGAAATTCTCGGAGAAATTGAAAAACCAAAAAAAACTCAAGAAGGTTGAAGATGAAGTGTAAAAAAAGGAAAATAAAACTGGTTTCGCTTTATAAAGGCAGAGATCGACGGCCAGAATGAAAGGGGCTTTTCAACTGCTCTCCCTGATGCACGACAAGTGTCATTCACTGGGCTTACCCTAAATAAAAAAGAAGGGAAAATGAGCGGGATTTCTGAAAAAGGTAATGATTACGCTTTTCGAAAGCCGACACGTGGCAATAGCGATGGAAAAAGAAAAAAATCATCAGTACGCAAAGTTTACTCGCGTCCACAATCCAACATCAAAGACGGTCACAACCCCCAATGATGCTGAGGGGGGCTAGTTGTATGGGTAGTACCTTAAGTCCACTGTCAAACACACTTTTCGTGGCCGATATGAATCTCCTAGGACGCGATCATACCGAGATGAATCAAGCCACTCCTGATTATGGTCCGAGATGGCGTTCGCGGCCACCAATAAAGACAAAATAAGGGAATCTTCCCTCCAGTTAGACTCATCTTAGTCGTACACGTGTCAAAGGATTACACATCCTGTCAGATGAACAATATTCCTATAAATAGCCAAATGGTACTATTCTGCAGGTACATTCTAAACACTTCTTTCTCTCTCTCTATCTCTCTCTCTCTCTCTCTCTCAATCCTTATCAGGCACTTACTGACTTGAGCGTCGGAGGGGGTTTCCTCGCATCCCCCCCGAGGGAAGTTTACGTTTGTCTTCCTTGCAAACTTCCAGTCTCGGACGCCCACTCAATTACTGACGGACATCTCTGTGTCCGCCACCGTTTCAACACCGAAACAACTACTCCTCACAAGAACAAGGCTCATAGGCAATTAAGCAATATGAATGAGGTTAGCAACTGTTTTAGTGTAGGTCTTTCTTGACTTAAGTTTTAGAAAGCTCTTAATCACTGGGAGAGTTGAACTCATCAACTGATCTGTTCTCACAAGTACCCACACATATTGTGTTTAAGTATGTATACAACCTAAGCATGTGATCAATAAGATAGAAGACTTATGTAGGCCTTTTATCTAACAAGGTTTCTATTCCAACTGAAATCCAAGATATGTGGTGTGAGAAAAGGTTGTTCTCAATAGGACTTTTTGTCAAAAATCACCATATAAAACATGAAATTTGTAAGAAACCACCTTATAAATTTTTATTTTCGAGAACAAACCTTAAACAAAAATTTTTTGCGAGCACAAACCTTATGCCTTATTCCAATCATTGATCCTAGGTTCCGGCATTCACCATGTCATGTGCAAGGCAAGTGACTTTTTGAACCCAACAAAAACCATGACATGGTCAATACCGTAACCTTGGATCAATCATCGGAATAAGGCATAAGGTTTGTTCTCGTAAGATAATTTTTGTTTGAGGTTTGTTTTTGCAAGAAAATATATAAGTTGGTTTCTCACAAATTTCATGTTTTATAAGATAGTTTTTTGACAAAAAAATCCTTGTTACTATTATTGCTTCAAAATAGTGGTACATTAGTTCCTATTGTTTAGAAGCATGCCTTAGTTACATAGGATTGTTGTGTTAGGACGCAAACTGGGTTGTGCACTAAATATAACCATGGGATGGTTTTTCCTATTTTATAATAAGAAGTTACATTGCCTTGTTATATATAGCTTCTTCCTATAGACATTCAAATTGGAATAAATATAGTTATCAGTTTCCATTGCTATTGCATTCCCCTTGTCTTCTCATATATATATATGATAAGTTCAACATGGAATAAGAGAAGTGATAAGTTGTGAGATCGAAAGGAAATAAGCAGTCCCTTAATTGTTCTCAATATAGACTTTATCCATTAAAGTGAGTGAAAAAAACCCCTAAAAAATTATAAAAGAGAAGTTATTCAGGAAATGAAACAAGCAAAGAAGCAGTGTTTCAGTAAAGTCGAATTTGTTTGGAAAGTAACCACAATGTGCCACAAAATTTGGGTCAATTTTTTTTAGAAACTTTAAAAATTTATGGTTAAGTAGAAGGGGTCAAGCATGTCATCTTTATAGACGCATAATTGTGTCATCTCATAACTCAATAATGAAACATACCGTCATCCAAGTTGGCCTGGTCCAAAGGAAGAACGATCTGAAGAGATTAGCCAAAAATCATTTTGAAAATATAAATTCTATTTGTTTATTCCAAGTCCAGTTTTAAAACCCCTGTTAATTATGCATGATAATTAATTGTATTTTTAAAGCCCATTTTTTTAAAGCTCAATTAATGATTACTGAGAATTAATTGTATATTTAGTAAATTTTTATTTTTGGAAAAGACCTTTGCGTCTGGCGCATGCTACGCATCAGCTTTCTGGTACGGTTCCTTTATGTTGGTTTATTTGCCGGTTTCGATCCATCTTTGCGTTATCATTCAGGATCACTTGTAGGACATCTTTTTCAAACAAACTCGCCTAATTCAAAGATAAAAATCAATCTTTTCCATACATATCATATAAGATTGAGTCTACCTTTAAAAACTGCATCTAGATAAGTGGTTAGGATAGAGTTTGAGTCGTCATGCGTCTCATACTATCCCATCTTATCCCTTCTATCTAACCTATATTTTTCAACATATCTACCTTACCCTATCTTATCTATTGTATAAAAAAAAAATCCTTTTCAAAATGTATTATATTCTATCCTCTTCTATTCTGTCTTTTTTGAGAATATTTATCATCATTTTTCCAATAAAATATAAAAACAAAGGGAGACTTAAAAAAAATGAATTTCAAAAATTATAATCCCAGTCCAATCCAATCAACCCTGTCCAAACAACTCCAATCCATACAACCTAGTACAACCAATCCAATCCCAGTCCATTTGCATTCACCTTAATCACATAATCATTAGAGCCCATGTATTCATCTTAGGCACATTTAAATTTGAATCTATGCATTCATATTAGGCCCACTAGCATTAAAATTCATTTTAGGCCCATGTAAGTCAATCTCATGTCAAAATCTAAGCCAATTTGCATCTTTATGTAAACCCTAGTGATCTATGTCAAGCCCATGCAGACCCAATCTAGGTCTCACCCTAGTCCATTCCATATTCATGCACAGGGCTCCTCCTAGTCTATCCCTAACATAAGTCCATACAAGCGCATTTCAAATCCTATGTCTAGTTTGCAACTCCATGTAAGCCCTAATCAATTCTAATTCCAGCCTATATAGGATAAAGTCTAAAGTCTAAGTCCATAACGTCAATCCATTAAACCTAGCAAAGTTAGTCTTTTACTTGAGTCCACATAAACAATTTTTTAGTCTAAGTTGCTTATTTTAATGTAAGTTTCAAGTCTATTTGTCTAGCTTGCTTACTCTAAATGTAAGTTCAACGTTTGCTGGTCTAGTCTGCTTACCTTAAATTAAGTGCAAAATTTAGTCTTCCTTATTTTCTAGTCTTCCTTACTGTCTAGCCTACTTGCTCTAAATGTAAGTTCAAGTCTAGTAACCCTAAGTTTAGTCTACGTACTCTAGATGTAAGTTCAAAGTCTAGTTGTCTAGCCTACTTACTCTAAATGTAAGTTCAAAGTCTCGTTGTCTAGCATGCTTACCCTAAATGTAAGTTTAATGTCTAGTCTCTCCTACTACCACCAAAACTCAGTCAGCTTACATAGTCCAGTCTATGTTCGCATATGCATATAATTAGGTCCATGTCTCCATCACGTCAAGCACACCCTATTCCAAAATCCATAGCATATCCAAACCATGCATCTCATAATCATTTCTCATTTCGAAAGTCATTTCCGAAAACATACAAGTGAGGTCCATTCGATTTCTGTTTAGGACCGCTCGAGAGGTTACAACTTAGGAATGCCTAATGGAGAAACAAAAAGGTGAGCCCATTCTAAGGCTCATCAAGCACACTATCACCACCTCATTTTGACTTAGAGTCATGAAATTACTTTTGATAGCCTTCACAAGATAGGTGCGATCACTTTTATCACTTTTATAGGGCGTACACTAGAACCCGCACCTAAAAAAAGGTTTTTTCACCATATATCCTGACAAATTAAAGAATTCACCATATACCCCTAAATGTTTCATATATCCACCATAGCCCTGAGTTTCCAAAAACGTTCACCATACGCCCTTTTTCTAACGGACGTTAACTTGCCGTTTACCATTATTTACGACTTTGTCACTTTTTAACCTAATTAACCCTAATCTTTAGAAAAAAGAAAAAATTCCCCATCTCTCTCCTCCACCATCAACACCAGCACCATTAACTTCATTCTCATGTCTCCACCATCAACACCATGCACCATTAACGCCACCACCATCAACACCACGTCGGCGATCTTGAACCCCACACACCATCACCACCACCATATTTCAGCAGCCATCCTCCCTTCCTTAGCCCCGAAAACCACCCTCCCTCCCCCTCCCCCAACCCTGAAAATCCCCACTTCCCCTCCCTAATTGTAACATCCGGTGGCGGTGGAGCCATGGTAGCGATTTTAGACAAGCTTTAAAATCCTATACTTGCAAGTGTACAAAATCTAGTAGCTAGTGATAAATAATCGGGTATCGAATCCACATGGAACATTGATTAATATTATTAAGTCTAATGTCTACTAAATTAACCCTAAATATAAATACAATGAGTTGATTGTGAACTAATTAAAGTAAACTAAAATTTAAAGTAAACTAAATAAACTGGGCAATAAACTATTGAGTCGGAGAACAAGCAATAATACGAAATCTAGGACATTCGAATCCACCACTAATAATATGATTTATAGGTTAATTGGAATGAGAATTAATAAGTTTATCAAGTATCCTAAACTACAAGCCAGGAATACTTTTAAAAAAAAGGTGAAAAACGTTGAGTTAAAATTCTTTGCTTGGATTATATGAAAGGAGAAAGGAGATGAAAGAAAAGAAAATTGATTGTAGTTGTGTTGGAATTTATTATATTGTGTGGGTTGTATCATCAAAGTTGTAGTAATACTTCACTTCCTTGAGCACCAAATTCCCAAATGATTACCGCACCTACTACCATGAACCCCATTACAACCTTTAATGAGTCATATGATTTTTTTGCATGTATAGTTACCTAATGTAGAGAGATGGCTCAAGCCTATGGACTAACTTAGTGAAGTTTGACAATTGAGTGTCGTTGATCCCCCTTCAAACACATGAGTGTGAGAGTTAGGATGCGGCACTTGGGGTTGGATAAAAGCAGTCATTTTAACTGCTTGGAGAGTGTTTTACAAATGAGTGGAGAGTCCCGTTGTGAGATCCTTCTCATTGATTTGTAGTGCATGTCTAGTGGCCTTTTTTGATTCTTATCCCTGATTGGTGCTTACTTGTTGAGCTTTACAGATTGTGATTTGTGGTGTGCTTGGATTTGATCTAGAGTCACCTAAATGTTTTTGCAACGATTTTATGTTGGGGTGAAACGAATATTGCTTCCTTGAACTCTTGATTTTCAGACAAGTTTTTCTTAGGGACAAGCTAAAGCCTAGCTTGGGGGAGTTTGATATGTCTATTTTATATTTAGTTTTTACCCCCGTCCCTCATTGATTATTGGTCTTTTTGCGCTCTTCGGAGCCATTTTTAGTACTAATGTGCTCCTTGTAGTGTGTTGTAGCTTCAGGTTGATCATTGTAAGAATTAGCATGTTTTGGTGCATTTCCTACTAATTTATACCACTACATGAGATGTTTTTTTTTTTAGAGCACGAGCATTGAGTTGGAACAGTTTTGAAGCAAAACGAATAGTGAAAGAAGTTGAAAAATGATTCCCGTCCACTCTTTTGATGATATTCAAAGTTATACAAATCCAAATGCATTGATTTTACTTGGGTTAGATTCTACATTTCAAGAGCTTTCCAACTGTGGTAACTTGCCTAATTCCGACAAATAACGCAAGAGATATGGCATTTTGAAGATGGGAATTTCGGCTGTTTTACATCTGAAAACCGCCCGGTCTGGTGACATGACTTAGCCAATTTCTGCGGTTGAAGAGATCTGCCAACAAAGTTACTTGTTGACCCGGCCCGGCAAAATCTGCCCCGGTGGGTCGGGCGAGACGAGGTTATGTGAGAAAGAGGAAGCTGAAGACCGCACGGTCGGGTAAGATCCTGCCTGGTCGTGCGTGGCGAAGACTCCATAGCACATGACAACCACCCGGTCGGGCGGAATCCACCAGGTAGGGCGGAATCCACCCCGGCAACCCGGGCGGGGCTGTTTTTAAGTGTTTTAAAGTGGGAAATGTCGTCTTCCTTTACAATGACTTCTTCCTTCCCTTTCGAAGCGTCTTTAAAGGGATGCATCGCAACGTCTTTAAAGGGTCGGGCGTGTTGCGCCGGTTATTGTTTTAATATAAATACTTATCCTTTTAGAGAAAAAACACTACATTTTCATATTATTATTTCAATCATTAGTTTTTCTAAACATTTTTATTCTCTCAAGAACCCTAGTTTATTCTACATTACAAACACATTGAAGATTTCAATAGAGTATTATTTTCAAGATTTGTTCTTCAATAGGTATTGTTTCTCATCCCTTACTATTCCCCTTTTATTCTTTCTTGTTGTTCCATCATGTTGCTTTCTTATTTAATTAGGATTACATTTTCCCCAATTATGTGCAAGTAGTTTATTTTTAGGGATCTGGGGATCTATGTATGCATATGAGGGATTGATTGAATGATTATTTAATTCATTGATCTGTTTGATTCTTGCTATCACTAGTGCATAATTGGTCTAAGGTATCACTCCAAAAGTGTTACTTAAAGGCCAAAAAGTGTTGCTTTAGGCAATAGGTAAGACTTTTATAAGTGAAACATCTGCCCATGCTACCTATTCACTAATGTAACACTTTGTAATGCTAATATTTCACTTTCTCAAGTGTTACTCAAAATTTCTCTAAAGTAATACTTTTTTAAAACTAATGTAGCATTTTTATAGTGTTACTCATAATTTTTTATGTAACACTTTTTCATCTATAGTATCACTTTTTATGTCATCTCTTGAATTATAGTAACACTTTATTAGATATAATGTATCATTTTAAGTCAGCATATGTAACACTTTATTAGATATTAGGCAACACTTTTCATTACCGAACTTTATAGTAACACTTCTATTATACATGTCTTATAGTAACATTTTTTTTTAATTTGGCAGCACATATACAATGATAATGATACTAAAACTTACAAATGTAATAAACGAAGAAGAATTAGAATAATATTATAGATATAAACTAGTACCAATACTCAACGATCATTGTTTAGAATGAGCCAACAAGTAGTATTCATCAATATAATTGAAAACATACTATTACGTTTAGAATATAGATAGTTGATCTGAAAATCCAGTCATAATATATGTAACTCTCCAAAAATAAAGCTAAATCAATCTTAAGGTCAATTCTTTCTTTCGTCTTCAACTCCAATCGCCCTATCCATGCATGCATGTTTCCCAAAGTACCATGCCTATTTGCTACTCTAATCCATTACTTTCATCATCCTACATTAAGAAAAAAAAAAAAAAATCTTCAAAGTCTTATATGATAAGAGGACTTATGATATACTTATGTAAAAATAAAAACCAGTATAGTAAATATATGAGGCATAACAAGGCACTGCAGTGTTTGTAGACGTCTAGGAAAAGAACAGGGTGTTAGAAAATGATAAAGGGTTTGACAAAGATGATTACAAGATGAACAATGAATCTTCTAGGCGTGTTGGGACACTTTCCCAAAAGCAATATTCCTACCCTACACTGAGCACGGGTTACAAGGAATTCACTTCCGAGATACAAAGAAGAACAACGAAGATCACGCTCGTTATGAAATTCGTAGAATGAGAATAAGAAAATAAGAATTTGATGCAATGAAGAGAACTTGTGCTTATGGAACTTTGAGAGAGTTTCTCTGGTTTCTTTTCATTCACATATATGTTAGATATGATCATTAGAGCCTTTGCAACGTTTATAAAGAAGCAAAAACACGGCAATAACCGTCACTCGAAAAGCCGCAAACCAAACGAAGCATACAGGAGCTTGCGCTCCTCAAAGGAGCGAGCGCTCCTCTTAGGAGCGGGCGCTCCAAGGAGGAGCGAGCGCTCCTCCTCCCTTTCTTCACTTCGCGATTTTTATCCGACTTCCTGCCGATTTTGTGCGAACGCTCCATCCGAGCGCGCGCTCTCCCACTAATGTATCACGTACATTAATCACCTCTAATTTACACGTTACTTCAAGTCACGACACCTTATCCTATATGACTTAACGTAACGAACCATGAAAACCAACACTCCGATACTCTAAATATCCAACAATCCTCCCCCATTTAGAGTATCTAATTGTATAATTAGCACATACATCATTAACAACAAATACATCTCATGCATAAATGAAAGTGTATAAAACTTGAACTTTCACATAGTACAGTACACATTCCAAGTATCCGTATCCAATTGGTGTCGATAACGATTGAACCAATTTCAATACATAATGGAAACCCGGAGATACTATACACACAAGATAAATTACTTAAACTCATTATAAACCGACACATAAAGCCTTGTGTCCATATCTATTCATAAGTGTATCAAAGCTATGCCCCAGTAGCTCCTTGAAGCGGCTAAACTTCACACTTACATAGGTAGATCTCTAAAATACATGCTACTGTGAAAAGCACAAACAAGAGACCTATTAAGTTATACAACCTCCTTATACAACACAGTGATAGAACTAAAACCAAGGATGAATAAAAGTTCTACAATCATCCAAATGAAGGAATTAATCTTATTGAACTTAGGACCCAACGTCATATTGGGCGTTAAGTTAAGATTCCCTCATTCGTGACTCTCGAGGGGCTCCAATCCTAAACCGATTGCCATCCTCTTTACGTTATCTCTAGCCAAGGCCTTTGTAAAACAATCCGCTAGATTATACGTTGTACGTACATAGTCAACAAAGTGATAACACTATCCTTGATAAGTCCTTGGATGTAACTATGCCGCACACCAATGTGTCTTGACTTACCGTTATATACTTGACTATATGCTCTTGCTAAAGCAGCATCGTTGTCACAATGAATCGCTATCGGCGATATCGGTTTTGGCAACAAAGGAATCTCAATCATGAGATTTTTTAACCACTCCGCCTCTTTACTTGCGGAAGACAAAGCGATAAACTCCGAAGTCATGGAGGAATCCGCTATACAAGTTTGTTTCTTGGAAGCCCAAGAAATTGCACCTCCTCCAAGTAGAAATACCCATCCACTTGTAGAAGAGTGATCCTCTTTATTAGAGATCCAACTTGCATCAGAATACCCTTCTAAAACCGAAGGATATCCACTGTAAGATAAACCATAGTCCTTGGTTTTTCCCAAATACCTTAAGACACGACGAATAGCTTGCCAATGTAGCATACTAGGATTACTAGTATACCTACTAAGTTTGCCTACCGCAAATGCGATATCCGGCCTAGTACTCGTCATAGCATACATCAAACATCCAATCACCCTTGCGTACTCAAGTTGAGACACGGCACTACCTTCATTAGGTAGTAATTTTTCACTAGGATCCATTGGTGTTGATACAAAAGAGCAACCACTAACATCAAATTTCTTAAGAACCTTTTCGATGTAGTGAGATTGAGACAAACTCAATTTACCTTTGCTTCTTTTAATTCTAATGCCTAGAATGACATCCGCCTCCCCCAAATCTTTCATTGAGAACTTAGACGAAAGAAAAGATTTAGTCCACTCAACTTGGGATAAATCAGTTCCAAATATTAACATGTCATCTACATATAAGCAAATCATTACACCATGACCATTGTCATCAAATTTGCTATATACACACTTGTCTGAATTATTCAATTTGAAACCGTTAGACAACACTACCTCATCAAACTTTTGATGCCATTGCTTAGGAGCTTGTTTTAGCCCATACAAAGATCTAATTAACTTGCAAACTTTTTGTTCTTGACCTTTGACAACAAACCCAACCGGTTGTCTCATGTAAACCTCCTCATCTAACTCTCCATTCAAGAATGCGGTCTTGACATCCATTTGATGGATCACGAGATTATGAATTGCCGCAAGAGCAATTAATAACCTTATAGTGGAGATACGAGCTACGGTGCATATGTATCGAAATAATCAATACCCGGCTTTTTGGGAAAAGCCTTGTGCCACTAACCGGGCTTTGAACTTGTCAATAGTTCCATCGATTTTCATTTTCTTCTTGAAAATCCATTTACACCCTATTGGTTTACATTTAGGAGGTAGGTCCGCTAGAACCCACGTGTTATTCCCCATGATCGAGTCCATTTCATCATCAATAGCTTCCTTCCAAAATGGAGCATCTTGAGACTTCATGGCCTCATCATACGTTAAAGGATCCCCTTCCACATTATAAACATATGGAAACTTAGTTAAAACGCTATCTCTTGATCCCTCAACCAAATATACATGAAAATCGGGCCAAAGGATTTCTCTTTCCTAGCCCGTTTACTTCTCCTAGGTTGTGACGATGTAGATGCAACATTCTCATCTAGAATTTGTTCATCGAACTCTTGATCATTAGTTTGATCAATTTCCGAATTTCGGTACTTGGAGTTATATCCTTTGGTCTAGGAACCGATGAATATCTATTTTCATCAAAAATAGCATCTCTAGACTCCACAATAGTGTGAACCGACCAAAAGTCGTTTTGTTCTATAACATAGAACCTATAGGATTTTTTGTGAACAAGCATACCCTATAAAGATGCATTCAACTCCTCTTTCACCTAACTTTTTACGTTTAGGTTCCGGCACTTTAACTATTGCCCCCGCATCCCCAAACTCTAATATAACTTAGATTTGGTTTTCTTTTGTACCATAATTCATAAGGGGTTACTTTGTTCTTTTTCATTGGAACACGATTCAAAATGTAACAAGCGCTTAAAACCGCTTCACCCCAAAAACCATCACTTAAACCAGAATAGGATAACATAGAATTTACCATTTCTTGTAAAGTTCTATTCTTTCTTTCCGCTATACCATTTTGTTGTGGTGTATAAGCCGCGGTTGTTTCATGTATTATTCCTAAAGCTTGGAAATAACTAGGATTATGAAACTCACCACCTCTATCGGTTCTAAACCGTTTAACCTTGTCACTTAATTGCAATTCCACCTCATTTTTATAGATCTCAAATTTATCTAGGGCTTCATCTTTAGTGGACAACAAATATACATAACAGAATCGTGAATAATCATCTATAAATGTTATTATATATTTCTTGTTTCCTAAAGACGGTGTACTATGAAAATCACAAAGATCACTATGTACAAGATCAAGCAATTTAGTATCTCTTTCCACATTATTAGGAAAAGAACTCCTGGTTATTTTTGTTAACATGCATGTCCTACACTTCTCAATACTTGGATCAAAGGAAGGAATTAAATCATCCTTAGCCATAGAATATAACTTTCTATAATTAACATGACCAAGTCTTAAATGCCAAAGAGAAGACTTGTCATTAATAACACACACATTGTTAACTAAAGCATTCGAAATGCTAAGTTTAAACATACCATTACAAAGATAACCAAGACCAACAAACAAACCACCTTTAGATAAAATGAACTTGTCCGACTCAAAAACCATTTTAAAACCTATACGATTCAGGATAGCTCCAGATACAAGATTCCGCCTAAGTTCCGGAGCAAATAGAACATCTCTCAACACTAGAGATTTTCCGGAACTAAAGACTAACTCTACTTGTCCTACACCAAGAACTTGAGCAGTAGAGTCGTTGCCCATGTATAGAACTTCTCCATTGTCCACCTCCTTGAAGGTTTTAAATGAAGACCGCTCCTTGCACACATGCCTTGAAGCTCCCGAATCAATGTACCATGAACAATCATCCTTGTTTGGCTTGGGATTGGCTAGACTCGCCTTTCCCTCCACCTTGCTCATTCCTTTTGTTCATCTTCTTCTTCCAAAGGAAGCAATCCTTCTTGAAGTGTCCGGGCTTGCCACACTCCCAACAACCACGTTGTTGACCAACTCCACCATTCTTAGGCTTTTTGGAATTGTAGCCTTTGGTGTAATTGTTAGCCCTCTTCTTAGGATTTGAGTCTTTGGACTTTCCATCCTCCACCATGTTAATGGTAGAAGAATTAGGATTTACCTCCTTTTGTCCATCTTGAACCCGAATGCCCTCTTCAATCCGAAGATGAGCACCCAATTGTTCCAAATTCATATCATCTTTACTATGTTTAAGAGTATTCCTAACATCCTTCCAACTTGGTGGTAATTTGTCAACTATTGAAGATACAATAAATGTCTCATCCATACTAATACTGTGTTTTTTAAAACTTCCTACAATCCTTTGGATTTCATGGAATTGTTCCATCACTGGCCTAGTTTCAACCATCTTAAAGTTATTAAAATTGCTAACTAAGAACCTTTTACTAGATGCATCTTCGGCCATGTATTTAGACTCAAGGTCATCCCAAAGCATTATAGCAGATTCATAGAATTGATAAACATCAAACAAAGTGTCAGACATACCGTTAAGAATGTGACCACGGCATATGTAGTCATCGTTCTCCCACTTGTTCCTTTTCCGAATTTCTTCAACAGTTTCATTGTCCCCTTCCTCGGGTTTGGGAGTGCTCAAAACATATGCCACACTTAACGAAGTGAGAAGGAAATGCATCTTCTTCTGCCATCTACGGAAACCAACGCCTTCAAACTTATCAAGTTTCTGAAAATTCGAAGTCATCTCACGAACCGTAGCCATCTTCAGATAATATTGCTTTTGGATTGTTAGAAAATGATAAAGGGTTTGACAAAGATGATTACAAGATGAACAATGAATCTTCTAGGCATGTTGGGACACTTTCCCAAAAGCAATATTCCTACCCTACACTGAGCACGGGTTACAAGGAATTCACTTCCGAGATACAAAGAAGAACAACGAAGATCACGCTCGTTATGAAATTCGTAGAATGAGAATAAGAAAATAAGAATTTGATGCAATGAAGAGAACTTGTGCTTATGGAACTTTGAGAGAGTTTCTCTGGTTTCTTTTCATTCACATATATGTTAGATATGATCATTAGAGCCTTTGCAACGTTTATAAAGAAGCAAAAACACGGCAATAACCGTCACTCGAAAAGCCGCAAACCAAACGAAGCATACAGGAGCTTGCGCTCCTCAAAGGAGCGAGCGCTCCTCTTAGGAGCGGGCGCTCCAAGGAGGAGCGAGCGCTCCTCCTCCCTTTCTTCACTTCGCGATTTTTATCCGACTTCCTGCCGATTTTGTGCGAACGCTCCATCCGAGCGCGCGCTCTCCCACTAATGTATCACGTACATTAATCAACTCTAATTTACACGTTACTTCAAGTCACGACACCTTATCCTATATGACTTAACGTAACGAACCATGAAAACCAACACTCCGATACTCTAAATATCCAACACAGGGTAGCTGGTCTCTCAATCTAGTAAAGAATTTTGGAGTACTCAGCTAATTACCTGCTAGAGCTCCCTAACTTGATTGTACCGCTGACTATAGTATGTGCACATCATGACATTCAGCAAGGATAGAACCTAGTGTCAGAAATCTTAGATCCATTAATCAACCAGAGTGTATAAAAAGTTTATACAATAATTACTTAAATAATTAGATAAGATCATAATTAGAAAAAGGTTTGGAACCAAGTACTTGTTATTTAAAATTGGTTGGTTAGCTTATACTAGTAATTATAAGCCTAATTCACCTTTGTCCGTAAATGCTTAATTCACTAAGCCTTAACTTCTTTTTATTTTGTACTGCGTATAAAATTTTAAGTAACCAATAGGCTTAGTAGGCCCTAAATTCCCAATAAAATATATAGTAATGGATAGTGTTTCTAATACACTAAACAAAAATAAGCAAATTAGCAATTTAGCATGTGTAAAATGCAACTGGAAACGGGTACCCGTCGGACCCAAGTCCAATTCGTACCCAATTGAACCAATTCCAATTCTGAATGCAAGTTCTAAAGTCCCGTCGATTTCGGGTCCAAGTATTCAAAATATGACTGGGTACCCAGTTGTGCTTAGTGCTTACCCCTCTATATCTGCATGTCCAAAAGATGTGCTCTAAATCAATTTAATGATGTATTGCATATGAGTTTACTAGAGAAAAGAACACGGATTCCTTTGCATTATAGTAAACAAGGGATGCATGAAAAGGGGTATCCAATAGAGTTCATGTATGCTGCTACAGTAGGGGTGCACTAGGCAAACGTAATTTCACAAGCTAATATCTAAACTGAAACCACAATAACATGTTGTATGACGGGAAACAAACGTAGCATAGTATATCTACAGAGCAACTACGCAAACAAGACAACTAAACTGTTCAGAAACACTGCTTTTATGCTTGAACAACGTGAATTAGAACACTTCACAGATGTACGAAATTGGAGAAATAACTCACCCCACAACTTTCAAAATGTTGCCACCACCTTGAAACTATGTTAGTAGGTAAGAACGGAGAATCATAGAACATAATCCCAATCACTTCTCCAAAACAGTTGATAACAGGTACCCCACACGTCTCCTATCAAGATAGAAACTTTTAGTCAATAAGCTGGTTTTCATGCGCTACCTAGTAAATATAGTATTTGGAATAAAGCCATATCCAAAAGTCAGAACATGCAGAAAGGTTTTGACCCCTTTAAGAGAGCAATAGCGACCAATGTTCTTCCTAGAAGACAGCTGTGGAAAAGGTATGCGCTTAAGAGATTATATAAGAGATAGTAGAAGAGGGGATGGGGAGAGATTATTACTTCTTGATCGCTGTCCTTTAACCAATAAAGCTCATTACAGTCCATTTTTATATTCAAAGAAGTAGTCCTGAACAAACACGAAAAAGTACACCGGAAGGAAAGTGAGCAATGAAGCACAAAATATATCAACATATTCTGAACTCTAAATGTTTTATATTGATAAGGCACAACTGAAGATTGAAGAACAAATAACAGGGGCGGGGCAAATATAACGGGGGCCCTATACACACTCTTAAAATTGGGCCCTTCATATGTAGTTCATATAAGATTCTCAATTTTTTTTTAAATTACTTTGATATTGAAAATAATTATAAACAAACAAATATTTAGATTTAAATAAAGAGGAGTAATTAAATAAAAAGAGAGATAGCTAAGAAAACACCAAGAGTCAAGATTGCTTGATTGATTCTTCAACTTGTCCGGCAAAGTTTGTTCAATTCAAGTTTAAGGGTAAATATTATTGAGAGATTGCAGTTTTCAAATATGGAAGGATGAGTAGAAATTAATGAGAGAGGAAAAAAACGAGTAGCCATTAATGGGAGTTGAGAGGAGGGAGAGAGTTGGGAAAAACGAGTAGCCATTAATGGTAGTTGGGAGGAGAGAATGTTGGAAAAAATAAACTAATCGCGTCATATGGGGTTTCCCAAAGGTTGAAACAACAAAAATCAAATGAATTTTGCTCCTACCAAGGATCGAACCCATGCTCCTGTCACCTTGCATACCACTTTACCACTGATCCAAATCTTTCTTTTGTCTTTCTTTCAAACAATGATATAAATATATTTGGGCCACTTGTATTTTGGGGGCCCTATTCCGTCGCCGTTATTGCATATTTCGGGGCCTTGTATTTTGGAAGCGCCCTATTAAACTCTGATATCTTTGCGTAGGCAAGAACCGCCCCTGACAAATAATATATCATACCCGAAAACACGAGAGCTAACAACAAGAGATTACAAGGCGTAAAAGTGGACCCAAGGCTAATGATCTTGGTTTCAGGAAATATGTTAAATAAATTTGGATGAGGAAGCAGCAGAAAAGATCTTTAGGGATGAATGAAAATGACATCATCAAAGGCCCTAAGAGTTGCATTTTGTAACAGGGAGTCCGTTTGTATCTGTATGGCAGCAAGGTTGTAATGGGAATAGCAAGCCAACAGTTTACCATCGCATAACTTATTATCTGATAAATACACATCAACCTGCATTGATTTTTACATTAACATTGATCTTGTGACTAGCGACACAACAAATAACTTCAAACAACAAATGGAAATAGGAAGCTTACCATCATTTTATCAGGTTAACGTAGGTCTTTACAAGATAAGATGATACTCCCTCTGTTTCATTTTAATCTACACACTTACACTTTTCACGCATGCCAATACAAAACTTTGAGGACATATATCTTTAGTTTTGTATTTGTAAAAATTATAAAAAGTACATATTAATAAAATACATGTTATGATGAATCTAACAAGATCCCACATGACTATATTTTCATCCGCGTATAAATCACAAGTGATGGTCAAAGTGAAATTTGTGAATAGTGTAAAATGTCCAAGTGTGTAGATTAAAATGAAACGAAGGGAGTATTTAACAAACACCAGAATTTTGACTCAGTTTGCTTAAGTGATTGGTTCTTCACTACTATATGATTAGCCAAGCAAATAAGTAGAGAGATCAGAAAGAAAGAGAAAGAGACCAAGAGATAGCAAAGGATGCCACCGAAAAACCATCCATGGCCTAGAAAGTCACCAACCTATTAATTAAAAATTTCATATTAGCTTGTTTATGGCAATCATGTTGTTCTATATTCAGGAAAAAGGATCCTCAAAAAATAGTAAGAGACTAGAAAACATATATATTTTCACGAGAAGACCGATATAGTTCTGTTGAAGATTCGTTGTGAAAGTCTACTATAAGGCTGCAATCTAATACATATAATTTGACAAATGCCATACTTATAGTAGTTAATCAAAAGTTGCATAAAACATAAAGAAGCAATGTTGGAACTGAACACTAACAAAAGATTCATTATTGACAAAAAGTTGAAACCCAACTGAATTGCGCTTCGCCTAAATGCTGCTGATCATTCCCTCGAAATGTAGCCCTAGATTTGACCAAAACTTTTACAGAATTTAGATTTTCCGCACAAAACAATTAAATAAAATTACTAAAACAGCTACTGCTGCTCGCTATGCCTCCTACCGGTGGTAAGTTGAGCTCGGACATCGTTGGAGCCTTGGAGGACAGCAACGAGAGAGATCGAAGCATTTGTAAGACGATCGGAGCATTTGTTAAGTAGTGATAGAAGAACTTTTTTCCGCTAGTGTCGGGATTTCTATTATTTTTTTGTTACAATTTAAAAGTTTTTAAGTAAATTAATTAGTGAGGGTAGAATTATTTCCGGACCCAATTGCTATTGTGAAAAAAGGATTTTGGACAATTAATATCTTATAAAGGTACCTCAAAAGACTATAAGTGCTTCCTTTCAAAAAAAAAAAAAAAGATTATAAGTGCTAGTGTAAATATTAATTAACCATGCAACACCTTAAAATGTAACCTAAAAGACTATAAGGGTTACTTACAAAAAAAAAAGTGTTACCCTCTAAAATTGAAATGTTATCTATCAAAAAGTGTTACCTTGAAGAATTGAAATGCTACCTATAAAAAAAGTGTTATATTAAAGTGTTACATATGAAAAAGTGTTACCATCAAAGTATTACCTATGAAAAAGTGTTAGCTTTAAACTGTTACGTGTCATAAAGTGTTAACTTTAAACTGTTACCTATCAAAAAAGTGTTACTAAAGTGTTACCTATGTGTTTATGAAAGTTGGATCTCAAAAAGTGTTATCATAGAGTGTTACCTTAGGTTAATTATTGAGTTATTTAAGTTAATCTACAAGTTTGGCCAACTGTGTTGATTATTATTGCAACACAAAGTTATAGAACGAGAGGTGGGATTTTGTTTAGGCTCTCAATAGTAGGCTTAGCGATCGATGACCTTGCGAGAGCGGCTTAATGAGCTTCGAGGGATCGGAGGTAATGTTCGAGAGAAATTACATGTGCCCTATTTAGATTATTTCATTGAGTTTCTTCAATCATTCTTGATATCCTGAATTGCATGCATGGTGAACCGTTCCCTAGTCTTTCCCTTAATTGAAATTTGTGATTTGATTATTTGCTTAGTTCAGTGAACCACCCCTTTTCATATGATTTAGTTAGTATAGTATTAGAGTTCAGATATAATAGTATAGCTATCTCCTTGTGGATTCGATCCTGATTTCCCTAACTACTAGTTAGTGAAGCTTAGGTTATTTTTGATTAGGTGATACAACTTTAGTCTGTCAACTGTCTTGGCTTGTTCCCGCCTACGTATATTTGAAACTGGGGCTAAAAATTACTAGGCAAAGCATATTATAGTGCATGTTCATGATCTGTATTTTTACCAATCTTGAACAATATACGTAAAAATAGAAGCTGCAGAACAAGTGTGAGATTTGAGAACATTAAAAAATTATTAGTAGTCAACTCTACTACAAGTGCAATTTAATTAAACTTTCAATTAGAAATTTCGATCTGATAGAAAATTATATTAATCATCCATTTAATTTCTTGCCACATGCGTGCACACATACCTAATCTATCAGAACAAGTGTGTGAGATTTTTTTTTTTGTAAACAAGAAGTGTGTGAGATTTGAGAACATTAAAAAATTATTAGTAATCAACTCTACTACAAGTGCAATTAAATTAAACTTTCAATTAGAAACTTCGATCTGATAGAAAATTATATTAATCATCCATTGAATTTCTTGCCACATGCGTGCACATGTACCTAATCTATAATTAATATTTCTTCAAAGGTAACCTGTAACCTGTTAATTCATATGTACGTATGAAATACTCTGTAGTAGCTTCAGATATGACAATCAAACTCAAATAATAAAAGTTTACTGATTTCTAATCAATGGATTTGAAATCTACCATGAATGATTCATGGAAGATATGCTCCATTGCAACATTATTTGGATGGCTTTTCCTGCTCATTTTTTTTGGTAAAAACCGTCCAAGTATTAATTTCTTAAACTGTATAAATGCTATTGCCCACAAGAAACCTTCAAATTTTACCTATAATTCTGTACAGCAACCATTACCAACACAAAAACCAAAAACGACGTGCAATATCTTTGATGGGAGATGGGTTTACCGGCCCGACGACAATCTTACGTACGATGCTTTGAATTGTCCTTTCGTTGAGGAAAAGATGAGCTGCCAAAAGAATGAGAGGCCTGATTTCGAGTACTTGAAGTGGAGATGGGAAGCTATGAATTGTGAGATACCATTGTATGTAGGAACTTTGTTAAATCATTATTCTAAGAAAAAAGTTTTATGAATCTCCTCGAATTGAAAATAACTTCAAGTTTGCGATTTTGTCAAGTGAATGAAGGAAATTTTGACGAATTTACATGATGGTCTTCTTTTGTAGGTTTAATGCAATAGATATGATGGAAAGGCTGAGAAACAAGAGGATGATCTTAGCAGGAGACTCGCTAAATCGAAATATGTGGGAATCTCTTGCTTGCCTTCTACATTCATCCGTTCCTTCCTCAAGTGTTGAGCTACATGATAATAGCACAATCTCGACACTCTTCTGGAAATCAAAGGTACACATATTTTGTCACAGTTACAATTTCATTATACTCCCTCCGTCCCATAATATAGTGCTCAAATTTCTTTTTTGGTGTCCCAAATTGTTGTGCCTATTTTCTTTTTTTGTCAATTTGTTTGGACTAAATTATCCTTAATTTCTACACAAACTTTCCAAAATACCCCTACTTTTCTCTCAAAACATGTGACCCCATTTATTGCTTTACACCATTCCAAGGAATATTTATTGTCGTTTGATTTTGTTTAAAGGAAAAAGAAAATAAATAACTAGTTTCAATACAAAAGTATCAAAAAAACACTTCATTAAATATTATTTTTTGAAAATCATACCACTCATTCTATTTTCCTTAATTCACGTGAAAAAATGAGAAGTAAGCACTTTATGGGATGGAGGGAGTATTTTATATGTGTGAAATATGATTTTATGTCTTTAAGTTTTGTGTTTAATTGCAGGAGTATAACTTTACTGTTGAATTTTATTGGAGTCCGTTCCTTGTTGAATTTAATACGAACCATGAAAGCGGAAAAAGAGTTCTTGTATTGGACAAGCTTTCACCGAATTCTAAGATGTGGAAAGGGGCTGATGTTATGGTATTCAATTCAGGTTACTGGTGGGTTCAACCTGGAGATTCTAGAAGGTACACATAGTCAATAGCCAGTTTTTAATTAATTTGTGCATTCTATATCATTGCACGATTAATATATATATACTTCACTTTTACTATTATCAGTGAATTTATATGTAAGAGAAACAAATTAAGCAACGATTTTGTTAGATTCATCTCAAAATTCATTTTTTTATTATTGGAAGTTGTGAAAATTCAAAATTTTAGTTTCAAATTTTGCATTGGTAAAAGTCAAAGTTAGTTTTTATAGATAAAGGTATTACTAATTATTATTTGTGTCGGACTAATTTAAATGAAGTAGTAAATTTCAAGATTTTACAATGAAAAGTCTAATTGGCTCTCCAATTGTGGAACAGTAGCATAATAGGATTCTACTTCTACCCATATGAATAGTCAATATAATAAAATATTATTGGCTTCGTTTCATAAACAAAGAATTAGGCATAAATAAGAGGGTTTGAATCATTTTTAGAGGATCGCCTTGTCAATCCTCTAATAATATTAATTTGTGTTTGGTAACTGGAGGACTTGAATTTTGGGACTCGACCCAAACCTCAAATTGAAAAAAGGCTAGTGGGAGGAACTTTGTAGTTAGAGAGGATTGGGAATATTGAAGTCAAATAGCAATTACGCCAAACCACAATCAGCTGTCAAATCCTCTAATACAAAGAGCTAAACCCGTTAATGTAATAAGCTAGTCAAATCTGTTAATGCAATCAGTTTAAAAGGCTGACAACTATCCGCTAATCGCCATATAAGATCATTATGTTGTTCTTTAACCTTAACAAATTAAGCATGAGTAAATATAAACTCAAAGTAGTTCACATAAAATCAATTAAAGTTAGACAAGCATAAACAAGTTCACTCTAGTTTATAGGGCTACCCAAATCTAATCAGTTTAGATAAAGGGATAAACTTTAAATTTATCCTGCATGGTACTAATTTTATGCTTCATGGCCGGCATACCTCCATCAAAAATCTTACTTTTATATGAACTTGAGCCTGGGTTTATAATCTTAACTATTAAATTTCGTAATCACAAAGAAATGTTTAAAAAAAACGAGAACGTTACATAGTAGTGAGAAGATTATTTACATATATATTATATTACTACCAGACACTAAGTCCTATTTACATAAAAAAAAAAAAAAAAACACACACACACACAATGCTAGTTCCACATTTCCGGTAATACTTCGTAAAAGATATTATTAGGTGGGACTATGTTAGTCTTATGTCGATGATTACTATGCAAAATATAATTTTTCTAATCAAAACAAAAAAAAGGCATAAAAAAGCACATAATAGAACTATTTAACAACGTAGAGATTATCCAGGTATGACTATACAAGTAACTTTTTTTTGCAATTTCTCAGATGGGATCTGTTGGAATATGAGGGGAAGCTCATTGATGATATGCCCGTAGAACTAGCTTATGAAAGGGGCATGAGAACATGGGCAACATGGATCGAGAATAACGTGGATCCCAATATAGCAACTGTTTTTTTCAGGAGCATTTCCGCCGAGCACAAAACCAAGACTTCAGAAAGATGGTGCTACAATAAAACCAAACTCGTCGATGATGATTCATATGCATCAGACTATCCTAACTTTTTAATAGAAATTATTGAGAGGTTGATCAAAGGTTTTAGCAAATCCCAAGTGAAGTACTTGAACATTACCAAGCTATCTAAGTATAGAATAGAAGCACATCCTTCAATCTATAGGTACAAGGACTGGAAGATTCTTACTCAAAAAAATGAGGATATTGTCTCTCTGCGTCCTGATTGTAGTCATTGGTGTCTACCTGGAGTTCCAGATACTTGGAATAGATTATTATATGCTTCACTTCTTTTTGATAATTAAAAGAGATCCACAAGTAATTCATTGTTGTTTTACTCTCATTTGTGTTTGTCGCATAGCAAAATGGAAAATTATATACTTTCGTCATTGTAAAAAGAATGCAACACTTACATTTTTTTATGTTTAAACTTTACAAACGTAGACCATATATTCTCACCATTATATAAGATTTACATAGTTATGTGAGATCTTCATAAATTGGCCTCAATGAGTGGTTTAATTTCAAAATTGATAGAGTATAAACTATTCCTAGGGCGCGGCCCCAACCATTAGCTTAAACTTTTGGTTGAATTTGTCCTGTGACACTGTATCGGAGCCAGCGTGACAAGAAGGTCACGGATTTGAATCTCATCCATACCTCACCATTCTAACTAGAATATTTAATTTAGCGCCAAATATGAGTGAGGGAGGCTTGTGTTGCATCCACACTTCAAGCTCAACGGGATCTTGCGTGAGGGGGCGTGATAAAATATAACACTATTTCTTAGGTAGGGCTCCAACCATCAGATTAAACTTTTGGTTGAGTTGGTCCCTGACAATTATAAATATTTTACAATATTAATTACATTAAAAAAATGAATTTTAAATTTATGATCATTTTAAATTGTTAATCAAGCAAAAAATTTAGTAATTGCCATTGGAATTTTATTACAAATAAGAAATCATGCTTGGTGTTAGGATTTTAATATTATAAGTAAGTGGTTATGAGTTCGAGACCTCTTATAAACATTTTAATGATTTTCAATAACATCGCCATGTAAGAGATATGTAGCGTCATGTCAACAATATAGGAACATATAGATGCATATATAGCGGAATTGCAGGATACGATTTCCTAACATCGATCATAAGATCATATACATAACAAATACATGAATCAATCAATAAGGATTAGATGTACAACCTATGTAGCGTGAATTCCATGTTGTATGTAAGCTTTGAAAATCTGAGAGCTCAAAGTATTGCTCCTCTAATTAGTCCAAGAATACCAGTTGAACACCAATGTCTACTAAAAGGAAGAGTGAAACTTTTACTTTTGGTGGTATAGGCGCAGGTTTCAACGAGGGGAGGCCGGAATTAGGGTATTTCTCTCTCTTTTGATGTAAAGTACTGCTTAATATGTGATGCCTAAACCGCAATATTATACCAATATATAATAGAAGAATTATAGGTTAATTAGGTGAATGCATTCTCCTCCCTTTCCTCCCCTTATGGCTGACCAACATAAGGACCACAATGGGCTTGTGTTGCTTTCTTCAACTTGTGCTACAATGTGTGACCTCATAGGATTAATATATTTTAGTTGTAGGCTCAATCATTGTTGTCCTACTAATCATATTTATTTTCTAACAACCAAATATGATTACTAAATAATTGACTTATTATTTTTATAATTAATTCCTATTTATATTAGTAATTGCTCGAAATGTCTAAGGACATATTCCTTCAAACAAATGTTATCAAACGACACGCAACGACTTGGAATTATTACTGGAGGCATGTGAGATTTATGTACCTACACTTACCCACGCATTTTAATAATATATTTTGATATTGGTTTTTATTTTGAATTTTTTATACCAAAAGAGCAATACAGCACCATCCAAAAACAAGCAGTACTCCTTCAAAGACAAATAAACCACCCAGCAATAGACAACCACACTAAACAGCAAACAGATTACCTTAACTTATACATTGAGCCGTAAGATTTGCAAACCAATTTCTCTCCATCTCACTCCATCTACTATTAAGCTTACTCTTAACTCGAATAAAGACATCAACTTCAATGTGCTTAATGACAAAAATTGGACGCAGAACAACATTCTTCCAGAGAGCATGATTTCGAGCCTTCCAAATGTAATATACAGTAGCAGCTAAACTAGCATAAAGCCACTTGTTGCTTTTTACTCCTACACTTCATGCCCCATTTTTTCCAGTGCACATATAAATTCTCCTGGCCTCTATAGGGAATTTGAATCCAATTCATGATACCTTGACACACTTGCTTGCTGAAATTACACTTTAAAAATAAGTGGATGCAAAAATCAGTTCCTTGAACGCATAACAACACTAGTAGAATATTACCTTATTGCTGCTATCGAATTGCTGCGTTTTTATTCATACGCAGCAATAAACCGCGTGATAAGAAAAAAAAAAGCGTACAGAAGACCTATTGCTGCGGTTATCAGAAAAAACCGCAGCAATATATTTAAAAAAATATCACTTAATCTATTGTTGCAGATTCTACATAAAACCGCGGCAATATGTTTATCTATACAAATATATTAAAAGGCGTTCTGAAACAAGTATACACGCCACGTGGCACTCTCCCTGTAGTTGTTTCGTTCCATGTCATCAACATACATTAAAAAAATAGATACATGTTTCAGCAAAGATTCGATCACGCGACCTCAAGCTTACTATAAGAAAGTTCTAACAAATGACTACGCAACATTAGATCTTTCTTTTTGACATGAAAATATTAATAACCCGAGGCATCGCCCGGGCCTAATAACTAGTTTAATATATAAAAACACGTGCTAGGTTTGGTAGCCACGAAAATTGGTTGGGCGCCGTTATTACTTCACTCATATTCTCCCTCTCAATTCTCGCCCCTTCTCTCGTTTTTCTTCAGTCTTCACTCGATCTGCCTCTCTCACTCGGTCTCCCTCTCTCACTCATTCTTCCTCTCACTCCTTAACACTCACAACATTCATTTTCCAGTACAGGTTGTGGTGGCTCTCGCGAGTTCGTGGCGGCCCTCTCACTCCTCGGGCAATGGTGTCACCAAGATCTTCACTCCTTCGTGGTGTCTTCACTGAGTTGGTTCCGAACTGAAGCCGAGTTGGTGGAGAACGCTTGCTTAGCCGCCGATAGCTGTGTCTTGGTGAACGTTGTTGTGAAGTCGCATTGTAAGTCCAACGGTGGAGTTCAAGGTGATGAAGTCCGTCGTTGTGAAGGTACTAGCTTCCCCGCAGCCCGCGAGACTTAGAAAGGAACGATGATGATGATGGTAAAGTCTGTTGTTTTAATTTTTCATTTTATTTTTGTCTCCCCAAGTCTGATTTAGTTGTAATTTTCTTTTGTCATAAAATAATTCAATAAAAAACAATATGTGGTTTGTTGTTTGATGCTTGAGTTTCGATTTGTTCCTGATTTTGCTGTTAAGATTGTGGTCGTATATATGCATATTTGACCTTTTAATTGTATACCTCTTTTGTTTATTTTGTAAATTTGCCAAAATTTTGGCAAAATTTTTTTTTTTTTTTTTTTACCTATAATATTGGTACGGTTTTTGGTAATAACTGCAACAATAGGTCGATCTATTGCTGCGGTTTTCTGACCGTAGCAATAGGTTGTGAACCTATTGCTGCGCCTTGATTTGCGGCGCGTGGAAATCCGCAGCTATAGGCCATTAAAAACCCGCAGCAATTTAACATTATTCTACTAGTTCAAGGAAGCAACATCTTGACAGAGCCTAGAATGAATGATCCTTTCTTTGGTTCTTAGCTTACCCAAAACAGCTAGCCAAGAGATAAAAGAGTGTTTGGGTATGTTAACAAAATTCCAAACCCAATGGCGCCACTTAACACCTTCTTGCACCCCCTCAGCCACTTGTAATCTTTTTAATAGAGTAATCTTTGCTCCCATCTAGCCATCTGTTATTGTGGTAAGAAGCCTTGAAAGTATTCTTCACTTGACATATCATCTTCCAAGCCCAACTAGCAAAGCTGGGAGCTTCATACACCCACCAATTAGCATCCTTTATATACACACTATGGACCCATCTAATCCATAGGATGTCTTCCTTTCGTGCAATCTGCCAAGTATATTTACCAAGTGCAGCAGTATTCCAGAGAATACAAACTCACTCCCAAGCCACCAAACACTAGTGGAAAAAACCTTATATGACACAACAAAACTGATCCGGTTCTCTCAAAACCGGATCAGTAAATCCACGAAATTATGGGAGCTAAATTTTGGGTCAATTGACTGATGCGGTTGGGAGAAAAACCGGATCAGTTTTCATTAACTGATCCGGTTCATCCCAACCGGATCAGTTATGGCCCAAAATGAACGACCCAAAATAAACGGCCCAGCGATAACATATCTCGCTTCACTTACCAGACCCCTCTCCTCTCTCATTTCACCCTACCAGACCCCTCTCCTCTCACTCTCTCTCCTCAACATAACCCTAAAACATTTACACTCCACTGCCTTTCATCTCTTCACCGCCATCAGCACCGCCATCTCTCTCTCTTCATCTCCTCCTATCTTCACCAACAACGCCATCAGCGAAGACCAACAACTCAGCGAGGCTATTTCATTTCGTTTTCCTTCTTTTTCTTTGGTAACCGATCCCTTTATTAACTATTAATTAATAAACCATAGAGAGTAAAGAGTCCCCCTTTTCTAAAATTGAGTTGATAAATCTGCTCTGTACTCACTAGGGTCGAGCTCAAATTTAATTTTTTTCGAATTTTTCCATTGAGGCAAAACGTCGAACACCTGGTTTGCGTTTTCTGGTTGGTGAGTTTTCTTTTGTTCTTTTACCTTTCTAAGTTACCAAATTTCTAGAGATAATCATTGGCTTGAGCGTCAAGATTGTTTGCTTAAAGTAATGGCTGATTAACTGTCTATATTTGTTTTGTATAGGTAGGAAATTGCGAGAAGTGAAATTCTAATTGGAAGACGGAGAAATAGTTCGATTTTGTGTGATTTCAAAAGCTGACTTTTTGCAACACCAGGATCACCCATTAAGCAAATATGTACATCCCCCCTAATTTGTGATCCAAAGAGATAATATTATTACAAGTTACAGGTATCTTAATATGAAATTTAAAACCTGATGGCAATTACTCTAGGATTCAACATAGTTAACAGAATTTAATATATATTCAAGTCTTACAAAATATTATGAAATATCAAGAACTTTGTGCTTCCCACCGCTCACCCCAACCATAAGACCTGCCTTAATCCTACCTAACTATTCATCGAGGCAACTGTGTGATTTGAAGAATGGACAACACAAAAACAAAAGAAATTAAAGACACACTGTAAGAGGGTCACTCAAGCAGAAATCACAGCTGGCCACTCAATGGTTCACTCAGTGATTTGTCCTATAATATCAAAACGTAAGCAAGCTTTTCTCTTAATACAATAGGATTCTTTGTTAACAATAATCAGTTACAATGCTTCTACAGGTCCGAGGGGGGAGGGAGGAGGGTCAGATGTACATAAATAGGTACTCAAAAAAATTCTGTATACTTACTTGCATTCCATCTTTTGATTTCTTGTGAGGAGCCCCACAAACAAGCAGAAGTAGGGCTTTTTTAACATCTTCATGCCCAAAAATTTCAGGGGCTAATGATCACGACAACTTGTTATAGATTTCCCCATCTTCAGATAAGCGAACAATGTGTTCTTCCTCCTCACTTCTCAGCTCATACCTGTCCAAAAGAAAGAGCCCAAAGTTAAACCGTGTTTTAGAGAATTTCTTGTAGAAGTTCTATTACTGTAAATCTCTTTAAAATCTTGTTCAACAACAAGGAAAAGAAGATGACTATGAGAGTAATTCGTAAGATTCAAAGTGGATAAGTATCCAAACTGACTTTAGATTCTTCTGATTAGTGGAATTTGGAACTCAGTATTGACGAAGGGAAGGGTTGACAAGAGTATATAGAAGCAAGGTCATAACACTAAGTTTTACTGGATAGTGAAAGTATCTTCCTCTTCATATTTTCGTTTGAAGTGAGTGACAGACATAGCTTCCAAGTATGTATCTGCCACTAAGCCAGCTCGCATTGCTCGAAATCCAGTATAAGGGATCGGCAGGAATGTTCCTGATAATTCGACAACATCACCAGGTGCTACCTGAAAATTTTACCATGGAAATGTAAATACTAGATTACTGGGCAATTATCACTCAAATGAAAACTAGAGAGAACTGCATCCTCCCCACTCAAAATTATGTGAAAACCTCTCACACATTCTTTTAGAGAAAATCATACAAGGTTACTGCTGATATGAAAATCCATAACCTTTCTAGTCAATTCACCCCTAAGATGGACTGTCATGGATCTTGAGATGTGCCCTTTTGGAACGTGTTCAACTAACTCTTGCATCTTGGCCTGATGAAATCAACGACATCAAAAGTAGACCCAGTGAGCAATGACCAAAATCCATCAAAAGCAGACAAGAAAAGACATCTACTATTATAAGATTTAAAGAGCATTAACCAAAAAACAAGGTTTTAGCTGCTTATTCAATCATAGAGTTAACAAAGTCCACAGTGATCTCTTGAAATTTCAGGAACTTTGATGCCCTCAGCTGAAGAATGAGGTTTCCCTTGGTGTTGTTTGTTTTGCAACGTTTTGATGGACATTCAAATAGGGGCATGAAGATTCGGGCTGTTACTTCTGGTTCATCAAAAAAGTCGGATAAGATGAAAAAGCCACCAAGCAAGAAGTTAAGGTCTTCAATAAGATATAGAAATCAAAGTCGACTTTTGGAAGGAGTAGTACTGTGTATCATACATAAACAGGCATACTATGAAGCTAGTGTTATTACTTTTACAGTCACAGAGCATAGATGCATCTTTTAATGAATCGGTTCCAAAGTCACATGTGAAGTTACCTAATATAACTCCAACATCAAATTTCTTGAATCACTAGAGCTTGAATTTGTGTGCCAAATTGCAAAACTAAGTCCAATTCATTAAAGATTGACGAAGTAAACAGGTTAATCAAGATGATCCAACCACTAACCAGAATGAATTATGCAAAAGCATACTTCAATTCTCAAAAAACGATCAATTGACATCCAAATCATGTCGTTAAGCTAAAAATCTACATACAATCAGCGAGAAATACAAGCATTCACCCTCACAAATCAATTTGGCAAAGTCAAATACAAGAACCAATAATCTAAACTAATTACGTAAAAAAAACACATTATCAATTCTCAACTACATCAAAATCATGTCGCATAGGCAAAAATTCTAGATTAAATATGGGAGAAAAAGGCAAATTTGACTCACAATTAACTAGATAATCACAAACAACGATGAGCACTGGTTAAGAAATTAGATCGAGAAAAAAGAGAATTTACCTTCGGCAATGAAGAATTTGAAGTGGAAGCCCAAATCTGATCTGAAAACATCGAAATTGATCAATCAAATACACAGCATAAACACAATGTAATAAATTAGCCTAAGTTGATGTCCCTAAACCATACTATTTTGCCAGTTTCATCAATCAAATAAAAGATCGAAACATCAACAATTATTGACGGAATTAAGCAAAATCAAACGAAACAAGTCCAAGATAAAGAGAGAAAACGACCTTCCGGTGACGTGTTCTAAACCCTAACTAAAGAAACTCCCTTGGCATCTGTGCTCACATCTCTTATATAGAAAGTTGTTGCATTTTCCGAGCAATAATTCAGTTCAATTTCAGAGATTGAAACCCTAAAATTACGAACGATTGACCATTTGTCTGAATCGACGAGGCTTCTTCACAATGACGAGAGAGAGACTGATTTCGTCGTGGGGTGATTTCGCAGGTGAGGTGAAGAGAAATGGCGAGAGGGAGATACTCCCTCCGTCCCATAATACTCTTTACACTTTCCTTTTTCATCTGTCCCTGAATACTCTTTACACTTCTATTTTTGGATATGACCCACTATTATTTTAATCCTTCAACTTTTAAGCATTGACCCACACTCTCTTTCCTCCAAATAAAATAATATCACTCCTATTACCCACCAACTCTAACCATGGCCCACACTCTCTCTCCTTAAAATAAAATAATATTACTTTTACTAACTACTAACTCCAATCACATCTACTTTTCAATAAAATAACAATTGATAACCAAACAACAACTTATCATCTAAAACTACGTGCATTCATAAGTGTCAAAAGTATTCTGGGGCGGAGGGAGTAGATAGGAAGAGGGGAGAGAGAGAATGGTAGGGTTTCAATGAGTATTTATGAATCTTATGATGCAACCAATTGAACTGCGGCGAGGGGAACTCGGGAAGGAGGGATGACGGAGGGAGGGACGACGGAGGTTTCAATTGAGAGAGCCGAGGGATACAGTTAAAGTTTAGAGGCACTTCTTGCAAATCCGTCGAATCATTCACTTCAATGTCTGCCATTGAAGAGGTTCAGGAAGAAGAGTGGGAGAGGAGGGAGAGTGGGAGAGGAGGGAGAGGGAGAGTGAGAGAGATGAGAGTTAGGGTTGACGTCTAGGAGGGGGGATGAAAGATGTAGAAGTTCGCGGGCCCAAGTGTATTATATGGCCCACAAAAGGAAACGCTGGGTTGGGTTTTGAGGCTGATTAACCGCTCCGATTATGAGAACCGGAGCAGTAAGTATAAAACTGGATTAGTTTTCTACTAACTGATCCGATTCTCTTAAAAACTGAAGCGGTTAATTTCCCATATTTCCCACCCAAATTTTCGAAGATTTACCGATTCGGTTCTCTTAAGGACCGCAGCGGTTGTGTTGTGACATATAACGTTTTTTCCGCTAGTGTTACACTACTTTGATTCCCGACAGGACACAGATTCTAAGAGGCCCAAGAAGACTTAAGTTCAGTCCCGAAAGCTGAAGGTAGACACCGAGAAGGCTCAAGCTGCGCTGCAGAGAAGATGAGCCGTTGAAAGGCCTCAGATAAGCCATTGTCGGGTGTGTCTGTGGGATCTAAGCGGAAGTCAGGGGAGATTGAGCCTCCCTTGGAGGTGGTTGATATGGAAGACCCCATCCCTAAGAGGGCGAGGGCTGATCAGATTGGTGCCAGCGTTCCTTTTACCGACACCACCCACACCCAGAGGTTGGCCCGAGTGTGCCATACGGTTCGGGAGATTTACTCTGAGGCAGACAACCTGGCCCTGGCAGCTCTGGGCTCTGAGGAGGTTAACACTCTCTATGAGTCTTGGCTGCAGGTAGATGTCTCGCCCGACTTGGTTTCATTTATGTTCGTTTTGTAATTTTGTATAATCCAACCTTGTATTTTTTCTGCAGACTTCCATTCGAATGACATCGGTGATTCGTCGTCGGGTCCAGCTTGAGGACGAGATAGCGTCCCTCAAGAAGGAAGTGGTTGATTTGAAGGCCCAGGTGACATCTGATGGCACCGAGCTGGAGAGACTTAATGCCGAGCTTGACTCCCAGAAGACCACTTTTGAGGAGGCAAGGAAGGTGATGGGTGAAGTTGACACTCTGAGGGACAGTAACAAGAAGATCCAGGCCTCGCTGGATGCTGCCTATATCGAACGCAACGAGGCCAAAAAGGCTGCGGATGATCTCCAGGCCAAGTTTGACGAGGCGGCCAAGAAGTACAAATCTACTCGTCATAAGCTGAGGAGGGCCGAGGCTAAGCTTCAAAAGGCTCAAGAGGACTGGCTGGCTCACTGGAAAACTTCACCTGAGGGCTCAATTACCTGGGTAAGATGGCCTCAGCCTCTTATTGTCTCGCGACTCGGGAGATGAAGGAGCATCTCAGGGGCATATTGACCGAATCCAATGAGTCGCTGGACTGGGATGCCGTAGAGGCCGAGTTCGATCGTCGGATTGCCTTGGGGCAAAAGGCCAGTGGGGAGGCTTCTTAGACCCGGCTGCTTCCCGAGTCCAAGGACCGACGCAGCCGTCAGCCTTAGCTGTTCCCGAGGGTGTTCAGTCTAAGGACCCTGCTGATGATGGGAAGTTCCTTGCTGAGGACAGGGGTGAAGGCCAGGGCTCTCGCTCAGCCGAAGTTGATGCCTCTGATGAAGATATGGGGGAAAGCTCTGAGGGGACCCCGACTAAGGAACCTGTTGCTTGAATTGTACTTAGAACTTTTTTGATCCCCTTGATTATGTACTTGGGATCTTAAGTTGTATTTTGTTGGACTTTTTTAAATTAATGCAATTTTTTTGTAATCATCTCCCGAGTTTGTCTTTCCCGAGTCACTTATTATGATTGCGAGTTTTGTAAGTTCTTTATTTTGTTAGATGCAACTGCCATAATCTGAGTTGTTTCGTAATATGCTTGATTTTCATTCATAATTTTCCGAGATTGTGCCAACTCTATGGGGTACAACTGACTGCCCCGAGTTGTTTTTAATAAAATAAACTACAGGCTCAAGTGTGGCCGTTTTACAAAATGAGGCTCAAGTGTGGCCTAGTTACAAGTGTGGCTCAAGTGTGGCCATTTACAACATGGGGCTCAGGTGTGGTCCAATTACAAGAAAATGGCTCGTGTGGCCAGGTTACATAACAACTTGAATCAGATGCAGTACTTCTTCAGGTTATCTACATTCCAAGGTCGGGCCAGCGGGGTGCCTTCAGGAGACTCAAATCGGTATGTTCCCGGATTGATCACCTCAATGATCTTGTAAGGTTCATCCCATTTGGGCCCGAGCTTACCTTTCAGATGCGCCAGGCCTGTGGCCTCGACCTTTCTTACCACCCAGTCACCAACATGAATGGGCCTGGCTTTAACCCTGAGGTTAAATTGTCGGAAGATGCGTTGTTTGTTGTGTATAGACTTGAGTAGGGAGTTGCCCCGTTGTAACAACCCTGAATTTCCAATAACTCTAAAAACATCTTATAATAAATAAACTCGAAAATCCAAAGGTGCTACGCCGCGATAATTAATAATAATAACCGCAAGGCTAATGGTTCTAACTAAAATAATAGACAATAAATTCTAAATAATTATTACAGACCAATTAGATAGAGAGTAATTAATTATTACAAACCAGAATGTAAATTCTAAAGTCAAATAAATAACAGCGGAAGTCTTATTAATATCTATTAAGCTAAAAGAGATCCAACGCCCTCTTTAACCCAACCAAAAGCTAACTATCTTCAGGTACCTGCACATTAAACATTGTAGTATCAGCCAAAGGCTGAGCAAGATTTCATACTATAATAAAACAAAACTATTCAATGTGCAGGTAAGATATATAGGAATATCTTACAAATTCATTTAAAAGCTGTACAGATTATATATAATATATTAATTTTCTAACAATCTCAGATCCAATATTTCTTTCTTTCTGAATCATTCTGTAAAAATTTCAAATATAACTTTTCGTAATCTGTGAGTAGGAAGTAATGAAAATCCAATGAGCTAGCTAGGCTCACTAGATAAGGTAAACACCAAAGTCCCTAGTATGCATACCCCTAACTTGATAACGTACCAAGAAGGAAGACAGATGGCAAGAGTATCGATCAATATACTCCCAACTACTAAATAAACGGTTGAGACACTGTTAACTCAACAAACTTCCATACTCGAGGAATACCGCTTACCGGCAACCCCACAATTTAATTTAACTTGGTAACATTGTGGAACTTCCTCCTTTTAATATAAATCTTATAAATAATCTCATAACCTCTTTCGATATAAATATCGAGAATAATTTAAATCTCAAAGTATAAACTTCATAAAACAATCTCATTGTTAAAATATATTTCCAAACAATGTGAAAATATTTCTGAACTCATCTGTACAAGCAAAGTAAGAAATCTTACCTTATCAGCAACCACAATCAATAAATCTCAATCTCAAGTCAGAAAGGTTCCTCTACGAACTCGCAATCTACAATATAATAATATAGTATAAGTCACTTGACTATACTTCACTTGACTATATTTCACATGATTCAATTATAAATGGCATAGCTTAGTTAAAAGTTACCCACACCTTAACGTCGTTATTATTTACAACTATACTACATCCATTTCGGTAACAACCACAACTAACTAGAAACTATGACCTTAAGAAAAATGAGAATACTACGAAGACAACCTGACGACCACTAACAACTACAACTCATATTGCAACCACTTGGGAAAATAAGATACTTCTAACAATCATTAATTAAGGTATTTACTCATGATGTGCTCTCTTTAATATTCTGCTTATTGCCTTCACCCCTTTTTTAAACACTCGCAAACTATAATGCCATTTCACAGTATATTGCAAATGAGAATGGAAAATTGATGATAGGATTAATCCTTCTTTAATGCTACTAAGGACATTTATGTTCCTGTTCCTTTCATTTGTCTTTTGTCTTTTGTCTTTTGTACTTATATGGTGATGACGTGAGTATATAGTGTATTGGACTAATACATCAAACTAGTCAACTACCATCAATCCAACTAGATAATAATTGCACAAACCAAACTCGAAAACATGATACTTAGATACAATTAAACATCAAACATGAATCAATTATACAAATTTGGTATAACATAAATTTCCCCCAATTTAATTTACTCAAGAACCCTAATTTAACAAATCCCCAAATTCGAAATCAAACCAAGTAAAAAAAATTTAAACATAAGGTTAGAACTTACTTGGTTAGGGGAAGTAATAGGGTGAGATTACTCTATAAAAGAACCCAACAGTCTTGGCCTCTTGATCTGATTTTCGACCCGAAAAATGCAAGTCCAAATAACCCAAAATTTTCCTCTTTGAAAAACCACCAAAAAAATCGAGAACTATTGAAGAAGGATGTATCACGGTTGGTGTATGATAATGGTTGATGGAAAATTTTGTAGTTTTAATGGTTTTCTTGGTTGAAGCAAGAAGTAGAAGAAAGGAAGAAAATGGTTGATCGTGGGTTTTGGAGTAAGGAGCACTGCAGTTTGTCACGTGCTGACTCTTTGACTCCCGCAAAGCAGTCGAGCCCCGTGCGCCACTCCCTTGCTGTCCGTCGCAAGATGAGTCAGGCTTCCCAATACGTTGGCACTTACCCCTTGTGCCCTTTTAAATCCCACGTTGAGCAAGACACAACCCCTTGTGCCTAGCTCCCAAGTTTACGACCCACGTCGTAAGCAATGTGCACAAGCAGGTCCCGTTAGCTTGTAGCACGACACATTCCCTCGGCAACCCCGTGCCTTATTTTAGCCTCACAAGTGGCTAAGCAAGTTGATTGGAGGAGAACCCGAGTGTTTGCATGAAAGATGCTTTGTATTGCTCTCAATAATGCTCTACAAACAAGTTCTCTCCAATGCTTTGTACAAATGAGCCAAGGTGCCTATTTATAGGCCACCAACTCAAGCCTCCCTAATTCTAGAATATTCCTAACCTCCTCAATTGGAGGGTTCTAGACAATGTACTCCCTAGTACATTCTAGAAACTATACAACATATATGTACAGCAAGGAAGACTCTAGAAACATTCTAGAAGTCCCTAGCCTAGAAGCTCACCTCCAAGACCTTGCTAGGCCCTTCTAGAAGCTTCCATGTACTTCCCGAAATATGGCCGTGCACCATCACCTGATTCTGGGCCTCAAATCCAAAATCTGGCTCGACCATTATCTTTATTAGCCCAAAATATGGCGGACCCCAAAATTTGAGCCCATTTGGAGCTCGTTTGGCCCACCAGATGCCTCGTGCCGTTTTTCCCTTCGTTGGGCCAGCGTGGGGCGCCCAGCCCACTGCTTGCTGCCCAGCGATGTTGTGGGCCGTGGAATGCCACCCGTGACAAGTTGCTCTCCTCTAATTTCCCTTTGTTTTTTTTTTTTTTCTCTCTCTCCTTATACTAGTAATATAGTGATAGGTTAGGTAGTAAACCTAGTAAATCTAGGAATTAGTTTTTGACTCCTTTTGATGTAAAGTCAACATGAGGGAAATAAAATTTATTTAATAAAATAATATTTTTTTTTAAACTAAAATAATATAAATAATTACTAAACAGGTATAAAAATACGAGGTGTTACACCCGTGATTCGGGAAGTAGGTCGAGGTTGATCTTCTTTTCTTCTTTGTTCTGCTCGTGCTCATAGAAAGTCACCCTTGGGGGAAGGTATCCGAACTTCAACTGGAAGGACGGCGTCGCTGCCGTAGACTAGACTGAAGGGTGAATAGACTGTTGCTTCTTTTACTGTAGTCCTTGTCGACCAGAGAACTCCCGGGAGATCATCAATCCAGGATCCCTTGGCTCCCTCCAATGATTTCTTGATCCCGTTCAATACAACCTTGTTTGCGGCCTCTGCTTGGCCGTATGTCTGGGATCGGGAGACAGCTGAGAATCTTGTCTGGATGCTAAACCTGGAACAATAATCCCGAGTAAGGCCACTATTAAATTGTCTTCCGTTATTCGAGATGAGGGTCTTAGGGATCCCGAAGCGTGTGATGATGTTCCTCTAGTTGAAGTTTTGTACTTGTTTGTCTGTTATGGAGGCGAGTGGTTCTGCCTCGACCCACTTGGTGAAGTAATCAATGGCTACCAAAAGGAACCTTCTCTGTCCCGAGGCTGCGGGGAACGGGCCTATCAAATCCATTTCCCATTTGTCAAATGGTAATACCACCTGGATGGTTGTCAGAGGGTTGGTAGGAGCCCGAGGGATGTCCCCATGGAGCTGGTAAACAAACTAATTGAATAGAACGATGTACATAGAAGAAATGCACTTTCTGCACATCTGTATGTTCAGACTTCAGTCTGTAGTTGGCAGACTTTTGACAGGATAGGGGTATATCATGAGATGGTTGACCTGTATATGGTAAAGAACAATATTATATTCTAAACTAAACAATTGTCAACCTGGATGCGGAAGCAATTGTATCTGATGTTTTACGAATTACTGCTGATTGACTTGTGTTGTGGCGATGCTGAAAGTATCCAGGTGTTGAGTGTTGTGACTTGTGATATGGGTTTTTGGTATGTATATCATGTCATCCAATAGTGTTTTCATGATTATAACCTGTGATGGTATTCTGAGCTGATCTTCTGGCAGTTCATTGCGCTATGTTCTAACATAACACATAATTAAGTTTCTTTTTTCGTAATACAAAATGGAACATGATCCTTAATCTGAGTATCTGACGTGCATATAATTGAGAATTGGAGTTCTTTTCCAGTATCACCTATGATCATCTACATAATTCGGAATGGAAAATTATTGCCTGCCCTTTTTTCTCCATCTTCTACCTGGACTTCGCCTTCAATCTTTTCGTATTGGAAAGTATATCAGCACTTCAGCAGTCCTGTCTTTTTTACCATGTGTAGCATGGTCAGGTAGAAAATGGGTACAATATCCAAAACACCCTTATGGCAAGGAACTTCTAGCCTTATTAGTTCGACTGTTCGAGGTAAGGCTGTGTAACATATAGATCTGTCCATACCTCGTCAACAACGGGATTTATATGGGCTGTTATTGTTGTAATAATTCTACAAAAAGGTACTTTTACAAAAATAGGTAGCCTGGTAATCTGGTATACAACAAATCATAGCTTTCCCATGAAGCTGAAGTGAAACACATTTAATTTGGACATGTTTGAAAATTCTATCATGGTCATAAATAAAGATGACCATGGAAGTGGTCCAAAATGATTTAGGTTTCAAAATGTGGACCGAGAATCATTTTGATCCATTAGATTTTCATGATCATCTTTATTATGACCATGGTAGAAACATCTAGACATTGTATCTTATTCTGGCAAGGCAATGAAATAGGGATCTAGACGCCAAACGGTATAGCCTAAGTAATTGACTTGCGTGCATTTTAGTGGATGGGGGCCTTTGGGGGGGAGGTATAATCCAGTTTATTATTGGTACTATGGCAATATTTAAAGGGAATTAATATGGGCATATAAATTGAGATTTGGTCAATGAAATTTATATTATATGCTTCAGTTATGGAATGCAAATATTGGGAAAATGGTATTTATGAACTAATAGGAAGAGATCGATTGTGTTGCAATGTTCTAGGAGTTCATTTCCGATATTAGGTAACTTATACTGCAATTCAGTTTTAACCTTTTTTTTATAGGGGACCTTATCTTAAAATGATAACATCTAAACTAGAAAAATAATTAATTTCTAATATCGCTTATATTCATTAATCAGATCTTAAAATACCTTTAAGTTTTCCCTTTTATGCGTTTTGAATCGTTGATCTAAGAAATGTTACCATGTAAGAAAAAACCTCGACTCAAAATCATGCGCGATCATCAAATACCCTTTTTTCTCTTTGTACAAACAAGATCTTCATTCAGTAGTTAATAAAAATATGGTTCCTACTTCATAGTCGGCAAAATAATTTGCGTACTAGACATAGTTGTTACAGACACAACATGGTGTGAGATAAAGAGTTTATCAAACTCCATAAACTCTAAATAGAGGCCGATAAAAATAAAATACAGAATTCCACGAGGCATTCCTCATTGTTCCTGCCCATTTGGCTGAGTGCCAAAGTTACACGTAAATTTAGGGGTACCCAATATTATTGGGGAATTGCTAAATGACGCCATTTTTTTGCTTACTAACGCCATAAATACATGTATTTTTGTATATTATACACCATTTCTTTCCTCCATCCCTCCTTTGCTTTCCCTTTCTTTACTTCATTCCTCCCACCTCAACTTCATTACAGGAGCCACCACAACACCTCCGGCGCACACCACCACACCACCTCCGGCGTCACCACCACACCAACTTTGACCGGCGTTGACCAGGGAGGAAAAATAAACTCCGGCTTCATGGCATACAATGTAAGTTATTTTTCGTCGTTAAAAGTGGTCAGGCGCCTAAATTAGGCGGTTGACCACCTGGTCAGGCGCCTAATTTAGGCGCTTCCACCAATGGTGGGGCGCCTAAAATAGGCGCTTCCACCATTGGTGGAAGCGCCTAAATTAGGCGCCTACCTCCCCATTCAAATTCCATTTCAATTTTCTCTTTTTCATCAATATCCTAGTCTAACATATGCAATTCTAACAAAAAATTTACAATATCCGAATCAAATATGCAGATGTACAACATGCAATTTTTAAATTAACCTTGTCGCCGGAGATTGTTGTTGAGGTGTTGTCTTGTCGCCGGAAAATCTTCCACTCGGCTTGCCAGACTTCAGCTCTTGTCTTCTCGCCGGAGTACTTTCACGAACTTCTCGCCGGGAAATTCCGGGCCACCGCGGTCGCGAACTTCTCGCCGGTTATTTTCACGCCGCTAGGCTAATTCGGCCGTAGGTGTAATTTCTTGAAGGGAGATCTTGTTGATGATGTAGTGTGAGAGTGAGGGAGAGTGAAGAGAGAGTGAGGGAGAGTGGGAAGGAGAGTGAAAGAGAGTATAAATAAATAGTGAAATACATGTATTATACATGTACATAGGGCGTTAATAAAAAAAAACATGGCGGCATTTAGCAAATGAGTATTATTGGGGGGACTTGTGACATTTTGCCAATTGCAAGAAGATATCGTCCTATCTTTGGCCATCTTACACCACAGTCCACATACAATTTCTTAGTCATCTTTTCTTCTCTCTCTCACACACACTCCCTTCAATGGAGTCTCTTTCCCTTTATCTATCTTCCTCCACCCCAATCTTCAAACCCCACAAATCTATACCTCAACCCTCTCCAAATTCACTCCAAATTCCAATTCTTTCATCCTCTAATTTCCAAAAAAATCAACTTTCAACCTTTTTACATTCTTTCTCCTCAAAAACCTCCCTAAAACCCCATCTTTCTCTTCCCATTTTGTTGGGTTGTTTCCTCCCTTCATCTTCTTCTTTTGCATCCGAAATTGCAGACTCATCTGAGCAAGTTTCTGCCAGAATTAACCTTGAATCAATTCTAGTTTCAATCGATGATTTTTTTAACAAATACCCATATTTTGTTGCTGGGGTTACTTTCATTTGGCTCATACTTCTTCCTTTAGCTCAAGAATACTTGCAAAAATACAAGTATGTATCTGCTCTTACTGCATTTCGCAAATTGCGGGATGATTCTTGTGTTCAATTGTTGGATATAAGGGATGAGAAGAGTAAAGGGTATCTTGGTTCACCTAATTTGAGGATGTTTAGCAAGAATGTAGCTCAAGTTCCTTTTAATCAAATTGATGAAGATGGGTTTTTGAAAAAAGTGTTGGAAAGTTTTAAAGATCCTAACAACACTAGTCTTTGCATTGTGGACAAGTGAGTGTTTGTTTTCATAATGTCTTTGAATTTTGTATTATATCATCTTTTTATTGTTAGAAAAACTGTATTAGATTACTTAATTTAAGCTCTGTGCTAGATTTGGAACCCAACTGTAGAAAGATCCTTACAGTCGACTTGGTAGGTGGTACTAAATGGCGGTAATGGTAATGAAATTTTATGTAATTTGCAACGAAAATTTTCCTAGTCATTACCATGTAATGGAATCCTATCCTCAAACATGTGATTTTCTTCGTAAATTTTCGTTCATGCTCGATACCGCCTCTAAAGTGGTAATGGATGACAAAGAATTTATAAAGAAAATCACAAGTTTAGGGATGGATCCTCATTACCTTGGATGTTGACATGTTAGTTTTATTACCGCCAACCAAACGGGCCATTGGTAATTCAGTACTGGCTGTCACACCTTAAATGAGTAGATATTGGAAGATACATAGTGTATTATGATTATAGCTGCTCTGTTTTCGACTTTTAAACATGAAGGTGGGCATGCTTGATGTATTAGGTTGCTCTGCAAAATTTATTACAATTTTTTTCCACCATAATGATGCTGCTTTTCAAACTAGACTTTTGATGAATGAAGGGAAGTTTGAGAAAGTGGACAGAATTGGTAATTAAATTTGAGCAAAGGAGATATTAGGTTAGAAACTTGGAAACGGAGACTGGGATGACTATGGGAGTGCCTTCTGTACACTGTTGGTAGCAGCTTTACTCTATCTTCTAACACTTGGAATGTTCCTCAGTCATTTCCATGCCCTCAAATGATCATATACATTCCTCATTTTTTTTCCCTTAACCAGAATCAATGGTCTGGGGCGTAAGCAAGAAAATCAGTTAGTGGCTATATTCTTTTATCCAAGATCCATTAATTCTTCAATCATATGTCTCCTAGTGGGAAGCAATAAAATTCATCGATATAATTTGCAGTTGCGATTTTTCAGAGGGTACTTGAGTTAATGAAGAATTTTTATCCCGATATATCCATGTAATTCGGCTCCATTGGCCCTGAATTGGGTTTATAATATGCTTCTGCTCACTTTTAGATATGCCGTAGACCTGAAAGAGTCTCTATGTTGGGCATTGCGTCGTCCTGTATACAGTATACTGTTTCTCTATCTGTCCTGTAAATGATAAGGATCAAACTATAGCTCACAAGCTGAAGTTTCACATGACATGGAAATGTTCGAAACCAAATATCATTGACTTTCAGTTTAGGTCGTATCAGTTTCCGTACCAGGCTGCATTCTCTATCTGATTCCAAGTGGAATTAGTTCATTGAAAGTGCATTTTTCTAAAAAATGTGCTCTGTTTTTGTGAATTTGGTAAGCGCAAATAAAGATGATATTTTTTGCAGCAGGTTTCATATGCCTGGTTCATGTTGCACATTGAGCTCATGTCATCTTCTATAGTACTGGAATGTGAACCCATTTGATGACTTCCGATTTCTATCTAGTATTTCTTTTCTTTTTTCCTTTTATTTGTGTGGTTTTCTTCACTTTAATGTGCTTTCTCTGGTTGTAAGGTAGTTTTGATGGTAATTCAATCAAAGTGGCAGAATTATTAGTGAAGAATGGCTTCAAAGAGGCTTTTGCAATCAAGGGTGGTATCAGTGGCAAAAACGGCTGGAGGGTACCTTCTTCACTAGTCAGATCAATCTTGCATTTCATTGCCGTCCTATACAAATAGTATCTCATGACCTGGGATTGCTTTAACTTGCAGGAGATTCAACAGGAATATTTTCCACCATCTGTACACGTGTTCACTAAAAAAAAGCTCAAGAAATCACAACGTGAAAGCAATGGTGCTGCCAATCAACCTGATACAGATCAAGTTCAAGCCGCCACTTCTGATAAATGACACGGGAGGACAAATTTTTGGTAGACCAACTTTCTATCTTTTTTCATGGAGCCTGATGCATGCTAATTCTGTATATGCATTGTTACCCCTGTGATGAAGCAGTGAAAACACTTGAGAAATGCATAAATGTGCATATATGTACATGCAGGTTGATGGAAAGAACCTACATTTTTTGACATCATAGCTTGTGAGGTCTAACCCATTGAACGCATATCTATTATAAAAGGCACATCTGCATTTCACTCCATAAGTCCATATTCTGGCTTTTAATGAGTATGATTGCTAGAATTTATGAACTTGATAGGCTGAAGTCTATTGACTCCATATATTGACACGCTTGGTTTTTCCAAATTTGTTTTCATAGTAAAAAGGATCATGCCCAGCTACTGTCCTTTTAACGTGTCATATTTGCTTGATATGGTTGTGCCAAAGTCAACTTGGAGAGTTGGAGTTGCGAAAACCTTTTGTGAAGTCTGTCTTCTTTTCTCTTGCATTTTACTTCCAGCCAGTTATCTTGGCATGGTTTTCCTCTGACTTGCAGAATTACATTTTCAGGTGACTGACAGATATATCATAGATGTACTCATTATCCACTTTCTTCATGTTTTAATATAGTCCACGCAGTTGCGTAAAATTGTAGGATATCATTGCTGGCTTTTCTTAGAAGTTTGGCATTAGCATGGTTATATCAAACTGACTTGAATGTTTATTAGGTGATCCTCACTTGCTGAAACTGGAGTAGGGCTTTGAGAGTGATACCTCAAATGCGATTGTTGGAGATGAAATGCAGCTGGAGGCAATCCAGTTGAGTGTACGTGGGAGAATCCTGAGCAAAGACATTGTTTCCCATTCTATTAATAGCTGCTTGATTTTGATAGTTTTATCTCAGTTTTTGATGGGAAAAACAAAGAAATGCTATGTAATACTGTATACGATACTGAGGAGCTTCTATTGTATGCGATATCATATCTAATTCTAAAGCCTTGTACAGAGTTGGATGGCTACTTATCTAAATGACAATCTTGGACATAGTAGTGAGCTTCTTTAACAAACTTTTTTCTTAGTTGCTTCAAGATTTTTTTATCAAAATGATTTTGGTAGTTTGGTAAGATGCCCTTGAGTTCTTGACCGAAGATCTGTAAAACTCCGGGATTGGCATATAGTGCATGTTTCGGCAGAGAAATGCTCAAATTGTAAACAATGTTCAAAATTGTTCCTCTATTTGTTAATGAATATCCCAAAGAGTAGTATACTACTATACTCCATATATTACACAAAAAATAAGACTGAGACTGGCTAGAGGACTCATTTCAAAAAGTTTTGCACCACTCCTTCCCCTGATTCTTATAATTGGGATTTGGGGGATAGGGAAAAACCTAACTAGTATGTTACAGGAGGTTTAGTTAGTTAGTTAGTGAGTAAGAAATCTGGTTTAGTTAGTTAGTTAGTGAGTAAGAAATCTGTTAGAAGTGGTTAAAACTTGTTATTAGCATTATATAAATAGAGGTACAACCTCTCTAATAATTCATTCAAGTAATGAAATGAAAACCTCTCCAATCTTTCTATCAATTCTCTCTACTTCTCTCTGTCTAATTCTGATTTCTCTTCTCTGAATTTTCTCTCTGTCCTTCTTCTATTATGTTCTTCTCTCTATCTCTTATATTCTGCCATTGTCAGAAGGTGAGCTTCAGCTCCCTTAACATAGTAGCTAGGGGAAAGTTATGGCCTGGTCATTCTTAGGCATTGTAATAATATAAGGTCGAACTCTTCCCGGATCTCGTTTCTTTGGCTAGTTTCTCGTCTACTAGCTTTGACTAATTCCTCCGGGAAGGAACATATAGGGTGCGTTCTCTTCACCTTAAAAAAAGTTTCAGGTTTGATAAGATTTAATCAGGTCTGACCAAGTCCAATAAGGTGAAATTATAAGGTGAAATCAAGGTTGATTAAGTCTAATCAGATTTAATAAGTTCATATGAAGAGATCGCACCCATCATTAATAAAATATAATCACTTTTTATACAAACATTGGTTAGTTTTTGTACACCATTTATCCTTTATTATACAACATTACTAATCTATATATATATATATATATATATATATATATATATATATATATATATATATATATATATATATATCTAAAACCCAAAGCAAACAAATGCCATGCTGCCACATGTCGCCCCCCCTCCCAAAACAAATGATACAAATTGTAATCAACAAAAATGTATGTGTGAAGACTCGAACACGCAACCTCTCATTTGAAATACGAAGACACTAACCAACTATTCTACAATAGCTTTTTGGTTCCTATGGGAAAAACAAATCTATATACATGTAAGATTAGAAATAGACCACCAAAGAACTATGACCAAGGAACCCAAAATATTGGGCCGACACCCATGCCCAATCAACAAAACAATCATGTCCAAAATGTTGGTCAGCTTCCATCACCACCTATGAATTGGATTAATAGACCAGAAGCAGGAAATACACATGCATTTTTGGCAGCAGCCTATGTCATCGCAAAAGCAGCTCAGGCCATGATACCAAGCTAAGACACCACCTCCACTTTTCATTCAATTTAGTAACTGCTGCACAATTAAAAGCCCCACAATTACAACATAATTAAGGGATTTAAATGTGTAACTGCCATAAGGAAAACAAACTAAGATCCACTAAACAACAAATGAAAATAATTGCTATCTATAAGAATAAAACAGAAGTTCCACACTTGTAACCAAAAGAAAGTCATCAACATAAAGACCGACTACAATGCCCAACGATTAGAGAGAAAAAACCTGTCAACATAGCATCGACAACAAGCCAAGGATTACCACTTTACCAGACATCAGAATCAAGGTAAATTCTAAACTTAATCATAATCAATGGTTTTAAAATCAATTCGACATGAGATAGAGAATGTGAGATATGCATGGATAGTTGTTAATTATCTTATTTGGATTATTCTGTGAAGTAATGAAATGCATGATCAAACTACCTATGATTATATTTTGTGCTCAAAAAAACACTTTTGTGAATTATGCATGAATTGTGGTTAGCTAGCTTAGGATAGGTTGCAATATTACTTTATAGTTTTTCTTTATCAAGATAAAAGAAAAGAAAACCTTTATTTATTGATATTTTGGAAATTGGCAGTAAACATCATGGAGAACCAAAAAACAGTTTTAATTCATATTATAATTTACTATGTAGAAAATTTAAAAGGAAATGGAGATCATTTACTAAGCACAATCCAATGCCTATAACTCTTTTTTTTCACTTTTCTCAAGTGTTTGATTTAAAACTTCAAGTTAACATTGATAAATTACTAGGGACATCACCCGAGCCAACAACTAGTTTCATATATATAAAACATTTGCCATTTAACCTACAAGGCTACAACAATATTGTATTTGTAAATCAACATTAAGTTTAAATTTTTTTTCTCTTTATTCTTGAGAAAAACTTCATTTGATTTATTTACAAAAATGTTGAATGTTAGTTATGGGAAAAATTAGGAATTTCTAGTCTTTGTAAAAGTAACGTCTCCATCACCGGTCCAATTTCTCGTCTCTTCCTTTTTCTCCGGCGAAAGCTCAAAAACTAACTCAGGTATCAGGTGTGCATTTTTCATTTGTCACAAATTTCATCTTTATCTTCAGAATTCTATTGTAATAAACTCATCAAATCAAAATTCTTTCCAATTTCTTTCTGATCATACTCAATTTCATGTCTTTTTTCTGGGTTTAATCGAACTTCAGGCTCTGATTATGCTTTCAGAAAAAGATTTATCAAAGTGGGATGGTACAATATCAGCTGATGAATTTCGTGAAGGAGCTCATGCTTTTTCTGAGAAATGGAAGAAAGTTTGTCATACACATAATCATGATTTACCTCTTTGGTCTTGGGTTTCTTGCCTAAATCCACCTCTCCTCACTTCCCATGAAGTAATACTCTTGCTTTTCATTTATTGATTATTATTATTATGGTGCCTTTATTTTATTTTGAAGTATTATTTATTTGGGTATTGTTTTGTTATTTTATTTTGAAGTATTATGGTTTTCATTGATTGATTGTTGTTTATGGGGTATTGCTACTGAGAAATCTTGCATCTTTTGGTTCATCACTGCTAATTGCAAATAGGATTATTAATTCACAATTTTTACTGCAAACTGAGCGTAGTAAAATTTTCTGCTTTTGATTTTGTTCATTGGTTGATGCTCTCCATGTCCTGAGTCCTGAGTCCTGAGTCCTGACTCTTGAGTTTATTTTTTTATTTTGGTGAGGACTCTATATTATAGTTGGGTATTCTTGTCGGATCCTCGACACTTTGACATCGGTATGGACACTTGGACACTTCGTATTGGGCTAAAGTCATGGAACTTTTTCGTGAAATACACGAGTCGGATGCTTGGACAAATACCAGGGTCCGACACAAGTACCCAAGTCTAAATAACATAGACTGCCTTTTTTTAGGGTATGTTATCTTCACCTTATTTTTTATTATTTTGAGGAAAAAATAAGAAAAGTTCGAAAAAAATAAGAAAACTTAATAAAAAATAAGAAAAGGAAATTTACAAAAGTTGAGAAAAGTTGATAAAAATTAAGAAAAGTTAAGGAAATTTACAAAAGTTGAGAGAAGTTCAGAAAAAATAAGAAAAGTTTAGTAAAATGAGAAAAGTTAAGAATAAATAAGGTGGAGAGAACAAGCCCTTAAAGTTTTAACTATGAAGTATTTCAAAGTGAGGCACACATATCTCCATAATCTTTGTTAATAACTTTCCTACTATATTAGTAATAGTAATAGTACCTCATTAACAGAATCCTGGATTTACAACCAGTGTTGTGTTCCTGATGTCACTGTTCTTTATGGAATTTCTCTTGATTTATACTAGGTTTAAGGAGGTTTAAAGTTATCTTGTAATGGAGAGAATAATTTTGTTGGTCACTGTTCCTTTTTCGAACTGTGGTTATATAATAATGTATTCAGACTTTTCTGTGCTTCGTTGTCCACAGCTGGTTTTGCGATTGCTTTCAGTTCAATCTTTAAGCTAAGCTGTTTCTTTGCAGGTAGATGGATATCTATCACTGGAGAAGATGTGTGTTTTGAGGTCTGACAAGGTCTGCTTCGTATGAATGAAGGGAAATCTTCTAATATGCTTATGAATGATTGTTGTTTATTTGATTCTCTATGCAGATACATGACGAAGAAGCTGGTCATGCAGTAATGGAAGAGCCTAACTGCTTGGAAAACGAAGAGCATACTGATCCTGCAACGCTGGTATAAAAGGCGTTATTTACTAGTGTTCTATAACCTCGAGTCTTGAAGCAAGAGACGTAAGGTCTAAGTGATAGAAATACAGTGTTCTTAATAACAGACATCTTTTGTTTGCTTCTGTTCTCCAGGTTAAGCAGGCTGCTGAGGAAGTGCATTACTATGACTTACATGCTGTGTACAGCAGTTCTTACAGGATTCCAATGTTATTTTTCCGTGGTTATAGCTCTGGTATGTGTCCATTATGTTATCATGCTATGTGTTAATAAGTTGTACCATACTTAGGATATAATTTACTTCTTGCTTCTAAACAGTGCTCGAGAGATGATGAAAATGGATATTCATTTGTGGTGACATATATTTCTTTGTCCGTAGTGAAAAGGATGGATGTTGCATGCTGTATGATTGTTCATTTTAAGTTTATGGTTTCTTAATTGCAGATGGACAATCATTAATGTTGGATCAAATTGAAAGAGATCTTCCACCCAGCTCTATTCAGGTGCTTACTGATTCAAAGTGGACATTTATAACTCAGCAGGTAATGTTTTCCCAATTGTCACTTTGATTTTCTTTTGTTCAGTTTTTGGTGTTGTACTTAAAATGTTGTGTAATTGACTTATATGTTAAACACTCTGGCTATGACCGCAAAACCTTAGTGAACGAGAGTAAATTGTATTCCCTACTTCATTATCTTATATGTTAAATGTGATTTATGTTAGAACAACAGTTTACTTGTCTATAGTTTCATGCTCCGTCAGTAAGCATGAGAGTAAAAATCAGGTTATGTTGATGATCCTTCTCCATGTTGAAATAACCCAATACAGATGTCAGCTTCACTATTGCATTAGAATTAACTTTATTGTCATCTAGTAGTTCATCTGCTAAGAGATGTATGGTTCTATAAAGTTGGAAATTCAATAGGAAGAGGTTTCACCCACACCATGTATCATGTCAAGAACAAAGCATATGACAACTTACAATGTGTGAGAAAGCTGAAAAAGTCGTGTTGTCCCTTCAAAATACTCAACTGATTTTGCAAGCATAGTTCCCACCTTGTCACTCATCCACATGGACCAAATTTCCACCTTTTAGTTGTCCAAATGCTTGAAGGTTGGTTATTTATAGTCATAGTAACCACTACTATTGAATTCGGAGCAAAGTAAAAAATCTCTTCAGGATTGTTCAATTACAATAAAATTCATCATTAGTTCACGCTTGCCCTTTGACCTCAATGAAGGTAGTATGTATCCGTTATCTCCCGCGTCCTCTTTTCTTGGAAGCATGAATGCATGATTGGTCACTAAATTTTGCGAAAATATGCCCACAGTAAGTGTAACTATAAAGGAGGGACTATAACAGCTAACTGCTTCGGTTGCGCATATGAAGTATCACTTCCCTGAAAGTTGTAATTCCCAATATTTTCATTTCCCGCGAAGAATTATGATTTGTTAGGCTGAATGCATGAAGTTTTACTTAGTTCCCATAGGAAATTCCACTTACCTAAGGGAGAATAGGTTAGTTTTTAAGAAATTGCACTTCATATGTTTTTGTCCACGAAACAACTGCATATATACTTATTTCTATTTTATAAGTCAATTAAACGACAACTAAGAACTAAGATGATGTAATTTTTGTTTTCATTTGTTATACATTAATATCGTGTTCGAGGCACTCAATGAAGAGAAAATATAAGCATTACTTTCTACTAAGATACTTCACTGACCCACGTTAACAATGATTAACATTCATTTCCATGCATATCAATGACAATTATCCATCAACAATTTGGACTGTTTTAATTACATAGCACTCACTTAAAGATTGATCCTCCCACTCTACCTCCTTCTCAGTGAACTCCAACAGCATCTTGATGGACTGCAAATCATTTATGATCAAAGATTGTTGATCTTGTATGTTTTTACAAGTTGAAAGTTGCTCTTCAAGTTTTTTTATCGTACTGTGGGAAGACGTCAATTGCCTCTTTTTTGACTGTAACTCGGGATATCCACAAGAAATTTCATTCTGTACCCTCTGTAATTCTGTAATAATATCTTGATTTTCCTTCCTACAAGAGGAAAGTTTACACTCAAGCACTTTTTTGTTTTTGTTCGACAATTCTAGCTCCACATTAGTGAACTGTAATGCAGATTCAACTGAAGATAGTTCATCCTGCATTTTTTTAAGCTTTGCTTTCATATCTTCATTTTCCTTTCCACTGGTTGAAAGTTGTTCCTCCAGTTCCATTGATCTTTCCTCGGAAGTTTCCAACATGGAGTTTGCAGATTCTAATTCGGACATAGTGAAGGAAAGTTGGTCTTGTACCATTTGCAAAGCTATTTCTGTGCTTTGTTTATCCTTCTTACAAGCAAAAATTTGATCCTTGTACTCCTTTACCTCTTCTTTGGATGATTCAAACTCAATCTTTATAGTTTCTAACTCAAATTCTTTAAGAGAAAGTTGACTGCATACCTTTTGTAATTTCATTTTCATGTCTTCTCTGTCCTTCTGACAAGTCAGAAATTGTTCCTTGAGCTCCTTTATCTCTTGCTTTGAGGCTTCCAGACTAGCCTTGTTTATTGATGCCTCGCGATTAGCAAAAGAAAGTTGGGTACTTGTCGCCACTAATTTCTGTTCCTTCTGTTGTAGCTGTTTTCTTAAGGAATCATTGATGGAGTTTGGTACCATCACTCCAAAGGGAGACCAATCGAAGATTACATTATCAATAGGCCGATAAACACCCTTGCCTATTGGAGCAATATAGCATGCTCCATTACAGTTAACATAAATGTTTCCTGTTCTTTTTCTCAAAATAAGAGAGTCATGCAACTTTTGCAACATAGATTCTTGTATCTCAGTTCCATATATGGTCAATGTATCTTTCCTAAGGTCTATATCATGGATAAAACCGCTGTTTAACTCGTCATTGGCATAAACCATTCTATAAATAAACCTATTGTCAATATAAGCAGAAATATAAGTATTGGGGTTTTCTTCTAGCTTGTATGCGCCCATGATTTCTACGTAGGACTCAAATAAAACAGATGATAAATGAAAGTTCAGGAAGACAAAAGTAGAAGGCTTTAGATTGAGTGACCAGAGGAAAATCAATTACCTGCTGGAAAGGATTCAAATGGTGCATATATAAAGCAAGGTGGTTTTGGTTGGTTTGGTTGCAGGAGTGGCTTGGAGTCTTGGACCAAGGAAACGTACTTCATAGACATTTATATAAGTTCCTGAGTTACCCTGATGTTTTCAATTTGGAATAAGGATTACCAACTTGGCAATTATTCCTGGCTTGTCCATGCTTGGATTCTTTTTTTTAAAGGCACATGATGTTTTATATATATATATATATATATATATATATATATATATATATATAGTGTTGGGAAAGAATAATTCTGTAACTTAGCATGGAAATTATTCATAGCTTGTCCATGGTGGAATTCATTATAGGTGCTAGAGAAAGTCCATATGGAAGCTTAGCATTGGATGGAAGATTAATTTTGTAATGTATTATGATGCTACACAGATATACGCAGATTTTGAGTCTGAAAATATAGGAGTGAAAATAAAGTTAACACAATGAATTTTTGCATTAATAATGGTATGGGTACAATCCTAGTATAGCAGTTGATAAAAAAAGATCTTTTTGTGACGTTTCTGGACGTCAACCTTCGTTTGGAGGTAGGAGGATGATGTGTATGGGCATCAACCCGAGTTCGAGGGTGACACATGTAGATGTCGACCTAAAGTTGAATGTTAGGTGACATTTTTAGAAGTCAACCTAGATTTGAGGCTGACAAGTGTAGATGTCAATTGGAAATCTAAATGAACGGGGACGTGTTCAAACGTCAACCTGGATTTGAGGGTGGCAACCTAAACATGACTGTAAGGTGATCCAATGATAGAATGGATTTTGTAGCAGCTATAGGGGCAAAATTTTCTATTGTTGTTATTTTTACCTATGAACCCCAAGTTTACTGTATATTCATATTCATGATGTGTATAGAAAGAATGCTGAATTGGGCCAATGACATATTTGTGTTCTAAACTTCTGTCCTTATCACCTGGTTGTAGATATCAAAGACAAGAAATCCCACTTATGCAAGAAGAAATTTTAGATTGTTTTGACAGAATTGCACTAACGTTTGTTAGTTTAAAAAATGCAGGAGCATCCTTATTTGAATAGACCATGGTACACACTGCATCCATGTGGAACAAGCGAATTGATGAGGTCACTCCTGAGTGACACTTCTGTTTCTGGAGATAAAGTTGCAGCAGAATGGTATTTGATATCATGGCTCTCAGTTGTTAGCCAGGTTGTTGGTCTTAGGATTCCCCTTCAGATGGCAGCTCTACATCAGATGTAGTTCGTCAAATTCCCTAAGTCTGCCCTCCCCGCACCCCCTCCGGAGAAACGGCGTGACAATTGAGGTGCTAGAAGTTTGATTTTATTTTTGGTGTATCATTCGTACATCTCTCTCCAACCCGCCCTGTTCTGTTCATGAAGTGACTTCCGTCGGAACCTCAGATAGTGTAAAGAGATTTGTTAGGTTAGAGTATTGTTGTTGGATGGTCACCAACTATGTTAAAGAGCTTTAGTTGTGAATCAAATCTTTGCACACCACCTCACAGTCATCACGTGGAGGTATTTTTGGTGAAGCAATGTAGTTTTCTACTACCTCCATCTTATATACTTCATCTGTTTCAGATTAGTTGACTTCAAAGTCTCTAATCTATTCATGTAATCATAAATATCTTAATTACGTATCAATAATATTTATGAAAAATAGATATATTATACTTCTAGATAAATTGTACGACTTTTTTCTTATATAGGGGTAAGCATACATAATCAAAGTAATCTAACGTCGTCCTCGGAAGTCAAATGTTGAGACCAATATAAATCAAAGGAAGTATTAGGCTACAATTTGAGTTCAATCATTATTATTAATCACAGCCAAGTAATACATGTACTAGAAGATTTCCCATCAAAGTATCCGTTGAGACAATAGTCAACAGTACATTTACATCAAGTATCCCCCAAAATGTCATATGACGACCTAAATTTTTTTTTTTTTTTTGAGGAAAACGACCTATATTTTTAGAATGGAAGGAATAATATAGAGGAAATTGTAACATGTTCTGGAAATCCATACATAAAATCATGTATAAGAATATTAATCAGTCACTATTGGGTTTACGTTTGTCTATAACAGGACATAATCAGGATTAAATCATCAAAATATGTTAAGACCAACTTCTGGTATTGCATCGAAAGCTTAATATAGACAGTAAATCATCATCCCGTTCAGTGTCAAGTCCTAGTGGATTAACAGCAACACTATCGCAGTCCTTTTGGCCAAGGAGACGTTCATTTTCTCAGCTCTTTGTCCTTTGTTAACATGATAGCTGATTAGCTTCCTCCGATACTTTGTGTGTGTTTCCCATGAAGAGCCCGGGAAAACGTCAGAAATTTAAATTATACTACAACAGATACGGCTTCCTCAGCTGTTCGCTCAAACCAAACCAAGAACTCTATATTACCCTCAGCGCCCTTTAGGGGGGACTCAATCCATCCTTTGCTTTGAAACCCGAAACTTTGCACCCCGATTGTTATCTTCTCTAGAACCTGCAGCATGGAGCCAGTTAACCAAACTCACTTGCAGCCTTACACATCAACAAGAGCAGCTACAATATCTTTTGACTAATGACCTGTTTTGGTAGGTGATTATATACAGGCATACAGCAATAACGTAATGAAATTTAGTGTAGTTATGTAAGGAAAAAATCATGTCCATGGTAATGAGAATTCATCCTCAAACATACGCTTTTCTTCACAAATTTGCATTACCATCCATTACCACTTTAGATGTAGTATTTGAATGGGAATGGAAAATTGTGAAGAAAATCACATGTTTGAGGATGAGTTTTTATTACCATGGTAATGAGTGGGGGATTTTCCTTGGAAATTACATATGATTTCATTATCATTACCACCATTTGCCCATTTGGTACCGCCTATCAAATGAGCATAAAGGCACGGTAGTCGATAACAAACGATAGTAATGGCAATGAATATAATAATATATATTAGAGGAAGTTTCATGCCAATGCCCATGGCAATGGAACTTCGTTCTGCTATGAATCAATATTATGGAGAGGGAGACTTTAGGTAGTAGTTTATTATTAACTTTGCTAGTAGCTTAAAGAATAAGATAGATAGGTAGTTTGTTAGAGAAGCACTATATATAGGGTTTATTAGGAAGAGTGAAAGTGTTGAAAATTGATAAAAGTAGAGAATAATTGTTTTCGAATGTTGGCTAGGTTGTAATAGATGATTTCAATCGTCACTATCAATACAATCATATCTTAATAGATTTCCCTAAATTCTTCATTAATTCTTCTTAACATTCTTCTTAATTCACTAAATTATAAATTCTACAGTTCTTGTCAGAGAGTAGGCTAGTAGCTAAGAATCATCCTGAGTCATAGCACATTCCCATAAAACGTTTTCATAAATTTCCATTACCACTTGTAAAGTAGTTGTGGTAATGGATGGTAAAATATATAAAGAAAAATATCTGGGGTTGGACAAGCCTTATCATGTACATTGACATGAGGTTCTCTTCAAAAAAAATCACCTATTAATTTGTTGATATTGCTACCATTTATTATTGCCTACCAAACATATCGGATCTGTTGACAACGAATATGCAAACAATCAAAGTGGTACCCGTTGCCAATGATTTGATGACAAGCAAAAGCTCGATCTTGAGACTCGTGCATTTTCTCTAATATATATCCCAAACTTTTGTGAGAGAATGAGTAAGAGATAAGTGAAGACTATTGAAAAGAGAATATATTCCAATCTCCCTTAGGTTCAAACATTAAGAGTAACTCAAAGAAGATCCGACCAACTTCATAAAAAGATTATAGGAGGCAAATGGGAAGGGAAGGGTGGAGAAATATCCGACATAAAAACAAGCAGTAAATAAATTACCTCTTTATGGACCTCTGGATCTCTAACTATACCACCACTTCCTACCTGCAACAAGAAATGAAATGGAGAAGTCCGCTCACATCTAGCATCTCCAACTAAAAGAAAAAAAAACGTTGCTATGTATCAATTGAAACAACTATCACCACCACAATCACACCCCATAGCAAGGTCATACACACATTTGCAGATTGTACATGACTACATGACTGTTACACTTGGGAAATTATAATTAGCTTAAACTAAAATTTTCCTAGTTTATTAGGAGTTCTAGAGATGAAAATGGCACTTTAACATGTTTATCATGTCAAAGAGTAGGATTTGCAAGTAAAGGGTACAAAGTTTAAGGATAAGAATTAAGAAGCAGCAAAAGCATCTGTTACCTGGGATCTTTTGGCTTCAAACTGAGGCTTTACAAGGGTAATTAATGTGGACTGCTCCTTCATCACCTTGACCACAGCAGGCATCACCTATATTAATACAATGATGAGACTAAACAGATCACTTTGCCAGAATATAAGCTCATCATCAATTGATACATTAGCTTCAATGCAATCATGCATCAATAGTAAACTGTCAAAAACATTGAACAAGTAGTTATAACTACAACTTCTACATACCATGAGTATGGAGATGAATGACAGATCTAAAGTCACCAGATCAACTTTTTGCGGAAGCCCAGGAAGATATCTTAAATTTGTTCGCTCTATAACAGAGACTCGTTCATCTCGGCGAATTTTATCTGCCACCTGGTGGATATTTTTGACAGGTTTATTCTAATGGAAAAGGAGACAGCAAATATATGGTAAATGAAGGTAACACAATTTCTCAGTATTATATCACAAAGTCTTAGCAAAAATGAAGCAGATGTAGTATTCTCCTTTTACTAATAGCCACCAATCAAGTGCATTAGAATCATGCTAATGTAATTCCAGTCCCGACTACAGACTGCTGTAATATCTTATGCTTGGCATGGTTTGTTTTTCAAGATTTACACAAGTTCAAGAGTTATATGGATACCTGTCCATAGCCTACATCAACTCCATATACAAAAGCAGCGCCATGCTGGAGCAGGCAATCAGTAAATCCTCCAGTTGACAACCCTGAGTCGAGAGCAATTTTATCTGTAACATCAACTCCTAGCTGCTCAATAGCAGCCTCCAACTTGTATCCTGCTCTAAAGCAGATATCAGCATATAAGTAGTTTTGCATTATATTGTGCAGGGAAGTTGCAATATCAAGTGCAACAGGGTGTCATCTCAGAGTAATCACCTACATACATATTTTGGAACTTCAGCGTTGATCTCCACAACAGCTTCATCTGAGACAGGTGTCCCAGCTTTATTTACCACCTTACCGTTCACATACACTTTTCCTGTATCAAAGAAGAAGACAAAAGAAATGAGTTTTCAACTATTAGAATTCCAAAAACTTACAAAAGTATACATCACGAGCCAGTCAATCAGTATTTGATTCACATTCATATCCATGACAGTGTACGTATCAATAACCAATTAACCATCAATGTTAAAATGCTTCACAATGGAGAAATAACCAAAGAGGTACTTTTTTATTGGGAAATTCTAGACGGTGACCCTTAGTTTTTGGAAATTCCAGATGGAGGAGAAAAAAAGTTTGATTCTACAAGGTGACCCTAAGTTTTCTAATAATTGATCAAAGTGGCATTACGGGGCCATTAGACGTTAAGTAGGCATTATATATTGGTTTTTTATTTTTTTTTTAAAATTCAATCCTCATTGATACCCAACCATCCCAGTAGCCTTTAAATTATGATTATAACTGAACAATCATTCAACTCCCTATTGTCGAATCTGGACTCCAATCAACTTCTCTCACTTCATATCACTACTTCTATTTTCAAATACAAAAGTTGAAAAACTTTAGTGGAGCCTGTTATGGCAATGGTTCATTGCCGATTTTTTTCTGTGCCGTGTGGATACGCCAATTCAGATTTCTAAGTTTCACTCAGAAATCAGTAGTACAACAGTAGTCTGAAGGTGGTGACAAGGGTGGAAGGCTGATGTTGGTGGTGGACTGGTGGTCCCTCAGCACTTAACGCCTACTTAACGTCTAAAACTCTCATAATGTCACGTTAATCAATTAATAGAAAACTTAGGGTCACATTGTAAAATAGAAGTTTTTTTTTCTACCATTTGGAATTTCTAAAAGTTGAGGGTCACCATCTAAGAATTTCCCTTTTTTATTTAGCAAGTTTCAAAGGGTATTTTTCTGTAAACTGGTGTTAGATACATACATTCAGAAACCAGAAACATTACATATTTAATCAGTAAAGTATGTGCAAAGATATTTTAATGAATCTAATTCACCAGAACAACATGATTGCTGGAGAGAGATGCAATTTTCCTGACTAATTCTGAAGAGAAGGAAAACCTAGGTCCAGCCAGAATCAAAGTTTCTACCAAAGACTTTTTTCATTAATAGAAGATAGGTCTTAATCTGTTGTATTAATCCCCACTAAGACTCCTGACACAATGTATCTTAAAGCATGCAATCATTCTTGAGACACTTCTTACCTTGTATTATCCATGATTGTATGAAGGTTCGGCTATATTGTTGAAACCTCTCCAAGCATACCTCATCAAGTCTCTTTTTTTCTGAGATAGTCAATATCAAACCACAATGAAGGTCAACAAGAGAGAAAAGTACCTCTGCTGATTTTTTACAAACTAAAGCATGAAGTGAACAAGTTATCTTACACTAAGCGATCTATGCACGAGCACCAATATCAAGTTACTAGAAATTAGAACAATGTAAACTCAACTTACTAAAAGTATTATCGCAGGGCATAGCGCACCAAACTTACAGAACTTGTAAAGAAGATTAAGCAACATAGAAGAGTCAAAGACACAAATTTAGGTGAATCCATGGTTTATAGGAAAATGATGATGCCCAACAATCCCAGCATATAGGGCACATCTAACAGCCAATTAATGCGGGAAGTTCATACTCCAGTCTTGCGGACTTCCATACTTTTCAATTTTCACCTACACAAGAACAAACATCTAGAAGGCTCCTTGCCACATGGTAGACTATTCTGGCTGGCAAATTACGTTCCAGCTTTATATGAACCTCAAGTCCTCAACTACATGTACATATCACTATGCTTTACAACTACTACCAGAATTAGATTATCAAAATTAGCACCCTAGGAGCCATTCCCTTCTATTCTAACAATATCACATCAGTGAACTCCTCCCATATACGTTCTTTTGCTAAAAAAAAATGCCACACCAACTAAACAATTCCAACATATAAATATCACCAATATTCAGACATCAAAACTATAAAATTGATTCCAGCACTTAATATGGGTTTAAATCACACCAGTATCCATAATATTTGTGCTTATACATTCTTTTGAGATTCGGTTCTTAGATAGTTTATATCACAAGAAAATATCAACCATATCAAAACTCAGTTCAAATTGGTAGTTTTAACCAAAGGAAGAAGCGCAATCAAAACCCAATTACTAAATTACTGTTGCAGATCAGTAAAGATTGTGTCCTCAAAAGCTTACTTCTTTGATAGAGGGAACTTGGCTGACTTTACAGAAAATCTTCTGAAGGAGCAATGCTGATTACCTCTAAACCACTTCGCTGTCGTCAATTTACATAACCCAAATAAGACAGAAGACAAAAGATTTAACTTTAGCTCCATGAACAAAAACATGGTTGTCAACTGATGACATAAACAAAACAGTAATTAACAACACTTGCAGCAAGTATTTAGCAACTAAACTGAAGCTAACTTAGACTAAACAAAATTCCCAAAAAGAAATGCAGCTAATTGGTGTTATAGCAAAATGACCCAATTAGCAAAACCCAGATTCTTATGACTATTAAAGTTTCAATTTTTATTCCGCTGTGTCATAAATTTGAGAAACCCACAATTATTTCTTGAATAATACATGAGATTCCATACATGTTTAAACAAGAAATGTGAAATATAGAGACATGCAGCTAAATGCTGTTCAAAAATTAATGACCCAATTAGCAAAACCCGGATTCTTATGACTATAAAGTTTCAAATTTTAATAATCTCCGTTATAAAATTGAGAAACCCACAATTATTTCTTGAAAATAAATGAGACTTCAGACATGTTCAAACAGGAAATTAGATTAAAATTCAGTTTTACATGTGGAAAGAATTGAAAAATATAAGAATGTGATGAATATGATATATAAAGAGAGAAAATACACAAGAAAGTACCTGAAGAAGAAGAAGTTTTGTGGTTAGGGAAGAAGAAAAGAGTAGAGTGATAAGCAGTTCGAAAGAAGGAGTAGGTTGTGAAAGGAAGCCTCATACTCTGAAACACCATTTTCGCGTCTCTTTCTCTCTGGATTTTCAGCTGAAGAAACGACACTACTTCAACGATATTCTATCGGGGAGGATCCGACCCGAAATAAATTTCTTTTTGGATTGTGTTTCACTGTTTTGTACTTTTTTGGCCCGAGTAATGTCACGGGTTAACTATTGTATGATACTTCTACTACTTAAAATTTTTAAAATAGACCTAAGTTGTAGTCTTGTAGAATGCATTTTAAGGCAATATAGAGGGTCCTAATTACATGAGTATCATCTTACGGCTTCCTCGAGAAGGTCTAGAAAAAAGTATGACAGATTTGAGAAAAATCTAGAAACAGTTTAAAATAGCCAAAAAGATTATAATACACGCTTTTGGGACCTTTTCGTAGCTCGAAAAATATATTTTATTAGTACCATTTTAGGGGGGTCATAGGAGACCATTTGAGACTATTGAGAGTATTATAGGATCCTGGGTGGTGTCAATAGGCTTATGGAAGAAATTTTTGGTCGGATTATAACGATGTTCGTTCAATGATTGATGCATAATGTTATCTGTGAAAGTATGGCTATCAAAATTCAGAAGTGGTGCAAGGACTGATATTTGAGAGGGCTAAGCAAGCTCTTAAAGGGGAAGGGCCAGGAATGAAAGTATATATATATATAGGAAGGCAAGTACAAGTTTGGAAAAATATGAATCGAGCTATAAATGTAACGCCCCGACTTCTAATCAATGTTATTAAGTTAATTAATCAATTATTAGCAGCGGAACCTAGATAGTCGGCGCGTTACTGCCGTACTTTCCATTAGGAAAATACAAGGCAACATAATTTCATAAACTTAAACATATTATAAACATGAAAATATAACAATTATTTAGTCATTAATAAAACTTAGTTACTAATAGAGTCTGACATTAACTTAAATTAAAACCATAAAAGTCAACATAAGTCTAGATACTATATTACTCCTCACTGCTACGCCATCCCGTTATCGTCACCAGTACCTAAAACATAAAACAAAACGTCGTGAGCCGAGGCTCAGTAACATACTACTCTAACAACGTAAATTCATTTCACATCATTTTATTTATAAACAGGGAGAAGAGAATAAGTAAAACCATTTCATAAACATATCATAATAGGTTACATTATCTTCTTTATCATGTTCATCATCATATATCTTTTACTTTGGTAACTTGGCTCGTACAACAGAAGGGACGTCTCCCCAGAACATAGTAACATCGTAAACGGAAGGCAGCCACCCGAGGACAAAAGCCCTCACTAAACGGAAGGTGGCGTTAATGCCCAAAAATGCGCGGTGCCACCCGAGGACAATAGCCCTCACTAAACGGAAGGTGGTTAACCGGCCGGAAGGTACGTGCACGACCCAGGATAACGGAATACTTGCCAAGAACCGTCTTTCACTTGAATTTATCATGTTTCATTTCTTTTAAGCATATCATAGTCATCATGAAATAATTATATTATTTCATTTCATCCATAACATCATCATCATCATCATCATCATTTCATAGCATCGTATCATCATAACCATCATAAAACATTTCATTTCCCGCAATCCATATATAAAACATAATATTAATCATGATCATAAAACATACTTCGAAGGGGAATGCGGGTGTTAGCAATAGACGTTACCGAATTCCGCTAATAACTTTGATAGCGGGGAGGCTTGTAATATCCCTTCCTTTAATCTAACCAAGAATTTAAATAACGAAAGTATAAATATTCATTTACTTTAGTACTTAAGTAGACTTTAGTTATTATTTATTAGTTATTAATTATAGATCGAAAATAAGAAGTCTTATTAGTAACAATTAAGGAAATGTTAGTAAGTTAGTGTGTTAGTACAAAGTCATAGAATGTCCAAGTCCTTGTCCATAATGTCATTGTCCTCGGAAGTAGTTATAATGTCCATAAGTCAATCTCTACTAAAAGGAATATCATAAATCAATATATTTTAATCATATGTTATTATCAATTTCATAAATTGCATTTAGAGTTATCACTTATGAATTGTGACTTGGTGAGTTTAATTTAATAAAAGTGAAATAGCAACAACTTTATTATTACTAACCATTTTATAATTGCAAATCATTATTACTATAATGGAGTATAAGTCTCATTAAAGATCGTTATTATCTTAATCGTTAATAACTTCTTAAGGGGACTCTTAAACAACTAATTAGGTGAAATAACTCTTTTAGTTATACTTTTAGAATTATCGAAATCTTAAAGTTATATTAATACATAACCTAAAACCATTCGAAAATATATTATTATTCGAGTTCATAGTTGATCACTAAATAATCGTTTATTATTAAACTAATTAAGTTTAAAGCTATAGTAGAACTATTAATATTATTATAACATAATTTAATCTCATAAAACTCGTAAGTCAAGTTATCTTGTTATTATAAGTAAATTTAAGTATTAGTGGAGGTAATAATAAGTTAAACTCATATTATAGATAACAAGCTTCTTTGGATTTTAATTAGTTTTAAACAACTCAACTAGTTTAGTAATCATGAAATATAACCCAATAATAGTTTTTAGGAGTCAAGTTAGGTGGTTTAATTAAACTAATCAAATCAGTCCATAGAATAAGTTCAAACCTCTTTTTAGCCCTACATATAAAATTCAGATTATAAATACTTAAGTTTAGTTCAACTTGGGTTCTCCTAGGCCCAAAACTATCCTAAATAGAAAAGGAACTAAACTGGGCTTGGGTTAAAACATAAAAATCAGAATTTCTATTAAATAAGATCAGAGGAATGTCGTTACCTCTGCTTCTTAGAGCAGGGACGACTGCACGACTCAGGCGAGAGGGAGGACGGAGCTCCGGTGGCCGGACAACAACGACGGCGGCGAGGCTGTACAGGTGGGTGGCGGGGACAGCAGCCCAGGCGGCAGAGCAGCGAGACAGAGGAGGGAGAAGAGGAGCTGCGAGGAGGGTGCGGGTGGCGTGGCAGAGCTCCGGCGAGGGTCGAGCGGAGCAGGGGCTGGGGTGTGACTGAGAATGTGAATGATGATTGAGGTGGTTGAATGTGATGGTTCGTAGGTGGTGGTGAGGTGAGATGGAAAGATGAAAGTTTGTTGGTGATGGTGTTCTTGGTGAGAGATTTTCATGGCTATTTATAGGAACCAAAAGTGGTTGAAAGCTTCACCATTGTTCATGAATCATGAGAAATCTGTTTAGTCAAGGTATACATTAATGGAAGAGATATGGTGATCTTCACATCAGATTTTTTTGTTGGCTCGAGGAGTTGTCTTTGATGACTTTGTGCTTGAAATGGGTGGCTACTGACATGAGCTTTGAAAAAAATTGTAGAGTTGTAGAACTTGTAGTGTTTTCTTCAACTAATTCATGGATGAAGAGTTACTCACTCTTGCTTAGAGGAAACACGGAGAGAGAAAGAAAATAAGCTAGAGTTATAGAACATAGGGGTATTCTTTGTAAATCTTGATATTACTTATTTTCTCTTTTGCTTAAATTTTTTAGTTGTTGTCCCTATTGTCTGTAGTCAAGGTTTAATAATTAATACAAGAACTTGATATAAGTTATTACAACTTCTATTATCTCTAACTCTTGTTTTGTTAGTTTAGGAAAATATAAATTCTATTATACTAAATCTGAAAATTTAAAAAGATTAGTAATACTTAAATACGGGATATTACAATAAATGACATTTAAAGTCAATGTAGAGATTTCAACCACCCAATAATCATACCAAGACATCTAGAAAACCATGAGAAGCTCCTCAATGAAAATATCACCGAGTCCGAAAAACTCTTGTCTTCATCACTTTTAAAGGTTATAATAAACACTTCTAAGAATTTGCCTAAGCTTAAGAAGATATCTCAAGTGAGGCATACTTAGAAATTCATCACTTATCACTTCTTGTGTAAACAAAGTCTAAACAAATAGTAAATGATTTTGCCACATCAAATATAATCCTAGTCACACGAACAAGTACAGAAACACCTAGAGAGAGATGATCTCCCCTTCTCTCTCTCCCCCCCCTCCCCAAACCCCACAAAAAACCCTCAAAACAAACCCCCTGACCCTCCCCCTCCTCCTCCCGGTTATACTAACTCCATTGTTATTGCAGGTACCCCAAAGGCGGTCAACATTGAGAACGATGTTGTTAGGCATTCTACTGGTTCAACCCAGAGATCTTTCAGGGACTCCCTATGTTCAAGAGGGAATTATGTAGGAACCATCCCAGCAGCATCCAACCCTCCCCCTTTGTTCAAAGAAGGATCTGAAGCGTTTATCCCAATCTCAGATGCTGAGTATAGAGATCTCTGCTCTCCCTTGGCAAATGCCATAATTTCAAAACCTTGTGGTGGGTCTTTCTCATCCGACTACTACGCAAAATCCCTAGCAAAAATCTGAAAGCTCAACGCTATTAAGCTTACGTCATCCTTAGGGAAAGGTTTCTTCATATCCAAGCTTCCATCGGATCTGGAAGTATCAAGAATCATGTCATCCGGTCCCTGGTTCATTAATGGTACGTACATTTCTGTGCAAAAGTGGTCACCGGGGTTTCGAGCCTCCTCTGCCAAACTCTCCTTATCACCCATTTGGGTCGAGCTACCCGAAATACCCGTTGAATTCCTTGTGGAACCCATATTAAGGAAAATAGGAGATAGCCTGGGCTCGTTCATTAAGGTGGACCTGAAGTCAATCTCAGAAAACAAGTTCAAATTTGCTAGGATCCTTGTGTTAATGGATACCTCCATGGGGAAAAAAGATAGTGTGTGGTTGGGCAACATCAAGCAACCACTGATTTTCCATGAATGACCTACTCTTTCTGAAGAATGTACCTCCTTTAACCGACATTCTAGAACTTGCTCCAAAAATCCTTCGGTTACTAACAACCCCCCACAAAAACAAAATTTACACCCAAACCGACCCCACAAATAAACCAAGACCCAGAGAACCCCCATAAAGTGGTTACCTTAAAAGATAATGGCCAAAAAGTAACGAACTGGACTGCAGGTGCAGCCTAGGAAAAATAAAGCCCATCTAAGAGAGGGAGAAGCCATAATAAATCACGGAAACCAAAAGGAAAATATGACGGGTAAGGTGATCATGTCAACTGTCAATAGCTTCCATCTCCTTTGTAGTCCTGACCCCCTAAACTTTATGGGGAAGGAAACTGAAATTTCAGCCTATACCCATAACTCTACACCTGACGAAAATCTTTCACCCAAGATTTTAGAAGCCACCTTTTCATAAACTACTGTAAAACACTCCATAAACATCAGTCACACCCCCAAAAAAAATAGCCTTCCCCCTATAAACCCGAAAACCCAAAACTTAATTATCTCCATCCAAGAAAAAAGCTCCAAAAATCTAAACCACAACAATGGCATCACCATTTCAATCCCAAGAGAAAGAAATCCCACGATACCTTTCAGACCCAACCTTCAACGGAGGTTTCATTATGCCCCCTCCACCCCACCCCAAGCCTATCCACGTAATATTATCATCAGCTCAATCAGTAACCACTATAACTCGCCTACACATGACATTCCTAGAGGTATGGCTGAATAAATTCAGTTATTTTTATCAGGACACCCTTGGAGAATGGTGTCGGGTCAGCCCCTTTGTGCTGCGGAAAATGCTACTAAAACCCCTTGCAATTCCACCACAATTCCACCAGATGAGAATGGTAGTCCCGGAGGACCCAATGAGCCTAGTTCCAGCACATGTGCCATGCTTAGCCGATGTGGGGGCGGTTCTCGAAGGTGGTGGAACTAGTCCTACAATGGCGGACTCACCAAATGGCCAATTGCTTCGACTTTGCACCCATTCCTTGGGAGTTGGAGTTCCTTTGCGACCCCGTACCCGTTCTTCCGCGCGAACGAAAGGCGTTGTCAATTACAAAGAATTGGCTAATGGTTCAAGCTCTAAGCGCAACCGACAACGTCAAATGGATTCGCCTAACAAAGACTTGCAACCAAATCTCATTGAAGTGTGCATGGGGGTACTCAAAGACCGAGGGAAGGATGTCGGGCATAAAGGTAAAAATCAACTCGAAGATTATCTACAGCAGCCTAGCCGAGAGGATGGTCACTCTCTCGTCACTCACACCAATTGCAGTGACAGAGGAAATTTTGAGGATGACCCCATTAACCCCGGTATGCCAATATTACTATGGAATGTTAGGGGGGTGGCAAGACAAGGGTTTCATCGAAACTTCAACCAACTTATCAGGGACCATGATCCAATGATGGTGATAATTACCAAAACTAAGGTGGGTCGGTCGAATATCGAAGGTATAGCAGATAGTTTGCCTTTCAACTCGTTCGAGACAGTTGAGCCCTCAGGGTACTCGGGTGGGATCCTTATTTTATGGAACCAAGCATTACACTCCTTCACCACCATATCTAAGGAACCCCGAGCAATTCATGGAGTTATCCAGGTTTGCAATAAAAATCCTTTTATTATCTCTGTACTTTACGCTAATACTAAGTTTTGTGGTAGAATAGAAATGTGGAATAATCTTGTTAATTTTGGAAAAAACGTCAATCTCCCTTGGCTTGCCTTAGGTGATTTTAATGAAATCACCTTTGCCCATGAGAAATTAGGAGGAAACAAATCGAAAGAACATAAAATGAGATTATATAGGGATACTATGAATACTTGCAACCTAAAGGATTTGGGGTTCATTGGTAGTAAGTTTACGTGGTTTAACAAAAGAAAAAATCAGCCAATCTTCGAACTCTTGGATCGTTGTTGGGCCTCGCCCACTTGGATTATGGATTACCCAACTGCAATTGCAAATAACCTTCCAAGACAAACCTCAGACCACAACCCAATCCTGCTTACTTTAAGCCCCACAAACAATAACCGCCAACATACAAAATACTTCAAATTCGAGCCCCATTGGATTAATGAACCAGGCTTCAAATCTTGGGTGAGCTTGAAATGGACCGAAAAAATAAATACTTTCCCCTCCAAACTTTTGGGCCTGAATACGGACATTCCTAGGTGGGTGGATAAAAATTGCAACATCTTCAAAAATAAAAGGAGACTCATGGCCCATCTTAGTGGTATACAACACGCTCTACAAAATGACCCAAATAACAGCTTCATGTTTGACCTGGAGGCCCAGCTTAATAGTGAATTGAACTTAGTCTTGGATCAGGAGGAGTGTTTTTGGCAGATGAGGGCTAGGACAAACTGGATCTTGCAGGGGGATAGAAATACGCATTTTTTTCACCTCTCCACAAATATTAGGAGGAAATCAAACCGAGTAAACATGCTTAAAGACGATTATGGGAATAACACGACTGACCATCTTACCATTGAGGAAATGTTCCTTGACTACTATAAGAACTTGTTCACTTCAAATGACTCCTCCAACTTACCAAACGTTAGCTCCTTAGGTACCATAAATTGTGCCCAAACACCCTTTATCATGGAAACGAGAGATGCCTTATTTGCCATAGGAGGGACCAAGGCTCCGGGGGATGATGGGTTTCATGCGGTGTTTTTCCAACACTTTTGGGAGTTTATTAAAAATATCTACTATGAACTAATAAAAAAGATTTTCCATGACTTTACCATTCCTCCCTCCCTAAACACAACTTTGATCTCCTTGATTGCTCAAATTGAAAATCCATTAAGGGTCCAAAATTTCCGCCCTGTTAGCTTGGTTAACACAACGTACAAAATTATCACCAAAATTCTTGTTCAAAGAATCAGCACCCACCTCCATGATCTCATCTCCCCAAACCAAAGCAGTTTCATCCCCGGGAGAGGCTCGGAAGTGAATGTAATCATTGCTACTGAAATCCTCCACACCATGAAAAAGAAAAAGGGTAGAAAGGGCCTCTTCGCGTTAAAATTGGACCTTGAAAAAGCTTATGACAGGTTAGAGTGGCCTTTCATTGAACACTGCTTAACTATGTACAACTTTGACACAAATACTATTAAACTTATCATGAGTTGTGTCTCTTCGTCTTCTGCACAAATTCAAGTTAATGGGCACCACTCATTCCTTTCTTCCCTCTAGAGGGATCCGTCAAGGGGATCCCTTGTCTCCATATCTCTTTATCCTATGCCTAGAATACATGTCTAGGAAAATCCATGAAGCTTGCTTTCATAAAGACTGGATACCTTTTAAGATTAGAGTGGGAGAAACTGAAATCTCCCACCTCCTATTCGCTGATGACATTATCCTCTTTTGTGAAACCTCTCAAAAAACCCTTAACACGATGAAAATTGTCCTTGATAACTTCTTTTCAATCTCGGGCCAACAAGCAAACGACTCTAAAAGCATGGTCTACTTCTCACCCAACATATCCATTGAAATGCGGGATGAATTCGAGCAAGAGTTAAATATCATGAGCACAAATGACTTAGGGACTTACCTAGGCTTCCCTCTATGCCATAGGAAACCTTCCAAAGGTAAACTGTCCTTCATTATTGATAAAATGTCTACCAAACTAGCTTCTTGGAAAGCTAGAGCCTTAACTAAAGCCGGCCGTTTGGTTCTCATAAACTCCACCCTTCATGCAATCCCTAGATACTTCATGCACGTCATTGACTTTCCAAAATATATTATAAAAAGACTTGATGCAATCTGTGGGCATTTCTTTTGGAGCGGTAACAATGAGGAAAATAAAATTTCTTGGATCGCTTGGCATAAGCTTTGTAAACCAAGAGAAAACGGGGGTATTGGGTGCTTGTCAAACACGATTTTAAACAAAGTTAGCCCTCGCCCGCCTATGTTGGAAGTTAGACAACCATACCACTTGGGCCTCTAAATTCCTCCATGAAAAATATGTTAATGGAAAGACCTAACCTACTAGCTTTAGTAAAGGCTATCATCTATGGAAAAGCGTGGGATCGGGTTGGGAAGAATACAACAAAAGTATAGCATGGAGAATAGGTAATGGTGAGTGCATTAATATGTGGAGTGATCGCTGGCTAAATGGGGAAAAGCTCGAATCTCTAGTGATAGGCCCTCCCACCCTCTTGGAGTCAAACCTTAAGCTAAGTGAGATGCGCTCAAAAGACATCACTAATCTCTTCTCCTTTCATTTCCCCCTCCCCCCAATTACTCCAAAGAATTAGAGCCACAGCCTTAAACAATAACCAAGACCATACTTACTCCCTTTGGACTAAAATCAACAAATTTGACTCTAAGCTCGCCACTAATGAAATCATGGATTTGAGTAATTGGCCAAAAGGGGATTGGAATTGGATTTGGGATAGCCCTGGTTATCCGAAATAAAACTTCTTCACCTGGCAGATCTGGTGGGATCGTATGCCTACAAACACTAACTTGAACTTCCAAACTAGTAATCATTCACCATATTGTGCTTTTTGCCCCTCGACCCCAGAAGACATAAAACATGTCTTGAGAGACTGTCCTCGTGCCCGCGAAATTTGGAGGTTGGAAAGTATTGATGTCCGTCATGACACCCCTTTCAAAACCTGGTTCAAAGATTTAATTTCCACAAATATTGCTCTCCCAAATTACACTGTTCCTAGAAATGTCTTGGCTATCTTTAGTTGGCAGATTTGGTTACGCAGGAATGCTTGGCTTTTTAAGAAAAATAACACTCCATCAGATGTCCTTCTCTAAAAACTTCCCATTGGGCCGCCACCGAATGGTTCTTCACTCAGAGCCAACCTAAGGTGGGTAAAGCTCCCATTACTTCCCCAAACACCACTTGGTCCCCCCCCACAAAGCCACCAACTAAAAATCAACACTGATGCAGTTTTCTTAAATACCACAAAACAAGCTTTCCTTGGAGCCATTTGTTGTGATTATACAGGTCTTTGGGTTGAGGGCTGTCACCTATCTACCTATGCAAACAACGCCTTTGAAGCTGAAATAAAAGTCATTTCCATGGCTCTACAGTGGATGAAAGATAAACCATGGCAAAATGTCATAATTGAGACTGATTGCCTTCGTGCAAAAACGGCCATTGAGAATGACAATATGATAAATAGTCACGAATCAGATTTGTTGGCTTTGTGCAGGGGGTTGCTCCAAGATCAAGGAGGCACTAGACTCAACTTTGAAGGAAGAGGAGCAAACAAGTTAGCGGATAGCATAGCAAAAAACGCTAAGAGGAGAACCGATGGTTTAACACCTTATGTATTTTGAGCACCCCTCCCCCGGTTTGTATTAAAACTTATGAACTTGATAGACTAAATGCTCTAGCTACTATTTCGGACCCGATGGATCTTTACCATCAAAGGGATGTACTAAACGTTAATCGTATTTAATAGTATTGCTCCTTCTTTCCAAAAAAAATAAAAATATAATCATAGTCTTTAGTTACTCATAAAATAAAGAAATGTTTGTAAAAGGTCTCAATCCTTGACCTTTTTACTTTATGGCATTTGGTTCATATGATTTTGGTATGAGTTTAGAATGAGCAAAACTCATACCTAGTGTTTGTTTACAAAATTAATAGATTTAAAACCAATACCTCAAACCCATAAAGGGGGAGATGGGTATGGCTCATACCAATACCTCAAGCTATCAAATAGAAGAAAAAATTTCATTCCCAAATAAAACCAAACACATGGTATTAGATATCAAGTTCCAAACCTATACCACATTGGTTTCATTCCTGATTCCAAACTCATACCATTATATGAACCAAACGCCCCCTAAGTGATCATTCTCCTCCAACCACTAAGCTATAATTTACTTCAAACATTACTCGAGTGCACCAACTATTGATTAAGTTATACGTTGCTGTGCTCTATCCTTGGGATATTACTTCAAAACATATAAACGACAAGTGTGTGTAACATCTCTTTCAAGAAGAAAAAGAGTATGATTTTTAAGGAGAGGAAGAGCGGAGGAGAAAAAAATGCGCGGTGGCGGGTCTAGGAACCTAACAGATCCTATCTATATTTTCAAAAATTCCTTCATACATTATAATTATTTGAAAATTGAGGTCCATGAATTTCTTACTGCATTTTATCAACGGTCACTTCCCCTCTTCTTCTCTTTCTTTGTCTCAGACATCACAAATAGTACTTCTTCAGTACTTGTCATGTCTCTTCAATCTGCTAATGTCACCTCTTTCCTTAAATCTCAACATTTTGATTTTTCTCGACAATTTTCTACTAAATTACCCAAATCCAAGAATTTTGTACCCAAAAGAAAAAAATCATTGAAATTGAATTGTAGCCAAGAAGAGGTGATTAATTTTTAGTAATCACTTTAGTTTATAATTTTCTGTTTTAGTGATTTATGGGTTTTCTTTGTTTCTAAAATTTTCTTTTCTTTGCAGGATTTTTACCTGTTGGATGCTCCTGTTTCTGCTGGTGATGGTTTCTCTTTCAGTGGAGGTGAATTTGATATAATCTGGGTTTTTCTTATTAATGATGAATCTCATATTTATTCATGTATCATACACAAAAAAGTCACTAGTTTAAGCTTATAATATACTTCTGCCTTATGATCATATGGCAATTTTGAATAAGAGTAATTTTTAGGTTAAAGTTATGATCTTGACTAGTTTTAGTTTCACCAGACCCTCAAAGTTTATTGCTTTGCATCATAAATCATGGTGAAATCACATTAAGCTTTGAAAGATACAAGTATTAATTCATCATTTTTTTTATATGGCTTGATATCTATCACATATATTTTGGCAGGAAAGTATTCAGATGGGTCAAGCCCTGCTGATGAATGGTTCAAGCAAGGAAAAATGGTCAGATTTTTTTTTTCACTCGTTAAGAAGACCTAGTTGTTCTGAAGTCCTGGTGCCTTTAATTTGTTTTTATTTTTTATTTTTTTACAAAAGCTCACTTATTTAGGGAAATCAGAATGCAGTGAAGTGATTGATATTTGATATGGTGTTGAGGTAGAATTTAGATCAATTACATTAATCTGGCCCTGAATCAAATGTACCTATTATTTAGAGACGAAGGGAGTATAACAATTGAATCCATGTGATTCAGCTTGTATAGTGCTGGAACACATATGTGAATAGTGAACTTTTTGCTGTATTGCATATATAACAAGAGCTATGTCCGCATTTCACCGGAATTTGAAGTTATCTTGTACTCTTGTTTATCTACTTTAATTTCCAACTTTGCATGTCTTGCTCTAGTAAACTTATATGTTGGGTGTGTGTGCATACTTCACAAATCGTGCTTTGCATCAGTTTTAGCTGGCTTGTCTATGATCTAGCTTTCATCTGCATCAAATAGTCTAACTTACCCTAGATAAATGTTCTTTTTTACTAAAATTATACAGGTGAAAGCGTATGTTGTTGGCGGCTCAGGAGAGAAGGCAAAAGATCCAATATTTGGGTTGGCAATGGGCAGCAGTTCTCAAGCCTCTGATGACGTTTTTAGGTGATTTCCTCTTATTAATCTATTACTAATGTATATCAAATAAATGGCCACTTTAATAAAATTGGTGTTTTAGTGGCCTAGCTTTACCTTATACAGGAATTGAAGAGTGATTAATTGCAGGGTTTACCCGTACGTATCATTTTGTACAATAGATGGTTTTGTGTTGAAAGTGGAAATCCTGATAATCCCTCAGTCATGCTAATTCATGGTTTTCCATCACAGGTATATTGTCTTATGCCAATTAGCTTGATACCCATTATTTATTTTCCTGTCCCTTCCTCAAGTATAGTAATGTAAATATATATCGTATTATTGAATCATGGCAATTGTTTCATGTTCATACTTGCTAATACCTTGATTTTTAAGTTACTTCACAATTATAATAGCTGAACTAGATTTAGATGTCATGCTAGAACGATCTCTCAAATTGTAACACTCAATATATTTTGTCGTTGTTTCAAATAACCATATTTAATCAGAGGCATGATTCTAACAGGCTTACTCTTATCGCAAAGTTCTTCCCATACTTTCCAAGAACTATCATGTCATTGCTTTTGATTGGTTAGGTAATCTTTTTTCTATCTTACATCATTTACTCAAGATCATGTCAATTTTTTTTGCTCGTCTTTTAAAAGCAATTCAAAGAACACTTTCAACAATTTTCTATCCTGTGCTAATGCCACCTGTTACCGATTTAATGGACTTCTTTTCTTAAGTTAGAGATGAAGGGGAGTAATATTCTGTGTGGCCCACTCCCTTGCAGGATTTGGATTTTCAGAGAAGCCGCAACCTAAATATGGTTTTGACTACACAATGGAAGGTGATTTCATTCTACCTTGATTGGTGGGTTAGAAGAAATAAAAGTTTCATGAATCTTATATTGCTAACTGAAGGTGTTCTTACAGAATATGTTGCATCCTTGAGAACACTGATTGATGATCTGGTTCCCAATAAGGTTTCACTTGTCGTACAGGTACTCATTCCCTCTATGAAAAATTTCTGATTGTAATGGATTTCTTAAATTATTTATGATAGAAACTTCTGGAATGGCACATTATGAACATTCTCTTGCTGCAGGGATACTTCTCACCGGTGGCTGTGAAATATGCTTTTGATCATCAGGATAAAGTCAATGATCTCATCCTACTCAATCCACCCGTACGTTTTTCAGAAGTCAATAACCTCTTTATTTTCTGATCCATTTGATTTTCACTAATGTCCAACTTAACTTCTGAGAGAGTATTGTTGGTTTCCAAATTCTAACTGAGAAGCTTGATTAAGAGTGTGCTTTCTTCACTTGTTTAACTTATCTTGAATTTTCTAGAACTTACACAGTTGTGAATTGAACTTGATTAGCCCTTATTCGCCTTGAACTTAACTTATCAAGACTTGTTAGCAATGAACTTATCTCAACTCATTAGCTCTGAACTAAACTTATCCGAACTTATTTTTCTTGAAATAAGTGAAAGTTAGATGAGAGAACATAGCCTAATTAAACAGGATTTTATCAATTCGGCGATGTGTTCAAGATTCATGCTTGCTATTTTACTTCTTTTTTTTTGTTTTACTATAGATTACAGCTAAGCATGCCAACTTGCCATCATCATTGTCCATCTTCAGCAACTTTCTGCTGGGTGAGATATTTTCTCAGGTACAAAACTAAGTTCGCTTTCTTTTGTGCCATTTTCTTTGAATTTCAACTTTAGCTTATCTGGCAAGTTTCAAAATAATAAACTTTTATTACTTTTCTTCTCATCAAGGATCCTCTCAGAGCAAGTGACAAAACATTGACTAGCTCTGGTCCATACAAAATGAAGGAAGATGATGCTATGGTTTATAGAAGGCCTTATCTAACATCAGGTTCCTCTGGGTTTGCACTAAATGCAGTTAGCAGAGCTATGAAAAAGCAGTTAAAGGTCAACATTGCTCATCCTTAATTTCTCTATTACAAACAACTCCAAAAAATAATAAAAATTAAAACTTAAAAAGGAAGAAGAAGAGGAAAAACAGAGCGAGATTTCTGTAAGCTCATATGGTGTTGTGTTGTATATGACCAGCCTTATGTTGAGGAGACAAGGAAGATGCTCATGAATGAAAAACTGGAAAATCCGCACAACTGTTTGTTGGGGCCAAAGGGATCGCTGGCTAAACTATGATGGTGTCGAAGATTTCTGCAAAGAGTCGAATCATAAATTGGTTGAACTTCCCATGGTAGCGATTCTTCCTTATCTGACATGCTTGTATCTGTGGTCATGAACTTGAAAACTGTGATAAGAATATTTTTTTCCCCTATATTTCAGGCAGGGCACCATGTACAGGAGGATAGTGGTGAAGAACTTGGAGAAATCATATTTGGGCTGCTTAAACGAAGACGTTAGTATTTGCATTGTATTAAACTTTTAACAAGCAATACTTGCAGTTCAGACTTATTCTTGCTGGTAGTTTTTTTCAAAACATCTATGACAAGCAGAAATGTGAACCGCTCATTAGCTTGTTGTCTCGACCCATTCAAATGGTCTGCATTTCTTTTCTTTCTGCTTTTTAGCTGGGAAACTATCAGGAAATATATGTAGGTGAGACTGCAATATAATGCAAGAATGAGACGTGAGTCGGGTTGTTTGCTACTTTGCTTCCTTCTTGATGTTGACTGTTTCCATGAAAAAAAATCATAAAATAGAAGATATCACTTTCCTAAACAAGAATAAAAAGAAAGAAATTTCACAAACAAACGGATCCAAAAAAAAACTCAGCTCATATATTAGTAATCAATTTGGATTCATTACAAAGTATGAATGGTATTACAAATTTACACATTCTATATTTGTATAGGTAAGCTCAAAAAATACACTATATTCATGGCAAAACCTCCATCTGCTTGTCCGACATATATCCTGCAGTAGCTCAAGCTACCCGGTGTATCACCTCTTTTGCAAAATCTTCAAATAATTCAATCAGAAAGAATAAAATCGTTGTGATCAAGTAAATATATTAGCTATTCTGCTTCATAGGTTGCTGAAATGGATCGGTCCAACTATCATCATCTTTGACTGCATTTTTCCATCTATTCTTGAATCTCTCTAAATCTGTTAATGATTGTTTACGCACCTGCGGAAGAATGATTTTAGTGAAATTACCTCACAAGCTCTATCCATTCCAGAAATTATCTAAACAAAAAATATTCCATCAAACAGATTAAGGAAATATCTTTCGACGTTTTTGTCCTAATGGATAATATCATATGGAAAGTCACGGAATATTTACTACTTAACTACCACTTCTCCCAAAATGATCAACTTAAACAAAAAATTAAATTAACCAGAAAGAAAACCACTACTTGAAGCACAGGATTCTTTCGAGATTGTTGAGAAGATATATGAAAGAGCTGGTGCTTGTAGAATGATATTTAGAAGAAAGAAGGTTCATAGAGTTTCAGGACTTACTGCATTTCTTGCATCAGGTTTATTGGTGGTTGAAGTTTCCTACAAATTTAACATAGATGGAAAAAAAATTATAACTTCTTCCACTGTTTAAGGAGAATATACTAGGTGTTTAAGTAAGGTACCTGTTGCAATGAGTCCGATGAAGAAGCTTTTTGAGCTGCCTGGCCTGATGCTTCAGTATCATTCTGCATTAATTATTATCAAGAGTAAATTTCTGTTACTACATTTAGATGCACAAAAATTACCAAAAAAAAAGCACAAAGAAGAAGTTATATCTGATACTGAACTTTTTTTTAAAAAAAAAAGCTAGTATATGGAGCATTTTTATTTTTTTTAATTCCTGTTATTTGGTTGGTTGGGGGGGGGGTGAAAGAAGGGCGGATGTCATTCCCATATTGTCTATAGGTATTGGGAAAATCAAGACACATATGATATTGAAACAGTAAGACTGGCCAAAAGTAAGTAGTCAACTTAGGCATACTGCAGAAATATAAAATGGAGAGCATCTTAGGATAGTAAACCAAGGCATTTTTTATCAGGTAATTATGTCGGATTTACCTTGTTCTTTGCTGTGCCCCCCAGTGTAGGAAGGCCATAGTGAATAACATAGTCAGAGTCAACAATGCCAATTTTTCTGGTTCTATCTCCCTAAAAAAACATGACAGGTATCAGAAATCAGATTCCAGTGAATTTAGGCAAAAATTAGACGTCTTTGAGAAGATTTGCCTGAACACAGTAACCAAGCTGGAAGTCCACACCCCATGCATGAACCAAGTCATTCTGCAAAACAAAAGAAACGTGAAGATCATGAAATAACAGTTGTGTCTTGAGTCTCTTGACAGCCATACCAATCTTCATATCAAGTACCATAGACATACTGGACAACATGTCGTTTGAGCCAGCATGCAAAATATATATTAACAGAATGTCTTCATGCCTATTTAAATATTCTAATATTGCAGCGATGAAAGTGCACCTGAATCATATACCACGCGCAGCGCCATGCAGCTCTTGAGAAAACTGGAGCCATCATCTCCACCCACCTGTGTAATATATCATTATTATTCAGTTCTAGATTAAGGTTCTGTTCTCCTCACCTTCTTTTCACTTATTTTTTGGGAAAAGTAAGTACAAATTGATTAAGTTCAAGGCTGAAAAGTTGAGATATGTTAAGTTCGAGGCTAATAAGGGCTACCAGAGTTAGATTCACGACTACAATAAGTTCAAAAAAGTTAAGTTCAAGGTCAATGAATTCTACAACGTTATGTTCTGTTAAGTTCGGTTAAGATAAGTTCAGTTCAGTAAGTTCAGATGAGTAAAATCAGGTGAAGCAAACGCATCCGAAGCCGTGTATAGACAAGTGAAACTCAAGGGATCATCAACCCGTAGAATTTCAAGAAAGAAAAGATATGTGCAAGGAAGGACAAGAGAAGATGGAAATCTCTGAGTCTTTTACCCTGTGCAAGGAGGTTCTGTACTATTTGTATCACACTTTCTTCCACCAGGAAGGACCTTGTTGATACTCCTGCAAGTAAATTAAGATATTAGCCCATATATCTACTGGAGTAAGCACTTTAACTACTAAGCGGAAAAGACAAACACTAAAAAGTTGCAGACTTCAAAAATGGAACCAAATCATCAAATGAAGTAAAACTGCGAAATTCTACTCGTAATACTTTGATCTTACAAAAGAAAGCAAAAGTATTCACAAGTCATAACTATGATGGCACAGTTAAAAGCTGCATTAGAATTTTTGAAATAGATGGGTAACCTGTGCACAAGTACACCCTTTTGTCTAGCTGTAAGTATATGGTGGACCTCCGATCTATCTGGATCAAGTGCAGGCTGTGATATCTCTAGCCTTTCTTTCTTAATGACATTTAAATAGCTGCAAGATTAATAGCAGGGAGTAAGAAGCAAAGCCAGGGCCTATCTTAAAGGAAATGACAACTTATAGAAGGCTAGATTACCGTTGAACATTAAAATTTTCAACTCCAAGGTCTTCATCCCAGAGGAAAATATAAGAATATTGAGACACAATATCAGGATGTAAGAAACGCTTTGCAAACCACCTGAAGAAAAGATGATGAGGATAACATTTGTTGCCAGAAATGCTGTAGACATGATGTAAAATCAGTCCCATGTAAATACCATTTAGTTTGATGGGTAGCAACAATGTGCAATGCATTGGTACTCCACTCTAAATCTCTCCAGTCATCCACATTGCTATCATAATGGAAAAGCATCACGGCAAAATTGTACCGTATAAACTGCAAGAGGATAAGAATATATACTTCAGTCAAGCAGCTGAAAAAGAATGAAGTTATCACATAGAAGAATATTAAAGTGTCTTCTTACCTTCCTCACGATTTTATCCACGCTTCCCTTCTGCTTCAAACCAACAGCTATGGCCAACAAGTTCATATTTGATTTCTGGGTGATACGGAAAAGGATAGAAGTAAGAAAGCTGAGAAACTCATTTCAAATGACAAAAGAATAAAGAACATTTAACTTTACGAAAGAACAGTAGTGAACATGTAAAGGAATTATTCTAAATGTAAAGACTTTGTTGAAATACATGCAAGTTCATAATATTCATCAATCAAAACCGTATTGCACATCTTTATAAAAATCAGATGTAAGGAGCTCTCTCATAGCCTACCCTACAGTGAAACCACACTAGGGATCATGCACATACAATGTAATGTCTTCTACTCATTGAAACATATGTTTTCTTTCTTTTCACTGTCCAGTAGGTTAGGTTGTACTAATCATAAATTTGAATCTTAATTAAATTAAACATTGTCAGCTAAAACTATAGATACGAGTCAATTGGGGAAAGTTTCATCATATTACAAATACCGGTCAATTGGTTTCAGTTTCACCTCAATTTGTGAGGATGGAAAAACTTAATGGGCAGGTACTAGAGTACTCGGTAACATAATATGACATTTGCTAACCTTCTTAACAGGTGTACCCCACAGTGGTCGCATTTGTAAGTCAGAAGAGCTCGAAATAATACCCTTAGGCAGTCCCTCAGTTCCAATAGGTCTGCATTGCCCCTGAAAGAAAGAGAATACAATAAAAGGAAGCAGGATGTGTTACATTATGGAACATCATTAGAAGTACGAAAGTACAAGCACATGAACCCACTAATTGTACACAAACCTCGCACTTCTTAGGTCTTGTTCTCAGAAAAATATTAAGCATGTCCCGTGGCGAGAGTCTCTGCAGAAAAGGAACTCATCTAAGCAAAACAAGGAAACATAAAGAGCAATGGAAAGCATAACGGGCCATATCATGAGTAATGATTTCACTGGTCACATCACACATGTTACCAGCTAGAATGTTGCCAAAAAAAATCATAAAACAAACAATTTGATTTTTTAGTAGTTCTCGCAACACGTAACCGCCTTTCTGTCAACTGTAATAGTGGTCGATACTCCATTGTACTTATCCTTCTCAGCCTTTTCCTTACTCAAATCTATTTCTTAAAAGTCACCCTCTAAGATGTATTAGATGCTTTTCTTAAAAAATGTTTACTTTAGCACTCCTCTTGAAATAGTCAAGGTGGCCAGCAAACTTTAGAAGGTTAAATAGTAAGTCTCAGTGGTGATAAATCAACTATAAAAGAAAACCTGTGAGATAGAGTCAGCAATTCCAAGGATCTCTTATTTGTTCAGATTATTCAAACTTTCTCATAATCTAGATATCGTTGTCAATGCCACTAGCTTATGTGCTAACACAACAGAAAGTGCGTACATAAGCAGTCTGGGATGAAAGATATGCATGCCACATTAACATGGACACTATCCTACATCTAATTCCAAATTATGAGCATATCAAACAATAGAATGTACCTGATTATAATCTGTTACAACAAATGCAGTACCAATGAAGACAGCAGCACAGAGCAAAGCTAGCGTAGGAATGGACTTGCAAGAAAAGGATCTGCGTCTCTTAGGACCAATGGAAGTCACCTGGTAGATGAAATATAAAACAAAAGATCAGATGTAATAGATAGATGGATCATGTTTATAGATTTCTATCCACAAAACCACCCATAAAAGCAGTGTGATCAGCATAACTAAATATCATGTTAAGAATGAAGTAAGGAACGACTGTCAACAGCTTGCAAAATTCTGGAAGTGACTATTTCCCGTTGTCACAACAATACCATTCGTCACAGAAACAAACCACAACAATCCATTGTTGAAATATTTTAGAACTAGGGGTAAGGTGTCCTGCAACATAGAAAAACAAATCTTGCTTTCTTTGCATAAGCCAGCATAATGCTTCCAAATCAAAGAAGGCAAAGGACACCTTCCAATGTATAGAATGGAACATGAAATCTTCTCCAGTCACTTACATAAGTTACATGGCACTGTTGTTAACCACTAATTAACATCAAAACACTTTTTGGCTCAAGAAGATGCACCTTACGACAGGAAATCAAAACTATATACCTATAAGATCTTCATTGTTGGTTGTATTGCATTCGCATTATACTCCACTAAACCATATCAATTAAACAGCTATAATATGTACTTATGTAGCATTACCGGCCCTCTGCTTATGTAAATTATGGAGAAACAAAATTTACATCTAATACATTTATAAATACTGTCTGTCCAAGTGTTGCTTGAAACATGGATCGCTTATCCTCATGGGATGCAGAATGCTAAGAATCTATTCAGTTCAACTCATTTGTGTAAACTCATATAGTATCTATTCAGTTCAACTGATTGTCTAAACTTATATGAACTTACTTGAACCTATCAAAACTTATTTTATCTTAACTCATCTTGTTCAATTTTTGTCTGGAATTGTCTGAAAGAAACTTATTTCGTCTAAACTTGTATGGAATTATTTTGTTTGAATTTATCTGAAATCATCTGAATATCTGAACTTATCTTAACTTATTTTATCTAGAAAAGTCAAACAAGTTAAAATAAGTTGAAGTGAACAACCTAAAATCTAATGTATCAAATAATATTGAATTGTTGAGGAAAATCATGATATGATGAACTGCATATTATGTTAAACCATAAATTACAATGAACTTATTGACCCAATATCCCTTTATTATATATGATACTGGTTTAATTTGCCAAATTCACTGTCAGTCCCAATTTAGGTCAGCAATGATCTGCAATTCAGATTGATGGATCCCAGTTTCAGAATCTCACTGATGAGAGAATTCTGGTAACCCTCATTTGTCATAGAACCAAAAATATAGCAAAATAACATAATATGCCATTATACTTCATATTAGTAGCTAAACATAGTGACTTTCCTATTTTGATCTATCTATTGATATTGGACAATTCATAACCCATTTTTCTCTGCACATCCGTCTCAAGATTTACATATATTACTAAAACATACTGAAAATAGTGATTCCTCCACTTCCATCCAGCAAATAATATCAAACAATAAAAAGTTTAAAACCTAATTTTTCCTTCTTTCACCAATTTAAACTTTAAAGACCTCCATATCAGGAAGTAAACATAGTGAATTAGTGATTCCTTCATTTCCATCCAGCTACTAGTATGAACACTAGAAATCTATTTATCTTCTCACCTGTCTTAAGTTCTTTAATTTTTGAATTAGGGTTCATACTTCATTCTATTCACCTAAAAATCGTTATACATACGACTAAACTTACCTAAGTTTATCTAAACATATTAGCCATTATCCGAACTTATTGGCCCTTATACTTACTTGCCACTTGGGAATCCCTATTATCTTCCTGAAACCTGTTTCCCTAAGGTGAATAGAACAATGATTGACCACAATAATTTGTGTACTTCAATCTTGCTACTAATATTGGACATTTTAGTTTAAGCCCATTTTTCTTACTCTCAGTGGTCGTTTGGTTGCTAATTGAAATCATGGGAATTTCAAATTCCTAGGAATTGTAAAATGGGCTAGTTGTTTGGTTGACAAAAAATTTTAAAAATGGGGGAAGTAGAAATTCCCATGAATTTATATTGCCTACAAAATGGGGGAATTAACTAACCTACTCCCCCTAGGTAAGTAGAAATTCCCATGAATTTCCACTTCCCTTATACACTACCAAACAAAAATTTTAAATTCCCATGAATTTAATGAAGGAATTTATATCACGTGTATTGAAAATTTGATCACTCATTTGACGATCAATTAACGACCCCAAATCACTTTGGGAATAAGGCTTTTGTGGTTTTTGTTGAATTAAAATTTAGCGAATTTTTAATTCCTATGATCAACCAAACGACCACTCAAAATGCAACTATATAGAACTATACAAGTACTATATATATATATATATATATATATATATATATATATATATATATATATATATATATATATATATATATATATATATATATATATTTCTTGTGCCATCAATTCTTTTCCCATTTCATCCAAACTTCATATCAAACAAAACCCAAAACAGATGATTGACACATGTACTTCAGTTCTCCCAGTACACTTCCTACCTTCATAAAGAAAAATATACCCCTATTACAGAACAAAAAAAGGCATCCGAAATCCACAATCAAATCATCCCATGTGACTAAAATCTATACATAATCGATAAAGGGTAAGCATAATACTGTAAGTCTGTACTAGCTAAGTTTATTTGCACCATCTGGCTAAAAATAGAGCTAAAATTTAAAATAAAAGCAAAAAAAGACTTAGATGATGATCATGTAAATGCAAGTTAAAAATAACACACACAAGAAAAAGAAAAACTTACAAATTTGGTGGGCTTATTCATCTTCTGGGAGAAATGGGTGTGATTGATTGTTGATAAATAAAGCAGTAAATGGGAGTTTAAAGGAGTGGAGTTTGGCCAGAAAATTAGGTTGCTTAGCAATAATAAGCATTGATTAAAGTCTAAAAAAGGAAGGAAATTTGAGAAGGGAAAGTTTTAAGGAGGAAGAAAGTGGGTCCCCCTTGTTTTGAGTGTTGTGTTGTGTTGTGTTATTGATGTAAATGCAGTGCTTCGTGGTCCGTAGTCATTGCTATCTGTTCACCATTTCCATCAGCGTTGCACTTGCAGCATGGAAGAGACACTTGAGTATGGTGGTCAAAAAGTAAAAAAGCCTAAATATGTGGGTTTGGTTTTCTTTTCTTTTTGAAGGACTAAACACTAAAATACTCCCTCCGTTTTTATTTAATTCTTTACGTTGTTGTATGTACAACAATTTAAGCAATGTCACTTTTAAGCTTTTGAGAGAGTCTTTTTGACCCATTTAATGTAAAATAATGGGGAAAAGTGAAAAAGTAGTACTTTTGGGTGGAAAAAGAGAAAAATAAATATAATAATATTACTTTATGGTAGGTCAAGTACCCCAAATAAGGAAAATGTAGCAATTAAAAAAACGGAGGGATATTGTTACATATTGTTGTGGGTTTTTGGAATGACTTTTGTCACAAGTTGGCATCATTAGTGTCCTAATTTACTTGAAATTGTGGTGTGGTGTGTCTTGGTTTGAACAATGTTACATATTGTTGTCGGTGAATATTGTAGGCATAATTTGCTCTTAAGGTCTTAACAACATAAATTAAATGGATAAACAAATAAGTATATAAAGTACTACTTATTAGTTTATGTCTATAAAATTGCCCCCTTTCATTCTTTCCTCGAAAAAAGTACGTACTAGTTTATAATATGAATTTTACTAACGGAAGCCCCGGGCGTTGGATAAACACTAAATATTTTCAGAAATGGTATAAATCTTGGAATGCATTTCAAAATCACGCGTCAATCGGTATAATTAATGTTTTGATTCATTTAATATTATCGATCTACTTTGTATTTACGGGGACATATGTTACTAATAGAATTTAGCAAGCTAGTACATTGGAATATATTTTTATTACTTTATGTTATGGTTCTTTTGAGGCCGGTGAAATTATTTAGTCTCTTTGGAAAAAAAAAACTTAGTATGCATGTTTTATAAAGGTTATCTATATCTTTTAAAATTATATCTCAAACGTCATTACATGATAGTCTGATATAAGTTGACTGTTCTATAGACCCTAAAAACATATACTTCCTCAATTCTGTTTTAAATGAAACGTTTGCTTTTTCACGCAACCCAACACGCTTCTTTAATCATTAATATCTTTAGTTGTGCACACGTAAAAAATATAAAAAAGTTATAATTTGATAGTATGCATCGAGACGAATCTAACAAGATCCCACTTGACTATATTTTTCTTTATATAATGGCGATAAATTAGAGTAAAAATTGATCAATGAATAGTGTCATTTCACCCAATGTTTAATTTAAAACAGAACGGAGGAAGTAATATAGAATAATATCTTATTACAGAAAATATAAATTCAACTGATATGAATTATAAAATATTTAAAAAATAAAACTAAAGTGGTGTAGTAAATTTTATATGTGATACGTGTCTTATCAATTCAACAATATGATTGGCACAATATTTTAGGGATTTGGTACATCCACCATAACCATGCTACTCCTTTCAAAAATGGTTCAAATTTGTGGAAGAATATAGGAAGAGGATGGGAATTTCTCCAGTCCAATAGCTCGTGGAGTCTAGGAAATGGGAGATCAATTAATTTATGGGATGACAATTGGCTTCTTTGTAGGGTCTCTTCGTAGCCCGATCCATGGACCCTTGCTTGAATCGGAGAGCTCCTTAAGGGTTTGCGACCTATCCTCCCATGATCAATGGGACTTCACCCGGATTTCATTTGTTCTCCCCCAAATAATCCAAGACCGCATTAGTAGCCTTCCACCTCCCCAAGAGGAGGCGAGAGGTGATTTGCTTATTCCTCACTTTGTATCCTTGAAGGCGTTCTCCCTTGCTCAGGCTTATGATACCCATATTAACTCCCCTCATGTCAACTTGTCTTGGATTTGGAAATCAAAGATGGAGCCAAAGCTAAAGTTTTTCTTTTGGCTCCTGTGGTAAGACCGGATCCCACACAAAATGCTCCTCGCCCTTAGAAATATTGTTCCTAACACCTCTTGTCCCCGTTGTCACCTTCCTAGTGAAAACTCAGCCCATGTGATCCGTGATTGTGTGTTCTCCATGGACATTTGGAGAGCTTGTGGCTTTCGCCCCCTCCCCCACTTATCCTTCAATGATTGGCTTCGAACTAACTTGGAGGTTGACTTTAGGTTTAAAGAGATTGATTGGATGGATATTTTTCCATATATATGCCACGAGATATGGAAGAATAGGAATGATTGTAGTCTCAATGGGGCTTCCCCCTCTCCAACTGACGTCATTATCCTCAAAGCCATTACGTTGACTCAGCTCTTTATCCAATCCAAGAAGTCCACTGTCTTGACAACTCCTGCCCATAGTAGTACGAGTCCCCCTCTTACCCAGAACACTCGACCGACCATTCATGTAGATGCGTCTTTCACCCATTTAGCGGAGCCCATGGGTACCGAGGGTGTGGCCAGAAACGGGTCGGGGATTTGGATCATAGGATTTGGGAATAGGAGCTTTGCCATTGATGTTGTCATGTCTTAAATCATGGCCATTCAACACGGTTTGTCTATTGCAAAGAGGTTCAGGTTACTTGAGGCCATTATATTTACTGATTGCATGAATGTGGTAAAATTGTTGCATAATCATGAGAGCTGTGCTGACAAGTATATGAGTGCCATTTGTGAATGCAGAAAGTTATGGAGGGATCTCCCACAAGTGACAATTGAGCATTGCAGCCGAAAGGATAATCAAGTTGCAGATTTACTAGCTAAGGAAAGTAGAATGAAGGATGGTAGTTACAATGTAACTAGGATGTTCCCAATTCCCCCTAGTTGTTGTAACACGGCTTATATTGCGGATTGTAAAACTCGTACTAATATGATTATATAATATGCGACTTACTCCTTTTCACCAAAAAAAAAAGTCTAAAACCTTTGATAATATGGATTCATATAACGTTTTCGATCCTTACATAGTGAGTGTTAAATAGTTTGATCGATTTAAAAAAGGATATTGGGTCTAATTGTTAGAGTCGTGGAATAGTGAATTAGTGATAGATAGGCTAATTATAAAAATTGTATGTTCGTGCTTCGAGGCCAAATATACGTGGGTGATGGAATATAAGTGATTAGTGGAGTGGATGTTTGAGGTATGGATGATAAAGATATACCATCATGAATGATGGGTATACAAAAATTATGAGCTTTTTTGGGTATGAGTATAATCAGTGCACTCGTTCTATTTAATTGTCATCCCCTAATATTAATCAAAATACGCAGAATTTTTTTTGCACATCTATACTAATATATAATAAACAAGAAACGATACAGGATGACGCTTTCCCTTGGAGTGTTTTATTCCATGTAATCTACATACAATACAAAAAATAGAAAATACATTATTATTGTATAAGATTTGATCCCGTGATAATAAACATATATACTAAAGTCTTGTTTTTCTGTTTTGATAAACCATATATATACTAAAGTCTTAGGCCCGTTCTTTTTGGACTAAGAAACCCGAACGAATTGGTGAACGGAATTGAGTGAGCCGAAACCGGAGAGAAACCGAACCGGCAGAGAAGAATCGAAGCCGACCAGAATGAACTAAAGCGAAAATAAGTCCAAAAGAGCAGGGCCTTAACCACTAAACTAAGTGATACTTGATGTTATCACTTCAAAGTAAAATATTAATAAATCAAAGATATAATTACTCGGGGCATAGTCCGAACCTAAAAACTAGTTCTAATTATAAAAAAATACTAAGGAATGGATAAAGTAATTATAAATGTATAACTCCAAATGAGAAGCAAACATGATATTTATATTTAATTGTACTAAGGAATGGATAAAGTAATATTTTACATGTTCTCCTCTAAACATTTCATATGTATCCGAAAGCCAGAAGTCACCACTCACAAGCTTGAGTAGGTTTGGTCTGTAAGACATTAAATGCTTGTAATCCAGTGGGCCTTGGTTTCCATCTTTAGAAATGAACCCATTACTTGTTCTGGTAGCTCAGAGCGAGGAGGAAGTATGTTTGGTAAGAATTAAGAAATAACTGAAAGTAGATCAGTAGGCCTTCATGAATCATGACACCCCCCCTCTAGTCCCCCTACACATCCCCCCCGTTTATTTTTTTATAAGAAATACTACATGTTATTTTATATCAATTTACTTTATATTTTAGCGTTATTCACATATTTCACTTTAATTATCATTTGTGATTTATAATTAAGGAAAAACATAGTCATGTGGACTTAGATAGATCAATACAGAGCTTTGCAAGTTAACCATTTGATATGTTTTGAGATTTATCTTTATTGGCTATTTGGGAGAATTAATGATTCGGTTGAAGTAGAATTAATGATTCCACTTGAAGTAGATTTATATCTTCCCAGCCCAGAAGTAATCCGAACACTTTCCTTTAATATTTGTCTAAATTTAGTTTGAGCAACTTCTTTTTTCGTCATGGTCCCATTATTATTATTATACTACCTCCGTTTCTAAATACATGCAACATTATAAACTTTGTACTATTCACATACTATTTTTTACTATATTTCAAAGCTAGTATTTAAAAACAAATTATATCACATAATATATTGTTGGATTAGTCTTAAAATGTATCACAACATATCAACTTTTTCTAAGTTTTACTAATTGATAATTAAAGATATTAACCGTAAAAGTAATAGTGCGTTGTCGTGTGTGAAAGTCAACATGTTGCATGTATTTAGAAACGAGAGGAATAATTATTTGTCTTACACCCCTTTTGTCCACACTCTATCTCTATTAATAAAAAAAAGACCCAACTTTATATCTTCTTCAAATGAAAAAAACCCCACCAACTCCTATCACATCTACTTTTTAATAAGATAATATTTGATAACCACACTACGACTTATCACCTTAATCACATGTCCCAATAACTGTTTGGATTTTTCAGGATGGAAGGAATATATATAATCTCAAATTCCTAATATTCAACCAGCTGCTAGTTCATTTGAAAGCATTTTAGCCAAGGTCATCATGTTTAAAGGTCATTTCGCAAGGTAATACATATTTTTGACTTAAATTTGAACATATCATGTGATGTCTAAACTAGCAACACGACTCGAACTAATATATTCACCATAACCCAAATGACATACGTGTTGCCTCTAACTCTGAATAACACTTCATTTAGCAAGCAAATTTTTCCAAGCTTGAATTGTTCAAGATTTCCCATATTTGGCTTGTAAGAGTTTGTAATGCTCCGATTAATACTTATAGAGTTATAGTGTTGTTCTTAGATTTCTATGAACTAATTTTAAATATATTCAACCTATGTCAAAAAAAGTACCTTAACAACTTGTTTGGAATAGCATCTCATTTCAAATTCGAAATTTAATCAATTCCAATATTCCATTGTTTGGATGAGCAAGAATTTGAAATCCAATAATTTAGCCCAAATTCAAGAAAGAATTTGAAATGACATAATTTTTCAAGTCATTTCAAATTACCCAGCTACTCTTTCAAACTCTTTCTCTCTCCATTAAAGCCAACTCACTATCTCTCTTGCTCTATAACCATGGCTATATTCTCTCCTCCTCCATAGCCACTCTTTCTCTCCCATCTACCTATTGGGTTATGCTAACGATTTTCTTCACGTGTTAGGAGCAGTCATGGCAACACAACCACCTCAAATTCAAGAACTTTTTTAAAAATTTACAATAATTCGAATGTTTTATGTGTAATCCTTTATTCTCTATTTTATTTTGGCAATTTGATGTTAACAGACAATAATCTGGTTGGAAAAAAGTTGTTTTAAGAGGAACTTTACTAACCGAAAGTGATAGGGTGTTGTTGTGATTTGGTATATTTAAGTGAAAATTCATAGCTTTGTGCTTCAAAATCAATGGGAAATATGACTATATGAGGATCAAAAACTAAAATTTGAGTTTCTTATTTATATTTTTGTTGTAATTTTTTTTCATTTTTCGTGAAACTTTAATTTTGGAAATGAATTTCAAAATATTTGGTAAAAAATGAATTTGAAATTGTAGATTCGAATTCTTAGTTTTTTTCCAAACAAAATATTTGGAATTGAATCCAAGGATTTCAAGTTCTGGATTTGAAATCAAATACTTGAAATAAAATCACCATTCTCAAACACAACCTAAAGACACTTTTTGAATTTGTAAAGAGATGACCAATATTTCCAAAACAAGCCCACCACCAACCCCCACCACTTACTAACAACCAATGTCAAAACTAAATTGGATGGGTTAATCAAACTATTCCCTCACCACTATCTCAAAAAAGCCATTACCCACTTGACAAGTTGACAACTCAATCACAAACAACAAAAACAAAAAGGAGAGGTTGCACCTTTAGATCAAAAAATTAAATATATTAATCAAAGTCTTCTTTATTCTATTACTCTAATTAAAAACAAAGGATTGTACCTTTCTTTACATTTCAAAACAAAAAAGAAAAGAAAAAGAATTGTACCTTTCTCCAATTTTTATTACCATAATTATTATTAATTTCCACTAAAAACATCAACATCTAAAATTCAAGTACTATCAAAGATAAACAAAGAAGATTCCACACAAAGTCACAAACCCTCATAGGATCATGCATTGCACATGAAACTATAGTACATTTCATATCTTGTCTTAATTACTAAAAATTATCAAAGATTTTCAACAGATCTAATAATTTGGTCGTTGTACTGTTATTACCACTCTCAATGTAGTAGTACTAGTGTACTAATTACAGTAGATTAAAAGTGCAAAACCAAAAATTTCACCACCACCTTATCATCATCTTTATCCAATAATTTCTTTTTTTTTACCTCAATAGTACTTTTCTTCATTTTATGTCATTTCTATTGCCTTATCTTCTTCTGTGCAACAAAGTGTACGTTTCTTCCCGTACACCCTCTTACGTGGCTACATCTGATATGATACTATCTACACGTGGACCGATCATATCTTCAATTTTCTCCTTGTGGGTCCCATCTGAGCTGTTTGTCAATATTACTGCTCTAGAATTTTCCTCATTTTTGTACTGGTCGTAATTTTTATTTTTCCTTTTTTTGTTTTTGTCCTTTCGAATTCTAAACCCTACAAAATGTGGAAAATATCAGGGTCTTTTTCCAAGAAAGCAGCGCAAATTTGCAATTTTCTCTCCCCTCAAACTACAGTTATGAGGTGCTGCAAACAAGAAGGTGCATTTTTTCAACAAAATTTTATAAATTTCGAAGCTTTTATTTCTAGTTATTCTCCAAAAATCGTTTAATTCTTGTTGTGTGCATGTGTGCTTAAAGTTTGAATCTTTTTGAAGTATAAAATATAAGGAAAATTTGGAGTTATCATTTTTTTTTGTGGGTGTATGATTTTTGAGCTGTTTGTGATCCAAAAATTTCATACAGATATGTTTGATTTGATTTTCAGTATTATTTTTACTGGGTTTATGCTGATTATTGATGATGTTTGTGCATTAGGGTTCTTTTCTTTTCCTTTCCTTTTTGGAATTTATGTAGTACTATTTGATTTATTGGGTTTTTTGGTCCTCTCTTTTATTTGACAGTTACTGTATTTCATGAAGCAAGTTGTTTCCAACAAGAAATTTAGGGTTTCTGGTATGTTCCTCTTTATGCTTTTATTAATTGTACTAATTATATGCTGCTTGCATTAGTCTAATATACGTTGAATTTTTAATATTTGGGATTATATATATGGGCTCGGATGTTGGTCCGTTACAACTTAGAAACTGTATCAAACTATTCTTGTCAAATTTTTTTTGTAGATGTTGTTTGCTTTGAATTTATGATTAGTTATTGTGTCTTGTTCATGGTTAATTGGGGCTTGATTCTGGGATTTCTTTATCAATATGGTGAATGTTACAAGAATTATTGTATTTTGTTGAAATATAAATCTTCTAGTGCTTTATTAGATTAAATCCATGCATGTGATAGTGTAGCATAAACTAATGATGAATCTTTAATCTATTGCTACTTGGCCATGTTAAATAGACAAAGTTGCTGAAGAATATCTATTTCTATCGGACGATATGAGTTCATTGTTCATGTTGGATATACTCCCTTCATCCGTTAATACAATAAAAAGAACTTGAATGGACCGGGTTATAACTTATTGTGCACCGGAAACCATATGATATAGTCAGTTTTCATTTGATATAGTCAATTATTGTCTGATATAGTCAATTTTTGTATGATATAATCATCTTTTATATAGTCAGTTTTTGAATGATATAGTCAATTTTCTGATATAATAAGTTTTCGTTTGATATAGTCAGTTTTTGTTTGATATAGTCAGTTTTCGTATGATATAATCACCTTTTATGTAGTCAGTTTTTGTATGATATAGTCAATTTTCTGATATAGTCAGTTTCATATGATATAGTCGTTTTTTTTTTTCTAATATAGTCAGTTTTTGTGTAATAAAGTTAGTTTGGGTGCACAATAAATTATTGTTAACCCGGTGATGTTTTGTAATACAATTCCCATTTGCTTTTTTCAAAGTCAAACCTTGTAATATTTGTCCTTAAGTTCTCACCTATATAGAATACAAAAAATAAGTTGTCATGTGGGATCTTATTAGATTTATTTCAATTTGTACATTTCAAACTTTAAATTTTCATTATTCTTTATTAAAACAAAATCAAAAATAATTGAATGGTCAAAGATGTGTCTGGGAAACTGTACATAAAGCAAATTAAAAATGTATCAAGGGACGGAGGGAGTATTTACTACCTCCATTTTATTTTTACTACCTCCATGTTCTTTTCTTTTTTCTTGAACTAGAGCGAGTAATGTGCAATAGGACTTCAATACATACTCAATCTGTTCCTTAAATCTGAAAGATCTTTCCATTTGTGGTCAAAGTTAGAAAGCTTTGACATTAATTGGTAATTTCTAAGGAAGAAAAGAACATTATCATGTGGGATATTGTTTTATTCCTTTCAATATCTTTTCATAACATAAACTTCTCATAATATTTTACAAATAAATGCTTGAAGATCTCAATGATAAAAAATGTGCATTATTGGACACTTTGAAAATGAAGGGGATGGAGGGAGTATGTCTTTGTTTCGAAATACATGTCCTAGTCCTAAGGGAATTTAATCAGAACTAGACCTGGTTATTGGGCGGGTCGGGTCAGGGTCGGAAGTGGGTCGGGTCATAGGAGGGTCGCCTCATAAAGGGTCGGTAGCGGGTCGGGCCAAATGGATAGTGAGCCGATGGCGGGTCGATAATGGCGCGGGTCGGTAAACGAGCAAGAAAAACAAGGAACAAAGAGAGCCAAAAGTAAGTATAAATGAATGCGAATCCGAATATGTAATTGTTTTTACAAAACCTATTTTATTTTTCAAAATTATTGGGTTTCTTTGTTGGCCTTATAATGGCCCTGTCCAATAATGATCATGTCCAATAAGGTCCTGTCCAATAAAAGTCCTGTAAATTTGACCCTAACCCTTTAGCCATTGGGCTACCCCGTCCAATAACCAGGTCTAATCATAACATATTAAAATAGTTCTTTCAAGCATAGACTATTAGAGTAAAATGGGATTGATGCTTACTTTGAGACGTCATCTATAGCTAAGTGAAAAGTGAGACAATGATTTTATGGCAGAGTAAATATGTCAGCTAAAGTTAATAGTAATCTTCTTTGCTTTATCTAGAAAAGATTTTATTTATTGAAATAATGTCCGTTATTTGAGAAGAAATTTGTATCCTTCTGTTTTATCCTTTGGTAAATTATCACTTCCTCTTTTTATTACTTTGACCATTTTGACTTTCATGTTTGCCAACTTTGACCAATCCTATCTTTAACAACCAATCAGTTTGACATTATAAAAGTTGAAAATATACATAGAGTCAAATCTAAAAACATTTTATCAAATATTGTATGTTATTATATAATTCCTCCGTTTCGTAATTTTGCCTAACACTTCCATATCTGCGGTCTCCAATGCACTACTTTGACAATTGATATCTTCAATTATATATTTATAGAAGCTATGAAATTTTGATATTTTTTAACTACATAATTAGACGAATCTTATCTAACAAGATACGACATGACTATTTTTTTCCTAATACAACGGTGAGAATTCGTGGGCGAAGCTTATAAAGTTTGGCCTTGAAAGGGCAAGTGTGCAAGAATTATGGAATAGAGGAATTATTATTGAAAGATGTGGTCAAATTGGGGTATGTGATTAGTGCAAAAGTCAAAGTGGTTGTTTAGTCTTTTAAAGTGGAATTTGATCTTTAAAGTCTAAACTTCAGCAGAAACAGCTCAATTTTTTTTTCGGCAAACGTTTAGTAATCTTTGAACTTCATAACTCCAAGTTTTCCCCCTTTTTTGTGTGAGATCTAACACGTTTTGGTTGATTTTAATATGTGGTGGTCAAGACTAAACCTATTTTACATCATTTTTATGGCCTCCATTGAATGAAGTTAATTGGTTGAATTAATGAGTCCATTAGTATTCAGCCCAGCTTAAAGACCTAGGGGGTCTTAGGCAGAGATTTTTAGCTTTATCCTTGCAACTCTGGCAATTCATGACTTTAATTGCAATGGTCAATAAACAATTCAAATTGTAAAGAATATAACTTTCACCCAGGAATATATGCATGTCTCTATTTTTTACTGAATCAGCCCGTAGCTATTTTTTTCCAAATTGCCATGTTTTTAGCCAATATTCAACTTTTATCAATTGTTTTGACGACTTGTGAAACTTTTCGATTCTTTTTTTTACAATGGCAAAATTGAAATTACAGTATCATTCGCAGAACAACTCTTGCAATTTCATCCATGTAACAACAATAAGATGTCAAGTTTAGGATTTTCCTTGGCTGCCTAATCATTTAAAAGATTTTATCATTCTTTGGAACATTTAATCATAGCATGATTGGCAACCCTGTCACATACAACCACAAATTAGAAGCAACCATAATATTTAACATATATATGTATACACACACATAAAGACACACCCACACCCACACATACACACACACACCTCCACACCCACCCACACACACACATACACACACACACCTCCACACCCACCCACACACACACACACATATCATATGCTTAATATTGTAGTTGTTTAATTCTCATTGTCCCATATACATTTTTGTAGCACAGAACTTCTTTTTTAATCGTGCACGCCACGAATCGTCCAAGTCATTTCACATCTTTGCTTCTGTTGAACATATAGGCCCCAACTTAGTAAAAATAGTGAAATAAAAAATTACATCTTGTTTCCAATGAGCTCCTCTCATGTTGTTGCTTCTTACTAGGTTTCTAGTTTTAGGCTTCTTGATGTCTTGCAAACTTGTGGGGTTGTCCTTTCAACTTTTCATTTTTTTTGTAGTAACACATAGTCTTATTTGTAGTAATTCAGAGCCTTCAATCTCATAATATTTTTAAGCTTTAAATTGTGAAGTAATGTTTTTATTTTTTTGAAAAATCTGTCACTTCCTTGCGGTTGCACAGGTCTTTGGTGGCTTTTATTCAATAGAGAAATGTTGAGATCCTAGAGTCTATGCTCTACAGTTCTTAGCATCTTGTTTGTAATTTCTTTGGCACTTTCAGTTGTCTTTCTCGTAGCTGATTATCATTTATCTTTTTCAGGTTTTGATACTCATAAATTCATCTATATATTGTTTGACGATGAGAGAGAGCACGCTTTGCTTGTTGGCTCATGCAAGAAATTTCATGACTGTGTAGATGCGTGCTCTCTCTCATTGTCATATAATCTAATGATGGAGGCAGCTCTTTTTTACTACCATATTTGGCAACACATCACATAGCTGAATATGAACTCGATTGGGAAATACTCCTTGCTCTACTCTTATTATACATTAATTATACCCAAGGTTTGACATCTTCCTGTGAGTGTATAGATATTCATTCTTCTCTTACTATTGTGGCATGCATCTCTTTGACCATTTCATCAACAATTGGTTCTCTTATATGAATTTGTTTCCTTATCAAATTGAATTACTCCTCCTTATGTCGTGCAAATATGCCCTTGCCTTTGACTTGGTTATAAGATCCTTTTATTTCAATTATCTTTTGGAAATTATTCACGAACATTTACATCCAATTTCCCTCTAGAATTATTCATAATACATGAGAGGTGACATCTTTTAAATTTGTGAATCATGGTTTGGTTTGTTGAGTGGCTATTATAGTAGAAGGTAGTAGCAAACACGAACTTGTATGAGGAGAATGATTGCTACTAGCATTAAGAAGCAGATATGTCACTTAGAACAAGGTATTTATTAATGAGTGGACGTGTGATGTTTTACCTCATTTTATTTAGTATTCATGGATCATCAGAAGACAAATTATGTAATTCAATAGGTTCGTGGCATTATGGCAATTGTGATGGTAGTGTTTACTTCTGAACATAGGCTTAAGAGGAGTAGCATTCGAGGGCTATACCTACTGTCTTGCTTGTACACTACAATGGCTTCATAGAAGTTCATTACATCATCAACCAGATTGTTTTATGGCATTTGATTTCTTCCTCGTTAAGCCACAGTTATACTCACCAGAAACCTAGAAATCATTCTCTATAGGGATTTAGGGATCTTTTGGGTACACCACCATACTTCTAATATTATTTCATCCAATGTTCATGGGTAGTTTGATTTCATGCATGCACATATTTTGGCGGTATCAAATTCACACTAAACATGCAATGATCTGCTTTCCATTATCTATTGTACAAAGGTTCCTTATGCTTGGTCATTAGGCTGCCAATTGTTATTACCAAGAGTTGCATTCTGCTTTTAGCAATGAAAATGCTACTTCATTTGAACATGTACGTGAATGTAAATGTGAAAGAATGCCTGTTCATCAATCTTTTGTATATTTGATATAGGTTTTGGGGAGATTTGTTCTTTTCAATCCAATACTAGATAGATTCCAGCACTGTTAATTTGCTACTAAATTGTAACATTATAAGTTTCATTATTCACCTTTTTTATATGTACTTTTAATGTTGATGGCCAGTTTTCTCCCTTGTTATTCAGATTAATGCAATTGTGAAGGTGCACATGGCATACCATGTATGTCCACCGTGGACTGATTTGTGCATGCAGGTAAGGAGGGTAATTGTGTTTTTACTAATTTTGGTTCATTACTATCAAAATGCAAATATGTCCATTCTTATGTTGTGCATCTGCTTAATAGAGTAAACCTCAGCCTTTATCTGCAGTTGAGGTCTTTAGTCATCTTCAGTCTTCAGTTGCGCATAGTACTGGCAGCATTGTGCTTATCCTGACAGTCTCTGTTGACGTTGGAGTGTTTTTTTTTTTAAATCCCCCCCTCTCCAATTAGAACAAGAATATGTGTTTATGATTGTGGGTGTTGGCATGTGTTTATGTGTCATTGTATGTACGCACCAGAAAAGTAACTCAATCCCTTCAAATCTCCAAAATTGAGTAACTCTCAAAACCCCCACAGAAGTTACCCTATGCAATAGCAAGTTGACGTAGTTAGGTGTTTCCTGCAGAGATCTTGATTTCTAATGCAGCCATAGACACCTTATATACAGTTGACATACAAGCGTTGTGTACTTGTGTTACAAAAATGTGTAAATTGGCAATGAAACCAAGATGAGATAGGGTTAAATGTGAGTCTGCCCATGACAACTTGAACCAAAGTTGATGCGTCACCTGACATTGTAGAAAGACATGTGAGTGGGATTTACTTTTGTCTTGTAAAAAGTATACATACCTTTGAAGCATGTCACTTGTACTAGTATCCATATGAAAGCTCTTAAGAGAAACCTAAGCTTTCTAAATGGAAAATGGCAAGGTTGAGTAAAAGCATAAATGAGACCTTATGATACCGACCTTGACTTATTACCCATCCATATGCTAGAATCTTCACCTAAAATAATGGGAAAACCTAACCTTATACGTAGGAATAAGCTTTTCTTTCTCCATGTCATGATTGGAAGCCTCTTTTAAGTGAATATTCATAGATTGCTTACATGGAAAGAAGCACAAGAGCTTCATGAAGTGTGGAAATGGCCGCAAGAAGGATTCTCTTGTCTGCATTCTCCTACAACCTAATAAATTGACCTTTTTATTTAATCTTGGACCTGAGGCAGAAAATATTAAGGCAACAAATATGGGTTGTGCCAAAAGGTCCAAAACAAGTAGGGTATATATATGCTTGTCTTAAGAGTCACTAGCTCTATTTAATTAGTACAATGCTCCTCCTCATCTTGTTAAGGATCTTGAAACAAGTATATCCGACTATCTTAGTTTGACCTTCTTTTGGTTGTAAGTCTGCTTCTCCCTTCGAACCACCTTCTCCAACTTGTTCTTGAGCTCCATCCTTCTGCAGGCCAATCTTGTTGTTTGTCAACCGAGGTAATGTACCTCAAAAGTGTAGCCTTTCTTTACCATGTGCTTCTGTAAACCTCTTTGTTACATACCTTCAAACTATCATCAAAGAACTTCCTTATAAAACTACATTTAACCTTAGATATCACATTCACCATTTCGTCGTTGACCTGTTCCTTAACAAACAAGGGGAAGAGAAATTCGTCAAGGATGGAGCACATGCAATGCTGACCCTTAACCAAAATTTGTGCTTTACTAATTGGAGATCACGTAACTCACCATCTCAATTGGAACCGGGAAGTTTATGCTCTCATGTAAGCTGTCCTCCCCCTCCCTTTCAAGAAGGTGAAGGTCCCCACTGCATTGTAGGAGACTAGAGGAGCAAAAAAGTGATCCAGGTAAAAGGGGGAGGGGGAATCAGCAATTTTTGCTAAGCTAACCCTCTGCTAACGGTGATCCAAAAACGCGAATTGTTACATACAAGTGGTATACTTGTGGGCTAATGTAACAAAATTATTTAGTGATTGTGTTCATGTACACATTTTCGTAATGCTAATTGGGAAATGCTGGATAATCCTCAAGGAGGGAGGACACATGATACCAACTTTTAGATTGACTCAACATCTCGATTGGAACTTGGAATTGTTTGCTTGTGAGCTAACATCTTTTTTCCGCAGGCCACAAATTGAAGTGTTCCTTGCATACCTCTTTCCCAGACATTAGATTGATCAAGATAGCTACAAATCTCAAGATGTCATCCATCCTTAAAGCAAATCCTTTGAAGCACTCACTAGAGGTGGAAAGGCCAGCCTAGTCCCTTTACCTAGCCCTTTCCTATGTTCTTTTGAAATATTCTAATTATGAAAAGGTCTAAACTGCCCGCTCACTCTTATAAAAGCACTGCATTTTCGTTACTATGGTACAACCTCTAATGGGAACCCGCTCTTTTTTGTTCCCTTTACCAACACATGTATAATAATACCACATCTTCACCGGCAAAGATTTGGACCCGAATCTCTAACCAACTCCTTTACTATGCATACACTCTTGATTGAGATTTTATACCTTTTTTGTCCTCTTCCGTGAGATGAGGGATAATTGTATTACAATTTGTGAATGATACCATAATTGGTTCAAGGATGGTTATGACTTATGACAGAATGATGTTGTTTACTGTGACATACTTGTAAGTTAGAGGGTTTTCTTTGATGTTCTAATGTTTTATAAAGAAACCAAATGACCAAATTCACATCATAAATCTTCTCTTTACAATCACCCTTGTGCATGACATAAAGCATGGTTTATCAAGTAGTGCGTATATTGTTGTCTTTGCTTGATGACCTATACTATTTGTAATGCAGTTATAAATAGTTTAATATGAGCGATAGTGTAAACAAAGAAAGGGGCTAGTTAAGATAAGTATGTGCTACTCCTTTGACCTGTACTATTTTTATCCTAGGGTTAGGAACAAATATTGCTGATATAACATTGTTTGAGATAATGTGCTCATTAGGGTATCTTGGGGAGTAGAAAGTGTTTCTAGAAGATACTTGAAAAACAATTTGGTGGCCTTATAATAAGGAAGTATCAAAAACTTGAATGGGTAGGAGTTGCCTTTCCAGAAACCAAATGCTACTGCCTAGTGCCTACTAGCAGTGGCGGAGCCACCCATTGTCACAGTTGGTCACGTGACCAACCAATATTTTCCGGAAAAATATTTTCTTACCTCTTGCTTCCAGCCTTCCACAGTTTCACAAACCCCTATTTTGACTTTCTCTCTCTTCAGGACTTCGTCTACCTCACCGACATCTGCAATTCCTCTTCATCTTGATCCACCATGTTTTCTTCAATTAGGCAAATATCAGATAAAATCAATTTGGGGTTTTTGATTTGGAGGAGCGACTGCTTTCAAATTCAGAGGAATTCCCCTGATTCTAATTTTATTGCTTTCGATAATTCTCTTGCTTTTTTGGGAAAAATCAATGGCGAACTATGAACATCAAAAGAGATGGAATTGAGAAAGAAACACCAACGACCACGTTGTTGCGGCGCAAGAAATAGATGGAATTTGATGGCTTGATCTGATGATTTGTTGTTAATTGATAACAATTGACGTTGGGTTGTGAAGGAGTAGAAAGTTGGCTTGCTGCCGCGAAGCAGGGGGACATTTCTTTTTCATTTCTTTTTCGTTTTTTTACTCCTTTTTGTTTTGGTTTTAGCTGTCTTCCTTTTCGTTTTTCATTGGCAGATTTTGATTTTCCTTTCTATTTCCTTTTTTTTCTTTTCTCCCGTTTTAATGAAATTGGTTTAGTGTTAAATAAATAAGTGATACACTTGGATAGGTAGGGTAGATAGTAGATACAATCTAAAGTGATAATTATATGTATAGCACAAAAGTAACGATGGCTTAGTTTTTTTTTTTTTTTTTTTTAAAACAAAGTGAAATAGCACCAAAAGCTACATGACATCAGATATTAAGAGATCCAATGTGTATTAGTGACTTAGTGTAATAGTGTTGATATATATGAAATCCAGTAGATAATGACGCATATAGTAAAAGCCATCTAATTAATATTGTTTTGGGTTGGGGACAACTAATATGAAATGAGTAGATTGTATACTAATTTATACCTTCAAGGCTATTAAGTTGGTAGCTTAACAAGGTTATTTGAGATCACTTAACAACATTATAAATTGGTTTTAAATATGAAAACTTGCCAAGAACAATTGTGATAATTTATAAGTACTATTTGGCCGTAATATGGATTTTTATTGCGTTTGAAATGGAACTTTTTATGAAGGTTTATTTATTATTTAATGGTTGTAATATTTTTCGATGGATGGTGGTGTGACCAACCATTCTCAAAATCCTGGATCCGCCACGCCTACTAGCAATGTTGATTGGGGGATAATAGACTTCTCATGATTTCTTCCTCTCTTATATACAGAAGCAATTTCCTTAGTATATTAATTATTACCTCCATGCTGTGCTTTTTATCTCTCACATATAAATGTAATCTTTGATATGGTAAAGATAGGGAGTTGCAATAGAACTTTTGGCCCTTGATAATATTGTTAGAAGATATTGTTTTCCTAAGTGCACCTAACATCTAGAACTTGGCATATCCTGGCTGCAACTTCCAGTCAGATGTGAGAGTTAGGTAGGTAGGCAAATGCTTGGAGTAATTAATGCCAAAGGATACAAAATTCTTTTTGCTTAGTTATCAACTTATTATGCTTACACTCTTAGGTCCTTACTCATGATAAAAATTATTGAAGATTGAAGTGAACAAATAAGATTGTACTTCCCTTCCTAGGATCCTGTTGGAGGGAGGGGGTTCTTCATAATCTCTGATGTTCATAAGACTTTCCATGTTCTGGGAGTTGGCATCTGAATCAGTTAGTTCCTAGTCACCTGAAGTCCCCAACATGACCTTTATCAAGTACTCGCGTACATGATACTTTTTCAACATTGCAATTAGGGTTTGGATCAGTATTACACAGTACGAGAATAGGCACGAGAACACAATTTGGTACCTACTTCTGTTAAATTAGCCCGAAAGTATACTTTACATGTAAATTTTACCCTTTTCAGATGAAGGTTCACTGTGTTTTAGCAAAGGTTCAGCAAACTAGGTTACATCGGCTTGGATATTGGAAATTTTTTGACTGAAAAAGATGGAATACATTAGAGAGCAGGCTGTGTATGTAATGACCTTTGTAATTTGTAAACCACAGCTGGGGAGGGAGCTGTGGTGGATTGGTCCTGCTGTCAAAAGAATCTGAATTAGAAAGATGCCAGTGATGGGCTTCTGTACTTTTTATTCTTTGTTTCATAGGCACTGATTAAAATGCAAGGTGATGTTTCAAGTCTAGAAAGCAGGTAACACTCATTGGCTGTGAGAAGACCAACTAAAATGGTTCATATCTGTGACTGTTCTCTATTTTGACAGAACGACGAGTTGCTTAATTAGATCCGCTGTCCTGACCCCAACTAATTTATGTGTTTATCAAACACATATCGCCAAAACCAACATTCTATAGCTACTTGTAGTTGTCCCTTGGAGACTTGTAGTTACAGGCTGTTGCTTAGACTCATTGACGTTATGCATGCTTAGAAGATGGATTTAGGTATTTTAATACTGTTGTTTTTTATTTTATTCTGTAATTATGTGATCATGGCCTGATTTACTCAAATATATGATATATCACATTAATTAGGGCTTCCGGATATACAATCCTATGTCTGGCTGTTTTGCTGGGTTTCTTCTTATAGTCTTGTTGATTGTTTTGATATTTTTTTTTTTGGTTTATTATATTTAGATTGCATATTCCCCCTTGCCTTTCCTTTTGAACACCGTTTTGTGGTTGAAATAAGGGAAAGCTTGATTTACATGAACAAGAGCAATGTTTTGTTCTGTTGTTTGCCAAAAGTGCTCCAATTTTAGGGTTTTAAATTATTTTTGCATTGAGAATTATCAATTTGGGTTTGTTACTGATCCCTGAGACTTGACCGACTAAACTAGCTGCTATCTACGAGTATCCCCTATATTAACAAAACGAGGAGTTGCTAAATTAAATCTGCACAGGTGGTTAACAAACCTGCAGTCAGAACCAACAGTCTGTAGCTACTTGTCACTTGGAAAGTATGTTATAGATGTAGGGTTTCTTCAAACTCATGATCGGGCGTGATTTGTGTGCTGAAGCTGGAATTATGTAGCTCATTACTGTAGTTTTATATAATTGGTAATTGTGTGATCGTGTGCTGATGCTTATTAATCTATCACATCTACTAGGGTTTTCAAATAATATACAACTGAAGAACAGCTAGGTCTGGCTGGTTTGCTGGAGTTTCTTCAAATGTTCTTGTTGATTTCTTTTTATTTTTTAGTTTATTATCTAATTAGATTATTTTATGCCTTTTGCCTTTTATTTTGAACACCATTAGTGGCTGTAAATAGGAAAAGATTGACTACGTACTCCATCCGGACAAATGTTCCGTGTTTATTCTTTTGCACTGAAAATTATCCGATGAGGTTTGTTGGCAGATGCAAGAGAACATAATGATGTCCTTGGTCATTAGCTGTCAAGTGGTACCTCTGAGGCTCTGACCACCTCGTCAGCTGCCTTCCTGAGGCCCTGAGCTCTCTCAACTCTCAGATATTCAAAATCCACGTTTAATTGTGTGATACCCAGTCAAATATCGTGGTTTTAGATGAAATACATAAGCCTTTATTGTCCTCAGTCGGATGTTTTTCTGGTCCTCACTCCTCAGTCGGATCTCTGCCCAGCCCGTGATTTCAATATCTTTGGGTGGCTCCTGGAGCTACAGCCATTGTCCAGTTGATTGCGTCAGGGCAGCCCTTACTGCCTTCTTCGTCGTTGCTGGAAGATGGGAAGATATTAGTTCATGTTACCCTTAGATCTGCAATTTCTTTCCGGTTTTGATCTAGGTGCTGATGGCTATGTCCATCTTAACCGTATTTTTTTAACAAAAAAAAATTATGGTTTATTTCGTATGTATTAGGCTCTCCGTTGATTTTTTTGTTCATTGCATCTGTTCTTAGTGCTGTTACTTGAGTCTTATTAGTTCCTTATATTTATTTTTTAATTTGTGGATAGTAGGTTTATTTATTTTATTTTTGTGTTTTCCGAGTGTAGGTTAGAGTTTTGGGGTCGCTTTGGGATTTGCTTTATTTCTGAGATAGAAGAGCATATTTTTTGTAGCTTTGTTTCTGTCACCCGTTAGTCAGTCTATTCAGGAAACAAATTCCGAACTAGGGCTAAGGTTAGGTCGATGCTAGCACTAGGTTTACGTTGTGCTCTTTTGTTTCATTAATTTCGCAATCTTGAAGCGTTTGTATATCACCTGTTAGGGTGGTTAAAGTTGTCCACCTGGTTGTCTTTCCTAATAATAATAGTTTTAATAAATAGTGCCCATCATTTCTCTTAGTTTCTTATCGAATTCCAGCCTTAACCTAGACTTCCTATATAATGCCAATGTATGAAGTCAAGTTCGGTATGGGAAATGCATCCTTCTACTTCCTGGTGCGCAGTAGTTAGACCCATTGGTGGTCCACTGGTCCGGATGGTTGGTGTTTCTTCGTTGTGCATCAGTGCATGGGTAGGTTGCAATATGTCACTCCTGTGTCCTGTCCATTTAATTGCTTTAGCTTTAAATGTGCAATTTCTGGCATATTGCACTAGGTAGTGCCACTATTCTATAGTTTGTTGTTATTTGCTGTTCTCTTCATCCCACATTTCTTATCGGATTTTTATTTTCTCGTGTTTTATTGCTGCTTTGTTGGAATGCTGCCTGCAATCTCACCCCCTCTATCTGTGGATATGTTTAAGTTATTTTTGAATACAGTTCACCACATGACGTCGTTACTTGACTGGCACTTGTAAGCAGATTCAAAGAGATAAAATGAGGATAAAGACTTGAAAGAATCCTTAATTTGCACCCGGGGCATCTCAATTCTCGGTGGTAAAAGACAAATTAAACATTTCGGTACGCGTAAAAAGCAGCAGGACAGGAGGCTTGAGCTAAAGAGCTGGATGTTTTTGCCAGGAATGTCGTACGGAGAGTCTATATTTTGCTTTACTCTTTTGTAATGGGAAATGTATTTCCTGATGCAGTATATTGGGGTTGTATATTGATGTACTTAGCTTAGTTACTCTTATTTCGGAATGGTCTGTTAGCTAGAGGCACAAGTATGAGTGCCTTAAGACCTTAACTTTGTTGTTTATCTTAATTAGGGGGAAAAAAGGAACAAGCTTTAAAAGGAGCTTTAAAACGATTGCAAATATTGCAGATTTGCAGTCTTGTATAAGCAGGGGCGGATCCAGGATTTTGGATCAGGGGTAGCGTTATAATACAATAGCATCGGATGCAAAAAAAAAAAAAAAAAAAACAGTAAGTACTAAATTCACAATGCTTCAAAATTCAAATACAACCAATAACAAAATACTTTAATTAATTTCTTTTAACTATTATTCATGGTGAGTTATCAAATTTTGTAATAGATATACAATCTCATCAAGACGTGCATCTAAGAATAAACCATCGCCAAATTACATTGGCTTGGTTGAGTTGGAGGAAAAAGTTTGAGATATCCCTCTTTTTGTTTCTTTTTATGATTGTAAATTACATTTATACACACATAATACAAGAATTAACTAATCAATTAGTGTTTTCTTACTCTGGTTATATTAAAAAAACAACTTTACAACTCAAAACACAAATTCACAACATCACAATTTGTATGAATGTATCTAATTCAAAAATTATAATGCACCATTAGCTACCTAGAACAGCAAAGTATACGAATTCTTCATTACTTTTTCAGCATAAAAATCATTAACACAAATACTGATTATCAAAATTATCTCAAAACTCAACCAACAAAAACGAGGGGAAATCAGAATCATTATACCTGACCCTTTTCGCCGACGATAAGCAAATCGTCCGAATCGTCTTCCAAATCCTTAACCTCATCTTTCTGCTTCTTTTCTTTATCCGGGTCACCATCCAACACCACACAATCATCATCATCACTTTCATCATTGTTGAGCACCAAATTTCTGGGTTTTTTTGGGTTCTGAACTATAAGTCTATAACTTCACCCACCACAACGACGTCGTCTGAATCATCACCATCATCATCAACAACAACATCCTTATTATTAATAGCACAGTAAAAAAAACCGCCATTGGAGATGGGGTTATGATCTTCAGCACCAACATCTTCCAAAAGCTTCGTTACCCAATCGAAATTATCGGCCATGGAAGAATTATCGAAGCCCACTTCATCGTCGGAACTTAATTCGAAAATTAGGGTTTGGTCCATTGAAATTATTGCTTAAAAAATATGGAATTTGGGAGAAGAAAGTTTAGGGATTTGTTGGGGTTTGAGAGGATTGAAAAACCCATGAAGTAGAAAGAAGAAAGAGGGGAGTGAGAGTAGCAAGAAAAGGGGGAAAATTGTGGGAGCTTAGCCATGCCTTCCCAATCGATGTTCTTCCCAATTTTGTTGGTGGTTCAGGCGAACGGAGAAACCACTGCCGGTAATCAAAGAGGTGAAGAGAATCTAGAACGTTGAAGAAGTAAAGGAGACACCGACGACCGACGAAGTTTCCGAGAGAAACTGAGGTCTGAGAGAGACAGAGAGTAGAGAGGTTTTGAATCTGAGAGAATGAGAATGGACGGCGCCCGCGTTAGTTTAGGGTTTCTTTTGTTTTTCAAATTTTTTTTTTTTTTTTTTTTTGGGGAAAAAATGCGGAAGACGCGCTACGTCTTCTACATTCTTAAGTGGTTCCGCCACTGTGTATAAGTGTATTCCTCCAGTTGATGTGGAGTGGGCTACCATAGGGATTAGGGACCAAACCGAAAAGTTGAATAAAGCAGGGCAAACACTGCATACTCTTGGTTTTAGGTACCAAAGATGTTTTTTTACCTTTAATTTGCAGTTTGCTGTAGGAGCAGTGATACCTCTATGTCTATCAGCTAGAGGGCAAATTGCCCTCTAGCAAGGACCCATGTGCAAATATATGAAGTTGGAGGGGAGTACTTTATAAAAGAAAAGAATGTACTGCAATGAAAAAGTAGGTGGTTGACAAGCAATTTACTATTCCTTGAAAAGTGTGTAAAAACGTTTGAAAATTCTGAACATGTGTACGGATAATGTACTTAGAGCACCATTATTGATGAATGAAAAAAAGATCATCTCACTCTCTTTTTAACTTTCTCTCTCTAAAAAATTACATCCAACAATCTTTTCCCACTTTCTTCTTAACAATTAACCAAAAACAAGATCATCCTAACTAATTTTACCTATCCAACTACTTTTTTACCCCACCCAATTATTTTTTCTCTCTCATCACCCAACCACCACTATACAATATTTTTATTATTTACTTTTTAATAATATTTAATATTTATTACTAATTGATAAAAAAATTAATTAAATAAATACATAATTAGCGGTTTAGCATTAACTAAATTAAATGCACAAAAATATTGTTTATTTTTTGTAGAGTGTAAAAGTAGAAGATATTTCATATAAAATAAGCATAGTTATAGAAAATTAGTAAATAGCTAGAAAAAAAAATTTGTCCAAAATATTACAAAATGGGTCTCTATTTGTAGATCTTTGAAAAATAGACTAATAGAGCCATTGGTAATTTTTTTATTTTTTTTGGCTTTGTATTTTTTAAGATATTGCATTTTTAATATTTGTAATTGTATTATTTATCTAACCTGTCAGAATTTGACAAGTGTCAAATTCTGACGCACGCGTCAGAAAATCTGACCAAAAGTAATTTTTTTTGGCTTTCCCCAAGCCAAAACGACGAGTTTTGGCTGAAGCTCAGCCAAAACTCGTCGTTTTGGCTGGGGAAAGCCAAAAAAAATTAGTTTTTGTCAGATCAGGCGGTGGGTCCCACTCCCACGCCTGATCAAGTTTTCACTCGTCCCATACCATTTTTTTTTTCCAATCAACACATGATCTTTGTTTCAATCATCAATAAGAGCACCCAAATAAGATCAAGTACTTGATCTTATTTTTTCAATCATCATTAAGGATGCCCTTAGATGTTGCAGCAATATTCTTAACGTATCTACCCTTTCAAAAATGTAATAGCACAAGTTCTTTTTATTGAAAACACTTGTTTCACTATTGAAAACACTTGTTTCACCATTGAAAACACTTGTTTACTTTAGTACTGCAAATAAAAACACGTGTAATAAAGGAGGTTTCAAATACAAGTATTGTGGGTTGGCACAAGACCTTACTGTATTGTACCAAGGATCCTCGGCCCGATCAGATGACTTCCTATCTCCCACATAGGCACTCAATGTTCAAATCTTGGTGAAGATAATTTCAATATTGTTGGGAGGGAGGGTTTGGGGCTTGTTGGGCTTGGGCCTATGGGTGAGTGGCGCATGCGGCGTGCTAGCCTGGAGAAATTCATCTTACCACGGGTTCCCGGAAGGGGCTCAAAAAAAAAAAGACCCTATTGTATTGTTGTAAATCTTGGTGTGTTTAATTTTGATAAACCCTTGTTCATGTGTGGTGGTAACGTGTTCACTGGAAGATATTAATTGATATATGACAACGGTAATATTTTTAAAACAAAATGTCAACAACTTTTTCAACATTTCTTTTTTTTTTTTTTTTGAGGGGATTTTCAACATTTCAGTATTATGCAATATTTTTTGTCAACTTTCCGTACAGATGTTCAGCATTTCCGAAGGTTTTTTTCCACTTTTCAAATGACTAGGTCAGCACCTTACTTTTAAAATTTGCAAATGGGTCTTCCCTCTAGCTGTTAGTGTTTTATCACTACTCCTTGCTGTAGATGGTGTGTAGCCTACAACCTAGAGGAAATGTGGAACTCAAAGTTCTTCTAGCTTTATGACTACCCAAAAAACACTAAAAATCTTTACTCAAAGTTCTTTGCCATAATGGTTCAGTTCCTATTAGTATGAATGATACAAGTCGGACAATTTTTATACATAAGTATAATTTATAAAACTCAGTGTTAACATACAAGATATTATTGCATTTGTCTCGATATATATTCTTTATAAATATCAATTTTTATAACATTTTAGTAAGAACAATTAGAGTTATTAATGGTTAAAATTATACATTGACATATGTACAAGTTAAAACAGAGCATCTATTTGAAATAAAGGGACCTAGTAGAGACATTGTAGCACTGAGAAAAAAAAGTAAATAAAAAACATAGACATTAAATATAAGTGAAAGTTTACTAAATACAAGATTCATTAAACAATATTAAAATCATTAAAAAACTTTAGTGCCTTTGTTTTAATATATCACATCTAATCTCTCTCTTCCCTATTACCAAAGTTTTCACCTTTATAGTGTGCTCATTCTTCTACTGCTCTTCGCATCCATCAATGTTCTTTTTTATTTTTTGCGAAGGTAACATCGATCCATGTCGGCAATTTGACTATTGGATATTTATAAAAGTGTTTGGTAAAATAAACGGTTTATGTTGGTTGTTTAGTGCAAAATGGATGCAAAAACTAAAAGCCAATACCAAAAGCTAATAAAACCAGTTTTTTACTATTGCTGAAAAACTAGCTTTTCAGCTAACTATAAAGTCATTTACCAAACACTTTTTTTGAATAGTTGACCAAGTAAAAAAGCCAAAAGTCAGTGAAGAAACCATTAAAAGCTATTTACCCTACACTACCATGGTTTACATGACTGCATATATTATAAATTATGTTCATATTTTGATATATTTAAGATATTGTCACTTGTTGCAAGCTTGCAAATCTAGATGATTAACCTAGTGGTCTTTTATAAAAGAACAAAAGTAGGAAAAACGTTGGAGCGAACACTAAATGAAAGTTGTGAAAATTCTTCCACATTTGATAATCATGTACACATGAATTGCAATCTGTTTCGTAATTGTAATACTAAAAAAAATTCAACCAAAAGAATTCAATTTTGCAAAATTAAATATCCAGAAGTGAAAGTAACTCAACAAATAAAATATGGTCCATCAATAACTTGTGAGTACATTAATTCTTTTTCAGAAAAAACATTTTTTTTTCTTCCCTTTTTGTAAGGTTTGAAGCCCTGTTGTATTAATACTTCTAACAAGTTAACAAGTTAGAAAATGTATCCTAGCTATCCCTCTTAGTGTCCGTGGTGGTGATGATGCTTTTATGTGGGCTTATTCACAGGAGGGGTGTTATACGGTGAAAACCGCATATATGTTGGGTAAGGGGGGAAACTTAGATGACTTTCATGGAGCTTGGGTTGATCTTTGGAAACTCGACATTTCGCCTAAGGCTAGGCATTTTATGTGGCGAGTGTGTACGAACTCTCTTCCTGTCCGTGCTACACTCAAAGCTAGGCATCTCTTGGATGCTGCCCCTTGTCCATGGTGTCCTGATGAAGATGAAACAATGTTTCATGCTCTGATGGGGTGCAAGCGGATTCGTCCTTTGTGGCAGCAGTGTGGGTGCGAGGAGATGGTCCAGGTTAATGCCGAAGTGGATGCTCTTGAGCTGCTGGCTCGATGGATGAAGATGGACCCAAAGATGGTGCAACGAGGCTGTTTTCTAGCATGGAATATTTGGTTTGAGAGAAATAAATTCGTGTTCGAGAACAAGAGCACTCCTCTTGAAGTCCTTGCTCAACGAGTTTTCCGCCAATGCGAAGATCACAATGTATATGCTCAATGTATTTATGCAGGCTCGACAAAGCGGGTTACTCCTAGCCCCAACTCTTGGTGTGCTCCGTCTAGTGGCTTAATCAAAATCAATACCGATGCCTCGTTGAGCGAGGAAGGAGTGATTCGATTAAGCGCTGTCGCCCGAGATAATAATGGACAGGTCTTATTTTCGGCAGTGCGTAGGACTCGGGCTTGGTGGCCTTCAAATGTTGCGGAAGCCAAAGCCATCCACATGGCTCTATGCTGGGCGAAAAAGCAAGGTCTGACGGATATCATTCTCGAGTCTGATGCTCAATTTATTGTTACATGCCTCTCTCATGCCTCTATCTACTTCTCTGATCTGGATGCTATCCTTGGAGACATCATTGCTTTGTGTTCTAGTTTTAATTCTATCTCTTTTACTCATGTTAAACGAAGTGGGAATTTTGTTGCACATCATCTAGCGACAGTAGTGCCGTTTGGGTATGAGCAATGCTGGGTTAATCACTGTCCAAGCATTGTCTCTCCTTATGTACTTATGGACGCTTTGTCTATTGGTTAATTAATACATTTCTTGTTTCCCTTCAAAAAAAAAAAGTTAACCAATCTAGCTTAACAATCAAACCCTAGTAAAGAGCCGTTAAATGAATTTTATCCCATGACCTAAAGGTCAAAAGGAGCATCCTTTACCACTATGCTGACTGTAGGGGTGTGCAAAAAGATCCGATCCGATTATCTGCCGATCCGATCCGAAATTTCGGATATCCGATCCGGGTTTTTTATTTTCGGATATTTCGGATCGGATATCCAGAAAAAAAAATCGCATTTTCGGATCGGATTTTTTGTGTTTCGGATAATCCGAAAATCTGAATTTTTAAATTTTCTATTTAAATAAACTATCAAAATGGGCTTTAGTCTAGAAAACCCTAAATCTAACTGTAAGTGTCTCTCTTCAAGCCTCACTTCACTTCAAGCATCTGCTCCTCTTCATTTTCTTTCGACTGATTCTTTCGCTGTTATATTTTCATTGGCCATGTCCTGAAATATTTTCTTGCCGCATAATTTTGGAATACTGGATCGGAAGGTCCTGGTTTTTGTTGGCAAAATCTTGCTAATATTGATGGCTCATGTTAATCTGAATTATCTAATGTTGAGAAGATATCGAGGTAGACAAGAAATATCAAATGCTGCTACATTCTCAAGTCAAGTGGAAGCAAATTTTCTTCACTAATTTTATAATTCCTACTGGTTCACCACTTCATAGAGCTACTGCCTCCTTCACACATTTTATTTTTTTATACATATATATGGGTATTGGGAAGCAAGTATATGGCAACATTATCTGAAATTTGAAGAAATAAAAATTAGTAACCGGGTCAGATTTCGGATATTCGAATCGGATATCGAATCCGATCCAAATTTTCGGATATCCGAAATTTTCGGATCGGATCCGGATCACATTTTTGGTGATCCGAATTTTCGGATACCCCTAATGCTAAGTAGTTCTTGGTCCTTATCATCGGTGCAATCAATATTGATCATCAATATCATTTCCTATCTTATATCACAATTATATGTACTTTCCTTATTTTTTATTCTTGCATCATTTTTCTAAAACAGAAATTGCATATTACTTACATCATTTCTTATGACAATATATTCTCTTTATCTCTACTGACTCCTAGCACATCTCTTAAATAATTGTTCTCTCCTAGGCCCTAGCTCCTAGCACATGGGGGGTTCGATTTTCATCTATCTTTATTTCTCTCATCTCCTTAATAATTATGCAGGTAATAAAAAAAATGTCACACTTAATTATAAGTTGAGGTAATGTGACAAATTTTCAAAGGGAGGACAGCGTGAGTGCGTGACAATCAATTGTCTTTTTTTTTTTGATGGCCGACAGTCAATTCTAAATGGAGAGTGTCACATTAGCTAAATAGAAGTATAATTAAATTTAGAGTAATGTGAACGGCTAAAGAACAGCTATAATTCATAATGGAATAATGCAAGATGGTAAACTTGGAAGCTCATGTTGTGTGACTGTGTCTCTACAGTTCACCAAAAGCACCAAATAGAACAGGAACCAAAACTGATTGCGTGCTGGAGTTACATGACATTTTTGGCAAAAATTCTGGAAAGAAAACAAAGAGACATCAACACCATGTACCTAGAATTAGAAATCAAAATGTTCAGTTAAATTACAGGTGCATGCCACAAGATTAAGTTCATAGGATCAATACTATGGTTCTCAATTAAGGTCAATCATAAGCAGAATCGCGCAACCAAATCTCCAGAAATAAGTAAACTATCCTTTGCATCAATTCTTCAAGTCATAAAAGCAAGCGAATGGCTGTGCTTATTTGTACCTCAATGCCCTCAACAAATCACCTACATTACACATTATAGTCATGAATGGGATTTATAGATTGCCAATTATGATTGCTTCATATCATTAGTTTGCATATTTATTTATACTACCAGAATTCTGGTGTGGCGATATACTGTAAGATTGGAAATCTTAAAGGCGACTAAATGTCAAGTAATTTATACCTCATGACGCTTTCTTGCCTCCCATCTGGGATAGCAAAGAGGACAATTGGCTTTGAACGTCTCACAAAGGGAACATCACATCTGAAGTAGCCCTTCCTCTCTAACTGAATAACTTCTCCATGTTTCAGATTTCGCATGTTTGCATCTCCAATTGCCAAAGTCTCCTTCTTTGTGACAGGGTTCAGCACGTCAAGGAAATCCTCATCCTCTTCCACCTTAACTCGAGTAAAAACAAGAAAGTTGATTAGACAAACACCTTATATTCCTCATATTATATTCACTTATTATTGTTATTTTTATTATTATTATAATAGCAGCTATCTGGCCTTAAGAGGATGTCAGAAGAGACGAAAAATGCACAATTTTTTTGTTAGACAAAACAATAATTATTTTGAGCAAAATACGTAAAAGGTAACCTCATATTGACGAAAGGGGCAAATTCTTGTGCATTTTGCTTAAATTTGATGTTTTTTTTGGTGTAAGTAATACCTAGTCTAACCAAATGCAGATGGTCTGATGGGAGACCGCTGTGAAAAATATACCTTCTTTTTGGAAATCAGATAATCGAACTCCATGAGTTGAAGTTTGACTAACTCATCTATCTCAGGCAACCAGGTCAGCTTTAACTTGGTGGTCTTGACTGATCCTTCTAAATTTAGAACCCCTATTAACTGCACAACGTTTCCAGCATCGTCCTTCTTGATCTCTTTGATAATGGCATTCCCCCAGTCCATAAAAGTTACTTCTTCATTGGCGGAGATGGCCTCTGCATCAGCATAATCAATCCATATGTTCTTAGTGTACGTTGTGCACTTCTCTCCAGCACCTTCATACTTTTTATGGCGGGGTATGATACGAGTAAACGGGTGGTCCGGGCCATCAGTCAGAGTCACCAAAACACGGCGCTCCTCAATTACTGCTGTATGTCTAGCACACACAGGATCAATAATCTTTTTATTTATGGTCCAAAGCTTATCCCATTCCATGAGATTGAGATTTTTGGAAGCACCCTGCAGCAAAGAAAATTAACTGAAGTATGTAAGAATCGAAATAAAGCCAAGACTTGAGATATTTTCTAAGCTACTAATTGCAGATCATGATCTATTTTAACTGATAAGAATTAAGAAAGGCTAAAGTCACTTCCCTGTCAAAAAAGAAAAAGAAGTCAGCCATCACACCTGCTCAAGTATGAACTGGATTAAAGCCTCGATCTTCAGCCCTCTACGGACAATGCCTTGCACGGTGGGAAAACGAGGATCATCCCAGCCATCCACCTTTCCGTTTTGGACAAACCAGAGAAGCTTGCGCTTGCTAAGAAGAGTATATACCATATTTAGTCGGCTAAATTCATATATCATAACTTTTCTTAGTCCCATATCCTGTTGAATCCTGAAATATTGGGCATTTCGATCATGGTATTCACTAGACCTAAGAGCATGTGAGATACCTTCTATGGAATCTACAAATGGACAGGCAAAGTCATAGGTCGGGTACACCTTATACTTGGACCCTATCCGATGATGAGGCATCGGATTGCATCTGTAGTAAACAGGGTCTCGCAATGATTTGTTTGGATCCTGCATATCCAGCTTGCCTCTGATGCAGCACATTAAACCCCTATCAGATCCTGCAATCATTTCCTTCCACAATTCCAGGTTCTTCTCCACACTATTATTTCTGCATTTTGATTCAATCCCCTCCATTCTTTCTTTCTGCATTTGCTCACGTGGTGTATCATCAACATATGCCTTACCCTGGTGGATTAAATTCTCAGCCATTTCCATCAACTGAGGAAAATAATCAGAAGTATATGTAACAGCATCATAAACAATGCCTAAAGTCTCAATATCCTTAAGAAGGTTCTCAACAAACTCATTACTCTCCTTGGCTGGATTTGTGTCATCGAAGCGCACAATCAGCCGACCTTTATACGTTTCAGCAAAATATTTATTCAGCAAAGCTGCTTTTGAGTGCCCAATGTGAAGATACCCACTAGGTTCCGGAGCAAACCTTACACAAACTTTCCCAACTTCAGCACCGGGAAGCTCTACTTTAGGTCGGCTAGGTGCTTTAGCCTTTTCATTGATGTCACTACCAGAGCTCTTTGATTCATTTCTAGACTCTTGGTCTATCGATTTCCCAGTCACTGGCTTCCCTAGGCCCTTCTTCCCAACATGTGCTTGCAAGACCTCATTCAAAGCACTGAATTCAGAGCTAAAAGAGTTGTACCAACGCACCAAGTTTTGGTATTTCTTGTTGGACTTTCTCAAACTCTCCCACCTTTGGCCAGTACCTAAAAAAAAGAACTCATCGAAAATGACATAGTAATTTCAACAACTTCAAAACAGGAAATGTTTCAAAACTGTGCAAAATAAGAACTCATATATAAAAGCGCAAATCTTCAGCTCCTACAAAAAAATCTCAGGCAATAAATCCAAGAACCAACAGACTATCTAATTGTGCAAGATACTGACTGAAGCACCCAATAATTATGCTACAAAGGGACAAATCATAGCACATACCACACTCTTAAAAACTACAGAAAAAACCTGTGCAGATAAGGTGCTTCCCTGTCTAACGATCGGTGAAGACCTATTTAAATTTGAGAGATGTAACTTATGACTTCCATCCATCCATCCGACACTGTGGATGCAGCAAAAAACCTAAAATCCTACCTTATCACAGGCTGATATACAAGGGAAACAATGCAGAGATGTAGATACTGTAATTCAATAATTCATTTTACACCCTCAACAAAAGATAAAATGGATACGCATGGGTCCCTGGAAACATCACTTGCTCCTTTATCAGTCAAAACTCAAGATTTGTTATCTGCAAGACCTTATCACTAGTAGGAGTATGCTGGACATGAGGATTGAAAAGACTGGCAGAAAGTTATCAATACAGGATAATAACCAAATATTCCATGTCCACAAATGGTGCACACAGAAGTTGGGGAAATTTCTACTCTCATAATGGAATAAGTCAAACTTCTCAATTACTTGCCTCTACTTCTAATCTATTCTGAAGAAGGTGCCAGATATTACATTTCAGTGAAAGGCTAAGGCTGCACAAATACAACCACCTGAGCCAACATACACTAAAGCCACCTAATGAGCAGTGGGGAATAAACAGTACTGTAATTAAGCTTAAGCAAATAAAATATTCCTTCTTCACCTCTGCTGCTAAAATTTCTAACCTAACATGTCCCTCTCCTATACAGCGAATCCAGAAATTCCCTATTACATTTAATGTGATGCGGTAGAGCGAGGGGAATGATTCTACCAAATTGAGAACAATTTAAGATATATGCACAACAGCAGAAGGGAAGCATTATGATAAAAAAGGATCTACCTAACTACATCTACCCAGATCGTCTAATGCATAGAAGAGTGTCCAAAACATGGTCTTTGGAATCTCTAACAAATATGAATTTAGGTGAAACTGTCCTTCATATGATACACACAACCCTAACTACACAAGAAGACCAAATATGAAAATTGCATAGCACTTAGGTAATAAAAAAAACCACATCAGAAATTCAAAGTTCTCATAATTACGCTGTAAAACATCTATTTAAACATTAGTATCAATACCAGTAAGGGCAGCCCACAAAGAGATGTCTGCAATCGTCACAGAATGGCCAACTAAAAAGGTGTTAGTCAGTAAGTAGGTATCCAGATAACTGCAACCCGCTTCAAACTCCGATCCTTTGTCGAGAACGGGTAGATAATCCAACAATACATCAATCTGTAGTGAAATGCAAATTGCATCAAAAACAAAGTTTAGACTAAAGCACCCAAAATCGTCATGACTAAAATATGTAGAGAATACGGGAAGATAAACCTGTGCAGCCTGAAGTGGGTCCTTCCCATAAAGATTCAAGTTACTTGCAACTCTGCCTATATATCGCAGAAGAACGAAAGTCCCACGTAGCTTTGAACTATTGTAATAGTCAGAACACAAGAAAGTAAGAAACAGTGAAGTTCAAGAACTGTGTGGTAATTCGCTAATGAACAAAAGGAGCCAAGTATTATTTTATCTGTGAGGTAAATCCCATTAACCCATGATAAGTTGCATACAGTCATACTAAGAATAAAGTATACAACAAAAGAACATGTATATGCAATCCAAAGTTAGCTGCCGCCACCGCACCCTCAGTCAATTTTTGGTTGATCGGAGATAAAGAGTGACATAAAAATTCACACAGCCATCCAAACAGCAATGAGTTCAATCAAATTCCTCACACATTCTGCTGTAGCAAAATCAATTAAATGAAGATCCACAACTCTTAGGCCTTATTAGTCAACTACTAATAGCACCCAAACAAACTAAGGCCTTTTCTTGAACTGATTGCTCTTTTGATACAAAGTCACAAGTCTCTTAATTCAAAAGGAGGGTAACAAATTTGTGTCATAATCTGCATGGAACGTTCATATAAGTATCTATGGTAATGCATCTATTTTACCAGGTAAACAGTTTTTCCTCACTGAATCCCATTACCACTTCACTAGTAAACACACATTATTGGAGGTGAATTACCATAGCTTTCTCACAAAATCTTCCATATAAAATTACAAATATTAATCATCATTCCCTTCTTTTATAACCTTGTACCCAATCCCAATACATTTTATCTCATTTTTGTGTAATACAATAACATAATATTGAACATTGAGAAAATATTGCAACTTTGCTCCTGTTAGTTGCATTTTCTAAACTTCAAGATCGTTATTTAAGCGAAAATTATCAAGTAAAACACAATTTGGGGGGGGATCTAATTCCTCGCTATGTAGCTAAAAGAACAACAACAAACAAAGGAAATTATAATAATCAGATAAGAATTATTACCCATTAGAGAAGACAAACTGAGGAACAGAGCCAGATGGAAGAGATGAATCAAAGGAATTCAAAACCCCAGAAATTTTAGCTGCAGCGATGACTGATAACGGCGGATTATCAGCTGCAAACAACAGCTTAATCTCCATTTCTTCAACGGAAAAGTTACAGCGAATATTGAATTTTCAACACCAGTTTGAATATACTGAGAATTACAATGTTTAACTATTTACTGTAGCTGGAATTTGGGCCCTGGAATATGAGAGAAGAAATTTCAATGAATCTACAATGTACAGAAAAATGGAGAAAAAGAAACAAGTATGGACTTTTTACAAAGCCACCATTTGAAGTTTTGAACATCACATTTTATGAACTTTTTGTGCTACAAGTATCAAAAAACCGATTTATGAGTTTCATCCATCTTTATATTCCATGCATCTTACAACTGAAGCTCATAAAAACAAATATATATTGAAAATAATAAGCTTGAGTTGCCAACAAGACTTAATTCTTCAATCATAGCAGATAGAAAATAGAAGCATTGAAAATATAAAAAAAAAATCAACCAAATTCAACAAAATTGAACGAGATAACACCAATGGACAAACGAAACAAACCCTAAGTGAATCAATAGCCAAAACCATAAAAAACTAACATGAAATCCACAAAATCAAACAAAAAGTAACCCTAACAACAACCAAATCACCAAAAAAAAAATGGAAGACAATATAAATATTATAAGACTCGAATCTTTACCACAAAATCGACGAAATGAAGGTTGAATGTGGAGCTTGACAAAATATTCGAAAAATGAGTGTTTTAGTCCGATTATTCTACTGTGATTCTCTCAAATTTCTCATTCCTTTTTAGCAAGATGAGGCTAACGCTGAGGCTGCTAGCTATATAAATGAGCAGGGTTAACTGGTTTTTCCAGGTGTTAGGCGATGGTTTTTTATTTTTGTTATTGCCGCATAATGTTTTGGACCCTATCAACTGGTTTCATATTTCTTGTTCAAAAGTTTAAAAGAAAAAAAAAATTGGTTTGATATTTCACCTCAGTCACCAATACTTTTCCAATCACTTCAATCCTCAATTTTCCAATATTGTTTTTTTGGTGGGTAGAAAGTTACATGATTAATGATGTAGATAAATTTGTCTGGATTTGTGTGCTATTCTGTAACACTTTACTAACTAAATTAGCTGGCATCCACTTAATTGTTGATATGTAAACATACACTAACCAATTTTACTAATTGCCTTTGTATGGAGCTAACAGGATTCTTCTAATTTTACACGAGAAGCATCCCTTATTTAATTTTGACCAATCCCCTATATTTAATTTTACACCAGATCTAGTATTCGTGATTCGGTGGTGGGTCTTTATCTTGCAGGCTTCGAGTTATAGGTCCATTTATATGAAATCATACAGCGAAAAGGCCTAGTCTTATGAGAAGGCATCATACGGGATGTTTACTCGACAATAAAAATCTTGTTGTATTCAAGGCGATAGCTCATGCATCACAAACTGCGTCAATTGACAGTCGATCTTCAACATCATTACTAATGTAGAGCTGGACCTTACTCAACTCGGTATAACTTCCTTCGATCACAGGCCAATCAAGTGATAGATTTTGTCGCTTAGGCCATCCCAATCATGTTGTAGTATATTGGTTATCTACTTCTCTTCCTGTAGTGATGTGTTGTCTCTTATCACCCGTAGAAAAGATGACATAGGTTGTTCCTTTGTTAATGAACAACCTAGTATACTGACAGAATATCAACTTTATATAGTTTTCATTATCTGATAATAATTAAAATATATATATGTACATTAACAAACAAATCTACCTAGTAAGTACTTCATTTCACAAGTTGACAAATGAGGTAGGAATCCATTCAGTTAGGAGTAAGAGCATGTACAATGGGCTAGTTTTAGGTTGGTCTAGCAAATAGTAAAGCTAGTTTTACTTAGTTTTTTTTATTGGGGCACTTGGCCCTTTGGGTTGATTGGTCTGGATTTCCATACCATATGCACCTTGGATGGAGTGCACAAGACAAATCAAAATCAGCCGCGTAGCAAAGAAGTCTGGCGAGAAAAATATTATGGGCCCGCTGAAACGCATCGCATTGAAGAAAAAGGGAGAAAGAGAGACAGAAGAAGGAGTGAAATGCTTAACTGAAAGAAAATGCTGGGCCCAAAGCTATGGATTGCTGTTAGTGGGTCTGACGCGCGTTAGAGCCCACTGATCAGCGAATCCCGTGCTGCCACGCGGACTGCTTTTACTGTCCTTCTTTGCTGATGTCTTCAAAGGCCATTTATACAACATTAAAATTTTGTAACCTTAATGTAAAAAAATCAAGTTATAATATAAAAAAAAATTACAATATCGGCTATAAAATATTTTTATCTATAAATTGAGCCCAAATTTCATATATTTTACCACACTTCTTCCCAACCTATTTTTTTCTAATTACTGTCTCCTACCTATTATTACTTATACTAATTACTCCCAAAATAATCCAAATCACCCATAAAATCCCCAAAATAATCTGTTCGTTGTTTTTAATTTATAATGTCAAGTTAACGTAATTTAATTTAACGTAATTAATTTAAGGTAATTTAATGTAACTAATTTAATTTAACGTAATCTAATTAGCTTTTATTAATTTAAATTATCTATTTCATATAAAAATAAACATTTAGGTAGGAGAGAGAGTATATGGTGGGGTATGATAAAAGTAGGAGAGAGAAATAGAAAAATCAAGTAAGACCAACCAAACCATTGTGAGAAAAAAAAGATGAGTTGGTGAGAGTTTTAGTGGGATGTGAGGTGTAAGAAAGAGGGAAGGAGAGAGAATGGCAAAAATTCAAAGACTAACCAAGACCAACCAAACCATTGTACATGCTCTAAGGTCATGCTCTTTTGGGTACAGTTTCAATTCATTTCAACTACTTTCCACTTACAATTTTACTTCAATTCAGTTCAACTACTTTCCACTTACAATTTAACTTCAATTCAGTTCAGCTCGTTTCAGTTTAATTCATTCCTAAAAGAACAGGACGTAAATATGCCCAAAGAATCGTTTCAAACAATTCAAGACAATTACGATCGATTTGACGACATCAAGTTTAACACAACAATCTCGTGTCTCGACCAAACCAGTAAGAAACGACAACAGAGTTAAATTGCTGTCTTTCACCAACAAAATCTTCCATCACTCTCCCTTCCAAGCACCATCCATCCTCCTTTTCAACAACTCTACCCCTTCATTCTAAAAAGCAACATACTCTTTCCTTTCATTTCCTTTCAACAACACTTCATCTCAAAACTCAAACTTCACCAATCACCATGGAAGGGTAAGCAAGCAACTTTCTCTCTCTCTCTTTCTCTAATTCTAACTTTTTATCAAAATCTAACACTAACCCACATATTCTCTCTCCTCAAATTGCAGATCCCAGTTCTACCCAGATCCCCCAACTCAACGAAGCTACACAACCACAAGCGTTCACGTGACCGCCTTAGACGGTCTCGTAAACGTAAACTCCCTCTTCACAATCGCCGTATTCGTCGGCCTTTCCCTCACCACACCCGGCCAACGCAGCCTCGAGAATCGCACCTCTTGCGACGCCGGCAACGACGTTGCCAAAAAACTCCTCGTCTTCGAAGTCGTCTCCTTCAGTTTCTTCCTATTCTCTTCTTTGGTTGCGCAGGGATTAAAACTTGCTATCAATATTTTAAACAGTAAAGATGTTGATGAAGTTTTTAGAGCTCATATTAATAGTAAAGTTTTGAGGGTAGGAATGTTGGGTTCTGCTGTTGGAAGTGTTATGGGGTGCTTGTTTTTAATGTTGTCGATGGTGAATGTTATTGAGATTAGGTTGGGTTTGTTGAGTTGTGGGAGTAAATCTTCTGGTCATGCTGTTGCTGCTTTGGTTGTTCTTGTTACTTCTGCTCTTTTGGTTTATATTTCTACTGCTCTTTATGCTTTCTTGCATTGATTTATCATGTATTGGGAGTTGTGTAAAATTTGTTGAGGAATTTCAAACAAGTTTGCTCTCTTTTGTCATCATTTCTTAATGTTCTTTGGTAAATTTTATCTGGTGATATATGGTAGTTGTTTTTATTTTTGTTTGGTAAGGAGAATTGTCTTGGAAGAAGGGGGAGAAATTGGGGATCCTTCTTGCAAGGGATGAAAATCGAACTCCTGTAATAGGAGTGAAAGGAGGGTCTCACAACCATTAAGCCAACCTTGATCCTCAAAATGTGTGGAAATTCTATTGGTGATCTATGGTAATATGTTCGGTTGTATATTATTGGTTATATTTTCGAACTTCGTTCTGCAAATTTTGTGTAGTTTGGGAATTTAGCTGCTTTCCATGGATAGTGTTGGATTGCAAAACTAGTCATGAAGGCATGAAAGGCTGCTGCCTTTCGTTAAATATGCAATTAGAGCTGAAATTGGTTGATGGAGTTGGTGGTAATAGAGCATTAGTGGTACGACTTAGCTAGACAGTAGACAGTCTGATTGGAGACCAGCGGAAAGTGCAATTGATTCGATTTTGATATCGAACGAGCTTAGCAGTTAGCGCACTTCAATCAACAGCGTAAGTGAAGATGCAACTACTTGCAAGAATACCCTGGAATTTCTGGTGTGCTTGGGGGATCTATTCAAACAATATGATCTGTTTAGCAAGTTCCATGTCCTGACTTTAGAGCTGACAGCAAACATTGATCCTGCAGGTACAGAATTACTGTACTGTTGGGTGGAGTCATTTGACAGTTAAGGACATAATTTTTTTATATAATCCAGCGTCATTTATGGTCGAGATTATCATTGGAGTTCCGCATTGAAACCAGAAGTTCGTTAAGTGGTCGAGAACTCTTCCTTTCGAGTTCCGATAATGGGTCTTTTAGCATGAAGTCTGATCTTTGCCAGTGTTCATCACTTCTGAATTTTTTTAGAGCTCACTAGGCTAACACTACTTTTATGTTTAATCTTCACCAATCGTAGTATTAATAGAGTTTCAAAACTACAAGTCTACAATATACTAAGTGTATAAGTAGTATAACCATCCCTAGATGTTTACTTGCAGAAAATGAATAATGTGACAAATACTACACTCAAGTATGCCATCAAACAAAAAATAAAGTGAAATTATGAAATGTACAAAAAGACTGAACTATGGGAATTGGGAACAAAATAGGTTTATTGATGTAACAGTTGAAAATCACACATATGAATGGGAAAAAAAAAACTTTCTAATGATGCCTAAGAGGAAGAATCACTTTCAAATATTATTTTTCAATGCTTTAGATGCCTGATATTCTATTTTCAGTATCAGTAAGTTTGTTTTTATTAGCATAATTCATAATTTAGTCTTTTTTGTACATTTCCTATGTTCAATTTTTATTTATTTGATGACACAATTTTAGTGTATTTTTGTCGGAACGATCTTAGCAAAAAAGGTTACTTCTTTTCAGATTTTTCTCTGAAAGTAATTGTTTTTGTAAGGCAAGTATCAGGTGAGTTTACAATGTTTGACATTGAATCACGCAACACACTAGCATTATAAAAGGAGGGGAAAATGAAAAGAAACTCTACCGTGCAACTGTGCAACTTGTGAGTAGTAAGTAGTTCCAGTATTGCAACTTGCGCAAGAAAAAATGACTAATTATCAAATCAAGGAGTATTTACCGCTGTGAACAGTGGATATTGTTGCCTCAGAAAAATCATCACCATATATTTTTTTAGGAAAAAAGAAACAAAACAAAAGGCAACTACAATTTTAACTGCTAATCGCAGTGAATCTCGATATTCAATCCCGAATCCTGATCCTTGATCAATGGAGTATGATTTTCAACATTTATATGAATACAGAGTTTCTAAGCTAATATCCTAAGCTATGCTATTCTAGGTATATAATTTCATTGGAAAGACTAAGAGTATAACAAAGCTTTAAAAATGTACTCTTATATGATGTTTTAGATGGGATAATATCATTAAAAAGTTAACTGTATGACAAAGATGTATTGTTTGGTTCAATATTTTTCACCTTCTGAATTATGTCCTCCACATTTCTTGCAAGATGATTAGAGTGCTCCTCCATATCCTTTAGTACAATGTTGAGCTTCTCCTGAAGCGCTGCAGAGCGCCTTCTCTCACGCTGTAACTCAGCTGTCAATTCTCGTATTTTTGCATCTTTCTCGTCCTGAAAGCAAACTGATAGAGGTAAAGCATTTGTGATCATTGGTGAACTAATCAATGACCCTGGTTCTTGAAATGGCAAAGAAAAGTGGAACTCATGAGAGTATGAGTATATGAGATTAGAAAGCGCACCGGAGTATGAGATGAAAGCACACTTCGTCGGCTATTGGCAGGGGAGTTCACCAATGGATGGCTATGTTCCTTCATTAAACGGGTTACAACCCATTTCCCGGACTTTTGTTTCTTTACCATGATCATAGCTTTACATCCTTCTCTAGTAACTGCTCTTGACCTCCTAGTTTCATTCTGTTTAGGTTTCACTCTGCGGAAACCCTGTTTATTACAAACGAGTCTACGCCAGACAACTGCTCCATCACGCATAGAACGACGAAATGCATCAACACGAATGATGAAGCCTACACGAGTTGCATATGCATCATAAAATGTTTTTGCAGCTTCTTCAGACTCAAATTCCATGCCCTCATATGGCTCCATCGCAGAATTAACTTCAATTGTTTGAAGTTTTTTCCCATCAGATCTCTCCATCATTTCCACATACTCATCACCGCTTGGTAGGTCACCCACTGCCATTGTGATGAAATTGTGACCATACAAGAAATCTCAACATCAGGATTTATTAAACATAAAGCTTAAGATGCATTTTTTAATGGGTCCCAAAATTCTTCTTTTCAATACTTTTATAGATTTACGAACGCTCAAACTTCAATTTCTAAATCACAAGTGTTTTCTATTACCAAAAGGCGGGAGTAAAATCTGCCTTATAATTGAGCAGAACACATGAACATATTGCATAAAATGTTCTAGAATATTAATAAAGAAACAGATTAAAGACATGATAATGGGCATCGCCTGTTGTTAGCTTCAATAAGTTTAAGCAAAGCATTAATATTTGCACAAGATACGGATGGCAAGCAAATTTTCCTTTAGCCCTTCACCCTGATCAGTGGGACTGGGATACCAAGGATACATAAAAGTTTTATGGACCAAACAGAAATATTAAGGATAAATTACTTACAGAAAGAAAAAGAAAGAGAAGTCATAAATAAACCCAATTTTCTGCACATTGCTTAGAGATTTGTCTCTCCCATCTGTTCTAAAATTTTGCGCAATTAGTTGTCAGAGTATAAAGCCTATTGTCTACTAAATTGCTCCATTTTTAGTCTGCAAAGTGAACACAGACAGGAATTTTGTTCAATAAATCTTTTAATCCAAACTTGTAGTCATGTTTGTACAGTCCATTTTTTTCCGAGATGTGGTCGTAAATAGCCTCACACTAAATTTATTCTCCATATAGGTAAAACCAGAAAGTTCAATGCTTCACCTTCACTAGCATCTGGAAGATAGTACTTTCCAGCCGTAAGCTATCATCTTATTCGTATCTAAAGGAAACAAAGTGCTTTATTAACCAAAAAGAATGGGCAAGAAAAGTAAGAAACTCCCAGAGAGAACAAAGAGATAAATGAGAATGTGTTATTCGCCGGTCAGTTATAGGCATATCATTTGGAAATAAGAAATAAAAGTAGACCCTAGCAATCCTCTCCAATATCCTGTTTCTGGGAGTGAAAAGGTGTAAAAGAAACAAATATGTTCAACGTACAGCTAGCTTTTGTTGAAAGATACAACAAGAGGTTATTGCCTTGCCGGCTGATAATATGACCAGAAGAGTCAAGTTGGGGTAAACCGTAAACAATAACCTATTTTAAAGTGTAGCATTTCAGAGTTCATGGACATGCTGCCATCACCACATAAAGCAATATAGTAATATTTCTTTGTCCACATACACCAAAATGCTGAACCAAAATAGGAAGCATATTATCCTCTGGTTATCTTGACTATGACATCTATGGCTTACATCAAGTTCCCAATCTTTGTCATGGAAGTAATTAATGCCCTAATTTTAGCTTGCATCCAAGAGCCTGAAATAACAGAAGATTATGAGACTAGCCTCAACATTTCTTGTACTAAACATGCATTTGTCACCTAAACCAGTACTGCCTCAAAGTCAAGCTGCAAAAGATACCAAGTGTGAGGTAGGCTCTACACAAGTGTATGGCTACATGCTCCAACTCTCATTTATTTATTTTCCTCCCACTCAATGAGCTCTTACGCTTAAGTCAGATGAACTATTGATGAAGCAATAAGTGACATTTTGCAAAACAATCCAGCATTTTAACATCAATCTTCATCAAGTTGCAGCCAAAAAATTACGACTCCACGTGTTCGATGCTCTGACAGCCTATGTTTGGTGTACCTAGTTATTGAAACCCCCCCTTCCCCTGCGCCAAACATAGCACAAAAACACACAATTTACAGCTCAAAGCAAAGACCAGATCATATGTGAATTGAAGTGGAAAGATTTTTTTTTGAAAGGGAACAAAACTAGCTTCCATTCCAAAATCCTTCATTTTTACAATAAATGTGACGTGACGCTAATCAAACGAAATGAACAATGTAACCATTTAAACCACAATTAAAGCAAAAGGGAATTACGTCCAAAGCTGAGTAATGCGATCCTCAAATGTCCAAAGGTGGTTGTTTTCCACATAAACAGGGGGGAAAAATCACACAACAACAATATGACATGCAAAGCACCTTCCACCTCGGCCATTGATCTACACATATTTTTAGAAGCTCCGTCTGCCTAAAACACGGAGTATAAGACTTTCTATTGTTCAAAACAAAGAGTCTCCGTCATCAACACATGAAATCTAGCAACAAGCGAGTGCCCAATTCTTCAACACATCGAAATCTAATAACTTGGACATCTTAAACCTCAACAAATGCGATCCTCATGGCCTTCTTAGAGTACGAAAAAGTAAAAAACAGTCTGCATCTACAAGCTTAGAATGTGCTGCCATCTTCAGATTTGGCCAGCTAATCAAACTTAGTCTCAGACTTGAGAAAATTTGAAGAACTCTATTAAGTGTTCACTAAAGTTTGTTTATAACTTTATCCTTTTCTGGTGCTCCCATAAACCCAGAAAAAACCTAATGCAAATTTCACTACAACCCTTCAATTAAGAAACTAAAACTTAAAATCACCGGACAAATAAGTAATAAATTACCAGACCAAAAATTTCTTATCAATTAAAACAAAACCAATAATTTCCTCAATTACCCAGGAGCAGTATCCCCAAAAAAACTAAATTGTTAGGTTAAACAAATTTTTGATCATCTTTCATGCCAACTTCAAGACACCCTCGGCCCACCAGTGAACATAGCTCATAGAACATAAAAGCAGCAAAATTTTAACTTCTTAGCACTAGCAATGAAAACTCAAAACTGAAATAGATATCAAAGAACAGACCCACCTAATTTCTTAGCAGAAAAATAAGAATATTGTCTGAAATTGTTCAAATAAATTACAGTTAATAAAATGTAAATGTAAAATACAAGCGGTAGTTGCAGCTACTTACTTGAACTGAAGAAAGAACGGAGGAGAGAGGATATGGTGCGGGAAATTGATGAAGTTGTTGGATTTTTAGTGTCGATTAAATATGATTTGATGATTCTACAAATGTTCCATCACGAGTTCTGCCCAGTGTCCACCCCCGCCACCCGAGAGAAACTACGAGTAATCGATCAACAGTGGCATTTTTCTGATTTTGTAAGGAGAATTTAAAAAAATATATATAGGGGTGAGACACTAAGACGTGACAATTTGTGAACTACTCAATATCGACTTGATCAAAATTGGGTCAAAGCAACTTGAGTGAGCTTAAATTAAACTCGAGCTCGACTCGTGATGTTGATGATTCGAGTTGAGCAACTCGATACTCGATTTGGAAACTCGTGAGAAGCTCTAATTCCCAAGTATATATAGCAAAATAATACCTAAATTCAACATATTTTCTACCTTAGGGTTGTTTTTATCACGAGACATTTGCAAGCTACTCAAGATCTACTCGGTCAAAATTCAACTCAGTCAAAACTCTACTTGGTCAAAGTTCAATCAAAACTCGACTCGAGTAAATTTTGCTTGAGATGCTGATGAGTCGGGTCGAAGTAGCTCAAACTCGACTCACATCATTCACACCCCCGTTCATAGATGATCCAAAAACTACATGAAATACTTGCATAACATGCTATTATTGTAAATAATTTGTGTGGTGTTTAAGAACAAGCTTTACAACTAATTGATATCTTAAATTACCTACAAATTCTTGGTCTCCTTCTGTTCTCTTTTTTATGTTACTAATTTGTTTATTTTTAGTCTAAAAGATTCCAATTAAAATCATCATAAATGAACAGAAACTCAGAAAGAGTATTATGAAACTTGATCATCAAATATATAGTTTTTTAATCAGATAATCTTGAACTTTTTTAACTTAATTAATGAATCACATGTACCCTCAATGTTGTCAACTTATTCCCCGCGTACTCTTGAATTTTTTACAAATGTACCAAATGCATTACAGTCAAACCGACGTTAATTAAACTCCGCTAGACTATTAATCCTTAATAAAACAGTTAACAATAAATATGGATTATAATTTAGCCATTTGTCCCAAGCTACACATGTTACTTAGGGCTCGTTCGTTATCGTTTTTTGTTTCCAGTTTTCAGTTTTTTTGAAAACCAAAAACAAAAATATGAAAACCAAAAAAAGTAGTTTTTAGTTTTTTGTTGCCAGTTTTCAAAATTGACATGTTTAGTATAAGTATGAGTAATTTTAAGTTTATTATGCCCCATATATCATATGACTTTTGTATTTATAAAATCAAAAACTGGAAACTTACAGTGATGCCGAACGAGCCCTTAATTAATGTTTCGTTTTTAGATAATGATTACACATGTTACGTAAGGTTTCGTTTTTAAACAAGCATTTAAATAATATTACATATGTTACTTAAGGTTTCATTTTAATTTAATGATTAAAGAAAGTTAGTATAATGGAAACTCTATATAATAGAAGCATAAAGCTAGGTTTTAACTTCTAAGCTCTCCTATATATAATTGTTTACATGTAAAGGAGATAATTTTCTATTGCATAGTCGACCATGAAAGTTAAAATTATAAATGAAATTTTGAATACTCTCCTAAATTTCAACCAAATATATTTAATTGACATCTATATTTGTTTCGTTGACAAAATTGTATTACAAACATTGATATAAACATCAATACTTAGGAGTTAAGAGGGATGTTAAAGAGATTTACAAAATCTATATATATATCTAAAACCCAAAGCAACCAAATGTCATGCTGCCACATGTACTCCCCCCTCCCAAACAAATGATACAAATTGTAATCAACAAAAATGTATGTGTGAAGACTCGAACACGCAACCTCTCATTTGAAATACGAAGACACTAACCAACTATTCTACAATAGTTTTTTGGTTTCTATGGGAAAAATAAATCTATATACATCTAAGATTAGGAATAGACCACCAGCTACGATGAGACCAAGGAACCAAAATACTGGGCCGACACCCATGCCCAATCAACAAAACAGCCATGTCCAAAATGTTGGCCAGCTTCCATCACCCCCTATGAATTGGATTAATAGACCAGAGGCAGGAAATAACATGCATTTTTGGCAGCAGCATATGTCATCGCAAAAGCAGCTCAGGCCATGGTACCAAGCTAAGACACCACCTCCACTTTTCATTATTTAGTAACTGTTGCACAATTAAAAGCCCCACAATTACAACTTTTCAAACTTTTCAAAAAAAAGCTTTTTAAATTTTTATAACATCCGTAATTAACACTACTACACCGTTTTATTGCATCGGTTGTATTCTTACACATCAACCTACGTTAAAAAAAAGATTGTATTATATTTTTTATAAGTAATTATATATTTATATATATGTACTCTCTTGACACCGAGGTTATACTGATGAACAATTCATGTTATAATTGATTATGTATAAAATTTAAAAAGAACTCGAAGATCATCTAATTTCCTAAGCACAATCCAATGTCTATAACTCTTTTTTTCCACTTTTCGCAAGTGTTTGATTTAACACTTCAAATTCACATTGATAAATAATTAGGGGCATCGCCCGAGCCAACAACTAGTTATTTCTCTATATCCAAACCCACAAATTAACTTGAGTTCGCAAAAAGCGACACTAACCCATCAACTTGACCTAAACCCAACAAAAAATTAACGGATTCGAGCTACGTTTCCAGCCTGTTTAAATAAGTCGGTTGCACGACTCGTTTATTAAATGAGTGGGTTGAAGTTAACCCTTCGAACTCAAACACGGCACTGTAACCTACTTAATTTATTTATGCTAATATCATTATTTTTTGTTTGTCTTGCAATAGTTTGAAAGTTTTCTTAACCGTGAACTGTTTTATTTGTTGTGCTAATATATGATTTTTTCCATAAGACATTAGTATATAAGAAGTGGGTCAAGAAATCTACTAAGTTGATTTGTTTGGTTCACGTGCTCGTTTGGTTAGATATAGAAAGTAATGTTTTATAGGAAGTTCTTAGGTTAGTAACTTCCTTTGTTTTGTGGCCTTCTGTGAAGTAGAATTTTCTAGAAAATTGTACTTCCTACATTTTTGTCAATCAAACAACCTTAACTTATTCTACTTTTAAGGAAGTTTCACTTTTCATGTATTTTTATGTCAACCATACAAATACATATGCGCGCTTGATAAATAAGTCACTTAACCCTTTTATTGAACAAATCAAGGTTGCATTGAGACATCGTTGACCCGTTTGATAAACGGTCAAGTTGTAGGAATTCACCTGTTTATCAGCAGACACTATTCGAGCGTTGCTCAATCATAGAACTGTTCAATACATTTATTACTTAGATAATAAAAAAGGTGGTAGTATATCTAGTAGGAAATTGTATATTTAGTCAATATTGTAACATACTGAAACAAAATCACCAATGTGATAATAAACTCACACATAGGATATGGGTTGGATTTTTTATATACTACTTTTCTATTAAAACTAATTTTCGGGCTCGGACTTTGCCACGGGTACTTATAGTTTTCATTTATTAATATTTTACTTTGAAATGATAACATCAAATATAACTTGGAGATTTTTCACTCTATGAAACACAGACACAGAGGGCGTCGGGGAACGATTGCTATGAAGCTTAATATGAGCAAAGCTTATGACAGAGTCAAATGCGGTTTTTTGAAGAAGCTGCTCCTAACAATGGGTTTTGATGGTCGCTGGGTGAACATGATTATGGATTGTGTTAATGCTGTTTCTTACTCTTTCATTATTAATGGAGGAGCTTGTGGCTCGGTTACTCCTGAACGAGGCCTCCGACAAGGTGACCCCCTTTCTCCGTATTTGTTTATTTTGATTGCTGATGCTTTCTCTAGATTGATACAGAGCAAGGTTCATGCGAAATTGATCCATGGTGCTAAAGCTAGTCGCAGTGGCCCAGAAATCTCTCACCTTCTTTTTACTGATGACAGACTCCTCTTTACCAGAGCCACCCGTCAGGAATGCGTGATATCCTCAACCAATATGAATTAGCATCCGGGCAGAAAATTAACTATGAAAAGTCGGAAGCCTCTTTTAGTAGAGGGGTTAGTACTGCACAAAAAGATAGTCTGATGAGTATTCTCAACATGCGACAAGTTGACAAGCACGAAAAATACCTTGGTATCCCTTCTATTGCGGGAAGATCAAAGAAAACTATCTTTGAGTCTCTCCTTGATAGAATTTGGAAGAAACTCCAAGGGTGGAAGGAGAAATTATTATCAAGAGAGACGGGAAAGAAATTATGATCAAGTCTGTTCTTCGGTCATCCCAACTTATCTTATGGGAGTTTACAAGTTTCCTTGTCTGATTGTTCAGTAAATCCAATCGGCCATGGCCCATTTTTGGTGGGGTAGCTCAAATACTCAGCTAAAAACGCATTGGAAGAATTGGGAGTCAATGTGTGATATGAAGTGCCTTGGTGGTATGGGGTTTAAGGACCTCAAAAATTTCAATGATGCTCTTTTGGGACGTCAAGCCTGGCGCCTCATGAGAGATCCTAGCTCACTTTTTGGTCGAGTCATGAGAGCTAAATATTATCCCCACTACGAATATTTAGATGATTCTCTTGGTTATTCCGGTAGCTATTCATGAAAAAGCATATGGAGCTCCAAATCTTTAGTTAAAGAAGGTGTTGTGTGGCGTGTTGGGCATGGGAGAGACATTAATATATGGGATGATCCTTGGGTAGCAGATGAAAATGGTCGATTTATCACAAGTGCGAAGCAGGACAATATTAGTGTGGTTAGTGATCTAATAGATGCTGAAAGTTTGGAGTGGAAAGTAGAAATGGTTGAGGAGTTCTTTAATGACCGTGATAAGAGATGTATTCTTGCCATACCCTTGAGTGCTACAACAAATTCTGATGAGCTTACTTGGGCCTTTGAAAAGAATGGGACTTATTATGTTAAAACAACGTATATGTTAGGGAAGGGTTGCAATCTTGATAATTTTCACCGTGCTTGGGTGGATATTTGGAGTTTTGATGTCGGCCCCAAGGTAAGACATTTTCTTTGGCGTTTATGCACAAACTCCCTCCACACTCGTGCTCTTCTAAAGCACAGACACCTTATTGATGATGCAATGTGCCCTTGGGGATGTGGTCTAGCTGAAACGGCTGCACATACTGTGTTCGATTGCCCCCGCTTTGCTGCTCTTTGGCAAGATTGTGACTGTGCTGTCATGTGTGGTACGAACTTGGTGGCAACTATGTGTGACTTAGTGGTGAGTTGGCAGTAGATTGCTAAGAAGAAGGTTTTGAAAGGTGCGTTTCTTGCTTGAGTAATTTGGGGTGAACGAAATAAGCTGATTTTCCAAAATCATTCATCTCCATATGCAGTTTTATTGGCTCGCGTGGCGAGGCTAGTTGATGAGTACGACAAGTACTCGTCTCGCATTTACCAGCACAAGCTGTCGAGACGTCCTTCTAGTTCCAAGGTGTGGCAGGCACCACCAGCAGGTTTCTACAAGCTAAATGTTGATGCCTCGTTGGCTGTTGAGGGATGGATTGGGCTTGGGGTTATTGCTCGTGATTCAGCTGGGCGGGTGATCTTTGCTGCCACAAGATGAGTCTGAGCCTACTGGACGACTGAAATTGCGGAGGCAAAAGCCATTGCTATGGCGATTCAGTTGGGAAGACGTTACGGGCTCAAGGAAATAATTCTCGAATCGGATTGTCAAGTTGTGATAAATCGTCTCTCAAGGAATGCTATTTATCTCTCGGATCTTGATATTGTTCTTCATGACATTCTTTCGTCTTGTATTTCTTTCTCCTCTCTTATTTGGTCTCGTGTTTTACGTGATGGCAACTCTGTAGCTCATCACTCAGCTAAGCTAGTGCCTTTTGGTGTTGAACAAATTTGGGAAAACCATGCTCCGACGGAGGTGGCGCCCTATGTACTCATGGACACTTTGTACTGTCATTGTGATTTATGCTAGCTTATCTTTCCCCTAAAAAAAAATAGAACTTGGTTTAGTGGTTATGATTGTAGTATATATAAACTTGAAGTCTACTAATTAGTAGGTGCAAACGTCCGTATGGTGAGGAAGATGCGCACGATGAACATCAAACACTAGGTTATGAACATAAAGACCAATACCAATGAACATATACTAACAGAGATGTACATATGTTTATTTGGCTTGTTAGCTACGTATACGTGTGTTTATTTGACTTGTTATTCATGTACATTTGGCTTGTTAGCCATGTAAATGTGCGCACCTTCCTCACCATACGGACGTGTGCACCATCTACAGATTGCTTGAAGTCACAAGATCAAATTTTATACATGGCATTTTATAATATATGTATAGACAGATTACATTTTTATAATATTAAATATACGGTTATTTCAGCAAATACCCCCTGACAAAAAAATTTATTCACCAAATACCCCCCACTTTTTTTTCGAATTCACCAGATACCCCTGACCTTTAAAAAAAATTCACTAGATGCCCTTAATGACTAACGGCGGTTAACTCCGTTACTCATTAACCCTAATTAACCCTAAAAAACCCTAAAAAACCCTAATTAAACCTAAGTAAACCCTAAGTAAACCCTAAAAACCCTAATTCTCTCTCTCCCTAACCCAACCCCACCCCAAACCCTAGACCCACCGGCCCCAGGTGCCCCACCACCCAACCCCACAGGCCTCGCGCCAGCCCCCACCCCTCCCCCTCCCCGCGCAGCCGGCCACGCGAGCCCCTCCCCGCGGCCCCAGGCCTCCCTCGCGCCTCCCCCTCCCTCGCCTCCCCCTCCCTCACACTCGTCGGTTCAACACCGGTTCAACGGCGCGCGCCTCCCCCTTCCCCCACCCTTCGAACGAGTCGACGATTTCGCACTAGATCCGAGTCCCCCTCCCTCGATCTCGCCGGCGCCTCCCTCGATCTCGCGCGGCGCCTCTCCTCTTCTTCACTCCTTCGAACGAGTCGACGGTTTCGCCCGACGAGTCGACGGTTTCGCACTAGATCCGAGTCATCGAGCGAGTTCGAAGGGTGGATTCACGATTTTGCGGCGGGGGAGGGGATCGACCGAGTTCGCGGGGGGTGGTGGGAAGGGGGAGGCGCGACAGCGGGGGTGGGGAGGGGGGGGGAGGCGCTGGCGTCGGAGGAGAGGGAGAGGGTGTGGGGGGCTGAGTGGGGGTAGGGGTGGGGGTGGGTGGGGGTGGGGGTGGTGGGGGTGGGGGGGGTGGGTGGGGGGGTGGGCCGGGAGTGGGTTAGAATTAGTTAGGGTTTTTAGGGTTAGTTAGAGTTTTAGGGTTTTTAGGTTTAATTAAGGTTAATTAGGGTTTTTTAGGGTTAATAACCGCCGTTAGTCATTTGGGCATGTTGGGTAATTTTTTTAAAGGTCAGGTGTATCTGATGAATTTTGAAAAAAAGTGGAGGTATTTGGTGAATAAATTTTTTGTCGAGGATATTTGGTGAAATAACCGTTAAATATATTATTATTTTGTTAAATATACCACCAAAAATTGTTTTAAAAAAAATATTCAAAACGATTTTAATTTAGGCATCTGTCCCAACTCCCAAGTTAACGAAGAGGAAAGGGATAGTGAGAAAAAAGAAACACAGAGAAGAAGTTCGCAACCCTAACCCTCCAAATCCCAATCCGTGGAATTTCTGCGATTACAAGGGAAGTTCCAGAAGAAGTTTGTAACCCTAACCCTCCAAATTCCAATTCGTAGATTTTACTGCGATTACTAGGGAAATTTCATCTCTCTCTACAGAATACAGATTTCATTCTCAGTTTCCTTTTCTATCTTAAAAGTTCGATTTCGAATTTGGTAATTCCAGCATCAATTCGAGTTACTTTTCAAGGAAATAAAATTGCAGACGATTCCAAGGAATCGAAGGTATGTTTAGGACTAATTTACTGTATATCTGAGTTTTATGATTCAATTTTTTGGTTTACCGTTAAATTTCTGAGTAAGATTTTGTTTAATTTTATTCACTAGTATGCTAAACAAATTTCAGATTCTGGGTTTTAGTTGAACCCACTGAACCCCTTTGGGTACGCCACTGATTACAGTTTACAGCAAACTACTTTGTTGTTTACCTGATTGGAAAAAGCTATGGGGGAAGTAGAGGATGTGAAATCGAAGTCGAGGAGGGAAGAGTCTGAGATAAAGGAGGAGTCGAAACGGAGCCGTGGGCGTGAGCATGATAAGGAAAGAGAAAAGGAAAGGAATGGGGAAAAAGAGAGGAGGAGAGACAGGGAGAAAGAGAGGGATAGGGAGAGTAGGCGTTCGGAGAGAGAAAGGAGTACTGATGATAAACATAGGGAAAGGGATAGAGAGAAGCATCGGGATAAACATAGAGATAGGGAGAAGGAACGGAAGAAAGATCGAGAGGATAGGGATGGGGATAAAGAAGAGAGAGAGAAGGAGAGGGAGAGGGAGAAGGCAAAGGTTAGGGAACGAGAGGAAAGAGAGAGGGAGCGAGAAAAAGAAAGGGAACAGAGGGAGAAGGAGAGGGAAAAAGAGAGGGAGAGGGAGAAAGAGAGAGAAAAGGAACGAGAGAGGGAGAGGAGGGAAAGAGAGAGGGAGAGAGAGAGGGAGAGAGAAAGAGAACGTGAGAGGAGAGAACGTGAACGTGAAAGGGAGAAAGAGGAAAGAGATAAGGAGAGGGAGAGGGAGAGGGAGAGGGAGAGGGAAAGAGAGAGGAAGCGCCGTGAAGACAGTGGTGATGAGAGGAGGGACAAAGATAGGAAAAGGCGGAGGAGAGATGATGATTACAAGGAAAGAGAACGAGAAAGGAGTAAATCAAAAGACCGAGAAAGGGTCCGATCACACAGACACAGGGATGGTAGTGTGGACAGCCAAAAGAAGAAGAATGATGACGAGCCTGACAGAAATTTGGAGAAAGTGGAGACTAAGGAACAAGACATGGAGGAGGAACAGAGGAGATTGGATGAAGAGATGGAAAAACGGAGGAGAAGAGTTCAGGAATGGCAGGAGTTGAAGAGGAAAAAGGAAGAACAGGAAAGACAGCAGCTAGGGGAGGTAAATGCTGAAGAACCTAAAGCGGGTAAGAATTGGACACTGGAGGGTGAATCTGATGACGAAGAAGCTGCTCTAGATGGAAATTCTGATGCGGAAATGGACGTGGATGAAGATTCCAAACCGTCAGCTGAAGCTGGAGAGACTATGGTTATTGATTCTGAGAATGGTAATGCATTACCAGCTGGTGGTGCTGCGGCATCTGAAGAGGAGGAGGTTGATCCTCTAGATGCTTTCATGAACTCGATGGTCTTGCCTGAAGTTGAGAAGTTGAATAACGTTGTGCTTCCTGCAGAGAGCACTGAATTGAATGACAAGGATAAAAAAATTGAACAAAGTAATGGCCAAGTGTCTAAAAAGGACCCAAAGAAATTTCTTGGAAGAATAATGCCTGAGGAGGATTCTGACTCTGATTATGGGGATCTAGAGGATGACGAAGTGAACTCAGACGATGAAGATGATGACGAGTTTGTGAAAAGGGTGAAGAAGAAGACTAAAGCTGAGAAATTAGCCTTAGTTGATCACTCGAAGATTGACTACATTGACTTCAGGAAGAATTTTTACATGGAAGTTAAGGAGATCGCAAGAATGAGTCTTGAGGATGTTGCGGCTTATAGGAAGGATCTGGAGCTGAAGGTTCATGGAAAAGATGTGCCAAAACCAATCAAAACTTGGCACCAAACTGGGTTAACAACAAAAATTTTGGAGGTGATCAGAAAGATGAACTTTGAGAAGCCAATGCCAATCCAAACACAGGCTCTGCCTGTGATTATGAGTGGTCGAGATTGCATTGGTATTGCAAAAACTGGCTCAGGAAAGACCTTGGCTTTTGTGTTGCCTATGTTGAGGCACATAAAAGACCAGCCACCTTTGATGCCTGGAGATGGTCCAATAGGGCTTATTATGGCTCCTACAAGAGAGCTGGTCCAGCAAATTCACAATGACATCAAAAAGTTTGCCAAAGTAGTGAATCTGATATGTGTTCCTGTATATGGTGGCCAAGATTCTAGGCAGCAAATAGGGGATCTGAAGAAGGGAGCGGAAATTGTTGTATGCACCCCTGGTAGAATGATAGATATACTCTGTACAAGTGGCGGAAAAATAACGAATCTGAGAAGAGTTACTTTTTTGGTCATGGATGAAGCTGATAGAATGTTTGATATGGGTTTTGAACCTCAGATAACAAGAATTGTCCAGAATATAAGACCAGATCGTCAAACTGTACTGTTCTCTGCCACCTTTCCTCGTCAGGTTGAGGTTTTGGCAAAGAAAGTCCTGAATAAGCCGGTGGAAATCCAGGTTGGTGGGAGGAGTGTTGTCAACAGAGACATAACCCAGATGGTTGAAGTGAGACCCGAAAGCGAAAGGTTCTTCAGACTGTTGGAAATTCTTGGGGAGTGGTATGAGAAGGGAAAGATTCTGATCTTTGTCCATTCACAAGATAAATGTGATGCCTTGTTCCGGGATTTACTCAAGAGTGGTTATCCCTGCCTTTCTCTTCATGGGGGAAAAGATCAGGGGGATCGTGAATCCACGCTTGCTGATTTTAAGAGTAATGTGTGCAGCTTGTTGATTGCTACCAGTATTGCTTCTAGGGGTCTGGATGTAAAAGAACTTGAGCTAGTTGTTAATTTTGATGTTCCTAACCATTATGAAGACTATGTTCATCGTCTTGGCCGGACAGGTCGTGCTGGCCGGAAGGGGCATGCTATTACTTTTATATCTGAAGAAGAGGAAAAATATGCTCCTGATCTTGCAAAAGCATTGGAACTCTCAGATCAGCCTGTTCCACAGGACCTGAAGGCAATTGCTGATGGGTTTTTGACAAAGGTGAAACAGGGACTTGAACAAGCCCATGGAACTGGTTTTGGTGGAAGTGGTTACAAGTTTGATGAGCAGGAGGATGAAGCACGGAAAGCTGCAAAGAAAGCGCAGGCCAAAGAGTATGGTTTTGAGTATGACAAGTCAGATTCAGAGGATGAAGACGACGAAGTTCGTAAGAGGACGGATGTTACTGTACCAACCCCTGTTCTTGGTGGACAAGTGTCAGATACCACGTCGCTTCCTGGCTCAGTGCTGGGCGCAACTGGCAGTGGGCCTGCCTCTATTCTGCCCATTAATTCAGCAGATAATCCAGCCATTGCAACTGCAATGGCAGCAGCAATGAGGTTACAACAAAGCTTAGCTAAGCTGCAACAAGATGCAATGCCTGAACATTTTGAAGCTGAACTTGAGATCAATGATTTCCCACAGAATGCTCGCTGGAAGGTGACTCATAAGGAGACTTTGGGTCCTATATCTGACTGGACTGGAGCTGCCATTACGACCAGGGGACAGTATTACCCTCCTGGAAAGATTGCGGGTCAAGGTGAACGTAAACTTTATCTGTTCATTGAGGGACGTTCTGAGCATTCAGTGAAGACAGCTAAGGCAGAACTAAAGAGGGTTTTGGAGGATATCACGACACAAGCCACCTCTCTTCCGGGTGGTGCCCAACCAGGCAGGTATTCTATTCTCTGATAAGCAGAGTCCTATTTGTACTGGCCCTTGTGGTAGTACATTGGTCATCTTCAGATTGGAATCACTATTAGTTGCTGCTGGTGTACCATCCTTTTGCTCGGATATACTTAGCTGATGTTTTGCTTATTTCTATTACATGAAATTTGGTGGCCATTTCTTTAAATGGTTTTTTCTGGAAAGGACGAGATTCATCAAGAAATTTGATGCTCTAATCCTGATATATTTGTCTTGTTATCTGAAATTTGTTTGTGACAATTACAATATACTAGAGATGAGTGTCAGATTAGGGGCATGAGGATATGTATGTACAGATGGAGCTACCAAGATAGTCCTCGTTCATGCTGTTTTCTTAAAAATGTGTTGTAGTTCACTTATTTGACTAAACAGTTTTGCATTTGATTTTTTATGTTTAATCTCTGGTTGTTGGTGCCGCTTTTGATCTTTTTTTCTTTTTTCTCTTTTCCATCTGTGCTCCGAGCTCGAGGGAGGATACGATTGCCTTTTGTCAGGAGTGGCTTTGTGCTATTTGCTTGCTTGTGCGGCATCTGGAGGCTTCCAAAAACCAATTTATACAGAAAGCGATTTATCAGAATGGGTACCTGCATTCTGCTTTAATTGTGATGGGGTCTAATTGACATTCACTGCTTTTCTTGATAATTTGGGCGAGTTGAAAGCTCATATGTTCCTTTGCTGATTGTAGGTCTAAGGATGGAAACCTGAAGCACCTTCATGTCTTCTTTTATGAGGGGTTACTGCGAATGTTTGTCTCCCTGAAGTATCTTTATAGTCCTGTTCCATTTTACGAAGAACATGTTGTGATTAGCTAGGTTAGTTTTGATCAGGGTTTATTCCGGAATCTGATAGTTTTCCTCTCATATTATCAACTCTTTGCACCTAGTCTGTTTGTCAACTAGTTAGTTCTTGATTTTGAGTTTGGTTGGATCAGCATCAAGAGCCTGATGATGTTGATGCATGATTGACTGGATGATCTCGTTCAGACCATGTTTTTTAGGGGTAAAGTTAAGACTCTAGAAGTGGAGTTGGGTGATGATGTGATTGTGCATAGATTGAAGTTCTTGTGCTTCAAGGTGTTGGTAAAATATCAGAGATTAGATTTTTCAAGACTAGGCAGGCAGACGGTGATGCAGTTTGAGAGTCCACTTTAGAACTTCAAGATTATGAACAGTGGAGTTTCGATAAACTGCATTCAAGTCTTGATTCGAGGATTTCTGGAGTTTGTGATTTTAGTCGCTCGGTTTTGGTGGTCAAATTCAATATATAGGTGGGTGGAGCCGTGGAGGTGAGGTGGGGTTATTCTTGAGTGGCGAGGTGCAAAATCATTTTTTCTTCCAAAACAGGCCTTATTTGGTTAGATTGTCCTTATAACGCCCCTACTAGTGTTTATGTTTGGAAATTCAACAAATTTCCTTAAACTTGATACTTAGGCTCCGTTTGGTAGGACGTAAAACATTTTTCTGGAAAACTGTTTTCCTGTATTTTCAATTTTACATTGTTTGGTTTGCAAAGGAGTATAAAATCATTTTTTTTTTGGAGTAAAATTGCTCTCTCAATGATGTAAAACCATTTTCCCTTCAAAATGAAGGGAAAACTGTTTTCCTTCTCTCTCTTATACACTCCTCTCACTATCTCCTTAATTTCCCTTTCATTTTCCTCTCATTTCATCATATTTTTTACATGGAACCAAACAACGGAAAACTAATTTTGGAATTGTGTTTTCCATGAAAATCATTTTAAACTGAAAAGGTTTTACGCCCAACCAAACGGAGCCTTAATGGCCATCTTTGAGATCTCTCCCGTTGCATTGGGTTCTGGCACATGTTTTGCAATACCTTAAACAAGAGGTTTATTGGGGTATTAGTCTATAAGAGAACCGATAACGCATAGAGGTGGAGAGGTTAGGCCTTTGTTTAAGGGTACGCCGTACGGCCTGTAGGGATGAACTGAAATGATCGTTCACCCAATCTTAACTTGGGTCCAAAATTCCTATAACTCAGGAGCTAATTTTTCTTTTAACACATTCAAAACTAGAAATCTGAGACTTGATTGCGCCATCCATTTTTAGATCTTCTCGAATACTTCCATCAAATGCTCTCCAAAACAAATCCGTCTATGAAGATTACTTGACATTCATTTATTTACGAGAGTATTTAAATTTACTTCCAAAATGGTGGTAAGCTTTAGACTAGAATAATTGCCATGAAGACTGTGATGTGAGATTCTTTCTTCTCACAAATATCATTGGAGCTATGATGTATTGTGCCAAAGTCAGGAGCCTATGTTTATGCGAAGATCATGAGGAAACTGTTGGTCTTGTTGATTATATCTAGAAAATGTTTCATCTTATTGACGCATAATAAAGTGAATGAAAGTTGTCTTTTGTATATTCTCTTATATTTCCTCAATGGGAGATGATCTATTTTATTATAGCTATGGTCAACATACAATGGCAAAATCTTGATCTCGAAGTTGTAAAACGAGCTTTAGATAATTTGTTTTCGTGATCGGGAGACAAACGCATTAAGTTATGCATAATTGGAATTTCTTTTATATAATGGGTGCATCATGTCAATAGTATTGTGCGTCTTGTGCTCCTTCTATCCCATTTTACTTGTCTTCCTTTTTTTTGGATAACTCAATATAGTGTTTCTCATTAAATGTCTCTCATTTCTATTTTTTTTTTGATACGAAAAGGTAGATTAATTACTAATAAAGTCAATTACAGAGATTGCGTTACTACTAAAAACGTTTCCTGACTCCTGATTACGTGAGTCAGCCACTAGTTTGTCCAACATAAATAAATTCATACATTCCAGGGGAGGGGAATGCAAACTACAAATAACATTTGGAATTTTTAACTGCTCCTTTGTAAGCCTTGCTAGCTTGTCCGCAAGGGTGTTAGTGCTCCTGCTCTCAAATTGCACGGTGACGCCTTGCAATCCTTGGAGCAACTCCCTGCATTGTGATATTAAACAGGAAAGATTATTTTTAATTTGAGGTTCTTGCTTTATAGCCTTAGTTGCAATCAGGCTATCAGTGGCAATTATGCAGTTCGACCATCCTTTCTCTTGCACCCAGGTCACTGCCATTTTAATGGCAATCATTTCGGCTTCCAAAGCGTCCGACGCAAAGGACATTTTATGGATGCCTTCAATCCAATCACCTGCATGATTTCTACAAATGGCAGCTAAACAAGCGAGTTTGGTATTATAAAAGAAAGAACCATCCGTATTGATTTTTAAGAAGTTTGAGGGAGGTGGGGACCATAGACTTGGACGAATTGAAGAAGGAGAAAGGTTTTTTTTGGGGACTTTACCCACCCTAGTATGGTTTTGGGAGGAAAACCATTCGGTGGCGGCCCAACAAGCATTTTTGAAGGAGGAGTCTATGTTAGAGGAAGTTTTTTTGAAGATCCAAGCATTACGCCTAAGCCAAATAGCCCAAATAGAAAAAATAAATAAAGTGTTATGGTTAGTGGCAAGATGGGGAATGAAGGTAGAATTCTCAAGGTTTGATTTAAGCCACTCCTTAAAAATGAGCATTAATGGCACACGATATTTTGGCCTTAGCCCATAACTCTTTAGCCCGGAAACACTTTCGCAACACATGGTCAATATCTTCAATCTCAGACGGACAGAAGGTACAGAATTTGGAGTGGTTTTTTATACGAATATGAATATTATGGTTAGTAGGCAATCTATCCCACCAACTCTGCCACACCATGTATTTCTGCTTTGGATGGCCAGGACTTTTCCATAACCAGTCCCAGTCTTCATTTGATGGGTGGTGAATGTGCATTAACGCTTTCCTAGAGCTGAAGGAAGTATGATCAGACCAAAGAGAATAGGTACTATCTTCAATTTGAGAGAAAGAAACACTCCTAATCCTATCTGTGATGTCATGAGGAAGGGAAAAAGATATAACATTTGTTATATCCTTGTTTCTAATGTCACACACCCTTATCTTCATTTCATCAGATGAAAGAGGACCACTAATTAAGGAATGAAGGCTATCCCCATTAATCCATTTATCATTCCAGAGATTGATGGACTCCCCATTACCTACTTTCCAAGCTAGGCTAGAGCTATACACCTCCCATCCCTTTCCAATACTCCTCCAAATGTGGGAACCTCTTTTGAAGCTTGTGGGGTTTTTGTTCTTAGGAATGTACTTATCCCGAATAATATTGGAGGCCCATAATAAGTTATTATCTAGCTTCCAACAAAGTCTTGCAAGGCTAATTTGGTTAATAGTCCTATTTTTCATGCATCCCAAACCCCCCAATCTTTTTGGTTTACAGATTTTATCCCAAGCTATCCAAGGGATTTTCCTAGAGGTACCTTGACCTTGCCAAAAGAAATTTCTACAAATGGAATCTAATTTCGAGGTTATGGACTCCGGAAAAACAATAGTGTGCATGAAGTAACGAGGAATAGCTTGGAGGGTTGCATTAATGAGCACCATTCTACCAGCTTTAGAAAGAGATTTTGCTTTCCAAGTTGTAAGTTTCCCCGCTACTTTATCAATGATGAAAGTCAATTTGTTTTTGGAAGGTTTTTTATGACAGAGCGGGAAACCTAGGTAGATACCTAAGTCATGGGTACTGAGGATATTCAAATCTTGCTCAAAGTCATCCTTAATACCACAAGTGGTGTTAGGAGAGAAGTAAAGCATACTCTTGTTTGCGTTTGCTTTCTGACCTGATAAGGCAAAGAAATGATTTAGAGTAGATTTCAAAGCAGAAAGGGTGCCTTGGGAAGCTTCTCCGAACAAAAGTATAATATAACAAGGTGGAAAACAACATAATAAATGATGTTTCCTTATTTATTTTCATTTCCCAAACATGACAACTAATATGAATGTGAGGGGGTATAATCTTTTCATAACTTGAAACAGTAACAGATTACGGAGAATTGGATTTATATACGAGTTCTTGAGTAGGTTGAAAATTGAAGCTTAATTACGCAACGGTTGCAACTTATAGATTCTTTTGCAACAACTATTGTTGTAAATTTGTAATAAGAGCTAATACTTTGCATAAGAAAAAAGAACTAATATATGATATGTTTCACTCTCCAAGTGGATATGCGTTAAAGTGATCGTTTAATGGCTTGGACATCATGGTTTTTGGTTGGAAGCATCTATATGACTATACGAGTCATGGAAGTATATTAGAGTGACCAGTGCTTTGCACGTCGATCCATCCATCGCTTGCTTGAATGATCTTTTAATAAAGAGAATAGTCCTCCTAATCATTGTGTGGCCCATGATCCTACACTAGAGGAAAAAAGCCCAAGGGCTGCTGTCAAAAAGGGCCCAAGGGCTGCGTTTTTTGACCGCAGCCATTAGACTAGCAGCCCTTGACATTTAGGAAGGGCTGCGGTTTTAACCGCCATGACCCTTAGCGCGTTAAGGTGCCGGTCAAGGAAAACCGCAGCCCTTAGTGGGTTAAGGGTGCGGTTAAGGGCCAAAACCGCACCCTTGGTGAGTTAAGGGCTGCGGTTTTGGCCCTTAACCGCAGCCCTTAACCCACTAAGGGCTGCGGTTTTTCCAAAAACCGCAGCCCTTGTGACCCAAAAAAATAAAATTTTTTTTTTTTTTTTTTGAATTTTTTTGTCCTAAATGTTCCCAAACAGTTATATATATATATAAGTATCATTTTTCATTATAAATTATGTTTTTTACACGAATATAGAGAAAATAATAACTAAATTACATTAGTTCGAGGCTGCCCTCGAATGTTCGAATTGCAATATATGAGCAGGATCACAACCATAAAAAAATAACCAACCAAAGAACAGCCATGAAGACATTACAACAACTCCACCAAGATCAGCATCCGAATCCCTCAAAAGCAACTTTTCTAGAGATGATAGAACCTGGCAAATAAAACCAAAACCGCTATAATTTGGAGTTGAAACTATATCTATGCAAGTACTACAAAGCGAAGTTTGGGACGAGACCCACTCCACAAGAACAACTTTCAATTTGTTGATGTTGTAAGTACATGGCGACTTACAATACAACAACAAATGGCTAAACAAATGGCTAGCGGGGGGGGTTGCGGGGGGGGCCGGGGCGGCGGGGGGTCTTGGGGGGTGGGGGCGGGGAGGGGAAGCGGGGGTCTGGGGCGTGCTAGGGGTGTAGCAGGGGCGGTAGGGGGGGTAGCAGGGGGCGCCGGGGTGGGGTGGGGGGTTAGCGGGGGTTGCGGGGCTCGGGAGAAACATTGAACTAAGATATATAACTGGAACGGTAAACATTTAGATCAGCGACTCAAAACATGCATGCAGTTCATCATCCTACATGATCAAATAGTGTGATTATTAGACAGCAGCTTGTGCAAGAATCAAATTATTATGATTCCAATTTCCAACCCAACTTAATAAGATTTTGAATGCATAATACAGCTTCACCAAATATCCAACGGTAAAAAAAATAAAGTAAAGAACATCTAACCAACTTCAAGAACCATAACTAGTTAAAATAGAGCAAGAATGGAACCAAAACAACCATTAATTATCACACAAACATTTCGACAAACACTTACCCAAAGATTGTTAAACAATCCAAGAAACGGGAATTAGTGAAAAACAGCAAATACCCATATCATAAATCCACAAAAACAACAAAATTAATCCACCAAAAAAAAAAAACCATAAATTACCAAAGCAACGGCGGTGATCACGTAAGGGTTGTTTTGAGAATTTGACATTTTCTTCAATGGTGTAAAGAGGAAGAACAACGCCTCTGTTTTCTTGAACAAGAAGAGTACACCAACCACCCTCTCGACACTCTTAAACTATTCAAAGGAGTACTCAAACGGTCAAAGCTATAGCCAAGTTCGAAACCTTATTCATTCCATAAAAGACTAATCAAAGTTCCAAACACTCTTAAACTATTCAAAGGACATGCTACTCGTCCGATTCATCAATCTTTATCAATTGCCAAAATCTCTCAACATAAATACATTAATATGCCAAACAAATAACAACAATATACACATAACCACAAAAAGGACTACAATATATACATTAATACGAGAGAACCAAACCAAGGCTAGTGCAAACTTGAAAGAGAAAGAGAAACTCACATTGTGCATGAAATAAACGCTTGTTTCTTGCTACACAACTAGATCCAGCGAGATCAACATTATGCATACAAGAAATTGTGAGCCAACTAACTAATACCTAACTCCATATAACTTCTCAAAAACGGCAGAAGTCTTACATATAGGAACACCAAAGCATATACGAAACCTAAATCCTATTGTTACTTCACCATTCGCACCAAAAGAACTGGCATATCAAACAAACAGACATATTGACTACATGAAGTTTGACATGGCAATGCTATTAGTGATTCCATATTATAAAAAAAGATCATTAAAAAAAAGAGAAACAAGGGTGATGCAGGAAAGAAGGGTCGTTAGAAACTCCCGAGTCGCTAACCTAACCATCGGGACTACAAGAGGTTTGAAGGTGCAATAGCTACTCCTTCAACATTAGGAATCAACTGCCAAAGTGAGGATTTTGCAGAGGTAGCTTAGCAATTACATTGAGGAACACATCAAACAAAATTCAACACCAAATTCAACAACCAAATATATTAAAATTCTACCATACCTCAGCCTCGGGAGACATAGCAACATCATCATGTCCATAATCAACAATGCTAGGCTTATCTCTCCTCTGTCTCAACGCATCCAAATCGACACAAAAAAATAGACATAACTCAAACTCAATCATACAAAATCGAATTCAATCAATAGAATCAGTAAAAAATAAAGCTAAAATTAAACACTGAATTGTATAATCATAAATCATGGTTAATTAATATAAAAAAGAAAAAGAGGAAATGAAGGACAAACTCGAGCAAGGAAGGGAGTAGAAGGCGACGACGAAAAAGATGGTGGAGAAGAGCGGAGGCGAGAGGAGAAGAGAGACGTTGCTGCTGTCAACTTCTTGAACCACCAAGCAGCAAGACCGGCGCACCACCAAGCAGAGGTTGAGGCAGTAGCAACAAGACCGGCGCACCACCCAGCAGAACAGGAGAGAGAAAACTTCTTGAACAGCCACGAAGAGAGAGAATGTAGAAGAGCCCTCGCCGGTAAAACACCAACGGTTAGGAACCCTCGCCCAGGAGAAATGTTGTCGTCATCTTATCTTCGTTACCGGAGAAATTTTCGCAAACCCAATTTGCGAAAATTGGCCAACTTGAACCAACTTGTGCCACCTTGAATGAATCTAGTACAACCATTTATAGGAAAAAAACAAAATTAGAAGTTGGGAAAAATAATAATATCAGAAAATTAAAAAGGGAAAAGAACAGAATCAGATTTAATACAAAAGAAAGAGAAAAGAAAAAGAATAAATAAAAGAAAAAAGGTGAAAGAAAGATGAAAGAACATAACGAGAGGGGAAAAGTGTGGCGGGGGTCCGGAGGCGGGAATGCGGCCAAGTGGAACTATTATTGTGGAGGCGCTGGGCGGTGGAGTGGTGCGAGGATGGCGACTTCGTTGGCGGGCGAAGAACGTGGCGGATTTCGGCAACGATGATGCGGGTAGAAAGGAAAAAGAACAGAGGGAGAGGCGAGGTTGGTTGATGGTGGTGGTCTCACCGCCGGTCGTCGGGCCGGGTTTATGGTGACGCCGATGGTATGCCGGGAGGTGACCTGTGCGTCGCAAGGATGGAGAAGAGGTGGGCGCGCGGTCGAAAATTTGTGGGTGCTTGGGGAGACTGGGGGAGGGGGGAACCGCTCGGTGCTTGTTCGCAGGGCGTCTAGGAGATGGAAAGACTGAAGCGTCGCCGGTTGAGCGTCACTGGCACCGAAGAGGAGAGAGGAAGGGAGAGGTTAGAGAGAGAGGGAGGGGTGAGACGGTGAGAGATTTAGAAATATAGGTTAGTCAATTTGTGCGTGGGAACAGATTGAATGAGTTTATTTCATATTTGGGCCCTCAAGGGCTGCGGTTAGCCCAAACCCGCAGCCCTTTATCTCAAAGGGCTGCGGTTAGACCAAAAACCGCAGCCCTTAATCTTAAAGGGCTGCGGTTTTAGGGTTAACCGCAGCCCTTCACATTAAGGGCTGCGATTTTCAATAGACCGCAGCCCTTGCATCGCAGCCCTTGCTTTTTTTTCCACTAGTGCTAGGTTGATACTCTAAGCACTACTGCTGTCCTTTTTTCAGTGCTAGTGGTCCTGTGTGACCGTTTCTTTTTGTTTGTTTCCTAGGAAGGTTCCTAGTCTACACCTGTCACTATGACAGTGGATATTGGCTGGTATTTAAACCTTGTACTACTGTGTTTGGCATTTTCAAGCTGAATGAATGAATATGATGAGATCATATTAAGAGAGAAAAATATCTCTAAGAATTCTGTGCATTGTTGTCTTTATGGTATCAGAGCTAAGGTTCATACAACCCAGTTTCTTTTTCTTTACAAAACCAAAATTGTAAAGTCTTCTTGCTCAGCTTCACTCTTGTTTAACCTCATCAAAAAATGACAACAAAAATTGAAACCACTAGCCCTCTTTACCTTCACCCTTCAGATGCAAACAATTTTCTTCCTATTGAGAAACTCCAAGGTACTGGTAACTACAGACCTTGGAAACGTTCCATGGAGATAGCTCTGGCTTCAAAAAGGAAGCTAGGTTTTGTAACTGGAGTTGTAAAGAAGGATGCTAATGATGCAGTAAAAGGAGAAGCCTGGGAAACATGCAATAGCATTATTATTTCATGGATTCTGTCATCTGTATCAGATCCTATCAAAAAATCCATAATGTTTGTTAACAGTGCTCACTCAATCTGGAACCAGTTGGAGAAGAGATTTTCTCTCACAAATGGTTCTAGAAAATACAAGTTAAACAGACAGGTTTATGAAACCAAACAGCAAAATAAACCAATCAGTGAATACTATACTCTCATGAAAGCTTGCTGGGAAGAGTTAGAATCTTTAAACACTCTTCCTCCCATAACAACTATGACAACAGAAATTTCAGCCTTTGTTGAAACTCTTGATAGGCAGAGGGAAGAACTAAAGCTGTTTCAGTTCTTAAATGGATTAGATGAAGAATATGGGGCTCAAAGAAGCCAACTGCTCATGATGAGTCCTTTACCATCTGTAGAGAGTGCTTGTGCCAACCTAGAGCAGGAAGAATCTCAGAGAGATGTACTTGGAAGTGTAAAAGAAGAAATGGTAGGGCTGGCTATATATGTACAGCAAAGGCACAGGGGGAGTGCAAATGTGCACTGCTTGCAACAAAACTGGTCATACCAGAGAGAAATGCTGGACTGTAATGGGATACCCACCTGGTCATCCTAGAAACAACAAGTTTCTGCAATCTCACAAGCCAAAATGGAAGACAAATGCTCAGAAATGGAGCAAAAACGAGCCCGGAAATCAAAAATCACGCTAATGCTGCAACAAGCTCTCAGAGTGAAGGAAGTGTGTCTTCCTCTCCAGTCATCACACAACAACAATTTGAGCAGCTACTGAGCTTGCTCCCAACACCATCTAGAGTCCAATCATCAGAGACTGATGATGAAATGGACCTCTCATATGCAGGTATGGTGTTCTGCTATTTAGCTAATCCTGCTATACATGACTGGATCATAGATTCTGGTGCTTCAGATCATATGTGTGGTAATTTTGATCTCTTGACAAATGTTGTTGAATGCAAACATGAGCCTAAGATAAATCTGCCCACTGGACAAACCTCAATCATCTCTCACACTGGTGAAATTAGTCTTGAGAATGATCTGTACTTGACTAAAGTCCTTCACATTCCATCTTTTAAACACAATCTTATATCTGTAACCAAACTTACCCAAGAAGCAAACTGCAAAGTGATATTTCATCCTAACTACTGTGTAATCCAAGACATCAGTACTCATGTTGTGAAAGGAATAGGGAAAGCAGTAAAGGGTCTGTACTATCTGATTAATGAACCTGTATCTACTTTCCTAAACAGTCTCAAACACTCTGAAAACATCACAAAACCTTCCTCTCTTACCAACACCACAAAACCTTCCTCTCTTACCAACACCACAAAAATCTTTCCAAAAAAGGCCTTGACAGCTGCAACCTCTTGCATTAATATTCCTACAAACCTAACCCAAGTACCTACATTGAGCACACCTACCCTCTGGCATCATAGATTGGGACATGCTCCCATGTCTAAAATAGAGAAAATTGATGAAATCCACATGGGAAAACACTCTGACTCAGAGGTGTGCATAACCTGTCCCCTAGCCAAATTCACCAAACTACCTTACCCTGTCAGTCAGTCCAGAGCAAAGGAAGTTTTTGATATTGTCCATATAGACACATGGGGACCTTATAGAGCCTTTACTAGAGGAGGGCACAGATACTTCCTAACTGTGGTTGATGATCACAGTAGGGTAACCTGGGTACATCTCCTCAAGCAGAAATCAGATGCTTTTGATGCCATTGAAACATTTGTTAATATGGCAAAGGTTCACTTTGAAAAACAAGTGAAAACTCTAAGGTCTGATAATGCCTTGGAGTTTGATGACAAGAAATGTAAACCATTTTTTGCCAAACTTGGGATAGTACACCAGACATCCTGTGTTGACAGACCTCAACAAAATGCCAGGGTGGAGAGAAAACATAGAAACATATTGGAAATGGCTCGAGCTTTGAGGTTTCAAGCTGGCCTTCCATTGCATTTTTGGGGTGACTGTGTTCACACTGCAGTCCACATAACTAACAGACTGCCATCACTTGTCATAGGAAACATTTCACCCTATGAAGCTTTACACAAAATCAAGCCCAAATACAACCACCTGAAGTCATTTGGTTGCTTAGCAATGGCTTCAAACCCCACATCTACCAAAGATAAATTTCAGCCTAGAGGAGTTCCTTGTGTGTTCATTGGATATCCTGCCAATAAGAAAGGATACAGACTTCATAATCTTCTCACTGGCATCACATTTGTCTCAAGAGATGTTAAATTCTATGAGAACATCTACCCATACCATGTGTTTCACTCCACATCTTCTCAACCTGTTAACTCACCATCTGTTGTCTCAACCTCTGCAACCCAACATCCCATCACTTATGAAGAAGATGAACCTGATCTTGATGACTCAACTCAAACACAAACTCCTGCAGCTTCACCTATCCCACCTAGAAAGTCAACCAGACAACACAAAACACCCACCTGGCACTCAGACTACCACATTTCCAACCTGTCCACTCAAACAAAACCTAGCCAGATAAATAAATCCACTTCAACAGCTGTGTCTGAATAATTTTTTTATTTCATGACAAACCTCTCTCAACATACTGATCCTATTCATCTGAAAGATGCTGTGCAAAATCACAAGTGGCTGAAAGCCATGGATGAAGAGTTGGAAGCTCTAGAAGCTAACAACACTTGGGAAATAACTGAGTTACCCCAGGGCAAGCAACCAATTGGTTGCAAGTGGATTTATAAGACAAAATATCATGCTGATGGCACAGTTGACAGAGCAAAAGCTAGGCTTGTTGTTCTAGGAAATAGACAAAAACATGGCATAGACTACTTGGAGACCTTTGCTCCAGTAGCCAAACTTGCAACTGTGAGGTCTTTACTAGCTATTGCTGCAATGAAGTCATGGCATGTACATCAGATGGATGTCAAAAATGCCTTCCTTCATGGAGACCTTCAAGAAACTGTGTACATGAAGATGCCTCCAGGTTATACTCATCAAGGCTTCAGGTTTAGTCATACTGATGTGCAAAGTGATGTATGCAACACCAAACCAATGGTGTGTAAGCTACTTAAGTCCCTTTATGGACTGAAGCAGGCTCCAAGGCAATGGTTTGCCAAGTTGAGCACAGCCTTGACCTCTCATAACTTCTCACAATCTAAAACTGACTACTCACTCTTTACTAAGCAAAATGCACTTGGTTTTGTTGCCATACTTGTATATGTGGATGATTTAATCATCACTGGTGACAGCATGCTGGCCATAAATTGTGCAAAACAAGTTCTATCCTCTCAATTCAACATGAAGGATATGGGTGAGCTCAGGTATTTCCTGGGTATTGAAGCAGATAGATCTCACCAAGGGATATTTTTATCTCAAAAGAAGTATGTCAAGGACATACTTAATCAGTATGGCATGAAAAATTGCAAGCCTCTTAGACCGCCTATGGACAGTCATGTGAAGCTCACTACTTCTCTTGGAACTCCTCTCCAGGATCCTGAACCTTATCAAAGGTTGGTGGGAAAGCTAATCTACTTGACTATCACTCGACCAGATATAGCATACACTGTGCATATCTTGAGTCAATTCATGCACCAACCAACCTCAGCTCACTATCAGGCTGCAATCAAGGTTCTCAGGTACTTGTCTCACTCATGTAGTCAAGGAATCCTACATGCATCTGATTCAGCAGCTCAGCTCAAGGCCTACTGTGATAGTGATTGGGCTGGATGTCCCAATACTAGAAGATCTACTTCAGGGTTCTGTGTCCTACTTGGAAAATCTCCTATATCCTGGAAAGCTAAAAGACAAAGTGTGGTGGCTAGAAGTACTACTGAAGCAGAATACAGATCTATGGCTCTTACTATCTGCGAAGTCATATGGTTAACTCAGCTCCTCAAAGATCTTGGACTCAAATCCATGGGGTCTACACCTCTCTTCTGTGACAATCAAGCAGCACTTGCAATTGCTGCCAATCCAGTGCAACATGAGAAAACCAAGCATGTGGAGATTGACTGCCACTTTGTGAGGGACAAAGCACATGAAGGAGTCATTTCACCAACCTATGTTGCTTCTCTGAAGCGACTAGCGAGACATATTTACCAAGATCCTGACTACACAGTAGCATCAGACCTTGCTATCCAAGCTGGGAGTTCATTCTTCCTCTCAGCTTGAGGGGGAGTAAAGAGAATAGTCCTCCTAATCATTGTGTGGCCCATGATCCTAGGTTGCTACTCTAAGCACTACTGCTGTCCTTTTTTCAGTGCTAGTGGTCCTGTGTGACCGTTTCTTTTTGTTTGTTTCCTAGGAAGGTTCCTAGTCTACACCTGTCACTATGACAGTGGATATTGGCTGGTATTTAAACCTTGTACTACTGTGTTTGGCATTTTCAAGCTGAATGAATGAATATGATGAGATCATATTAAGAGAGAAAAATATCTCTAAGAATTCTGTGCATTGTTGTCTTTATTTAAGGGCTAAAGAAAGAAGGGCTGTGAAAGAGTAGGTGTAAATTCAACCTTGTTTATTCTCAGGGTTGCATGATCAACGACAACCACTCAAGTCTTAACCAACCAATCATAAAATGTAGCAGCAAACCAAGTATATCTGACAGATTTGGACTATAAAAGTAAATCTTGGCCAAAAAATTTATATAAGATTTTAACTAAAAATTTTCTTTCACCTGAAGTGTCAAATATCGTTGCTATGACAATATCTCTACTAGATATGGTATAATCTAAATTCTGAAGTTAGCCCCAAACATGATTGCAGTGGGCATCATCTATGCTTATAATTTGTAGAAAAATGTTGACAATAGGAGTGAACTAGATCCGGGATCATTTCTCATGCAAGGAATTTTTCTCCATGTCATTACCCTACGTTAAATTTTTTTGTCCCTAATAAAAATGTTTGCACCCATAGTAAGACCGATGACGCGATAATCCAACATTCAATATATGACTCTAATTTCTAGATCAAATTTCAATATATGAGTACATAAAATTATCAATGACATTCACAAGTTACAATTATTTGAGTGTTCTAGTTTTATATCTTTAAAAACCAATGCTCTTCCTTTTTTTTTAAACAGAAATGCTATTCAATTGCAAAAGTCTCGTCTGTTTTCATATTCATATAAACTTACCTACCATTCCTATTATGATTGACGGCCCGTTTGGTAGTTGGTTATAAATGGTGGTAATGAGAATGAATTTGTGAAGAATATCATTGTCCATTCCCATGGTAATGCTAATTTATCCTAAAGTGTCTACTTTTCTTCTAGAATTTTCATTCCCATCCAATACCACCTTGTAGGTGGTAATGAGTGGTAATGAAAATTGCTTCCCCTTGGAGACAAAAACACAAGTTTAGGGGTGAGATTGCTTGCCCATAGAGAAAAAATGCATCCCCATGGAGATTTTAAGGGTGCTTCCCTAATAACATTACACTTAAATTTCATTCCCATTATCGCAATTTATTAACGACTACCAAACGGGCCATAAAAGTATTAATTCTACTCTTATCCTAGCTAATAAAAAGAAAGCAAGAAAGGAGAAAGAAAACTAAAGAATTTAATTAGAGGAATCAACAAAACAAAAATGGAGACATTTACTACAAATCTTCAATGTGAACAAAAAATTCATCATTGGAAATCTAAGTCTTAACAGAATGACAAAAAAACATTGTTCCATAAATTCATACAAATGAGAGTGCCTTACTAGGGTATCTCTTCTCATACTTCCTCCTCTATTAAGGAATATACATTTCTCCGTCGGTCTTAGCATTAATCTCACTTTTGTTTTCTTCTTTTTATGGTAGCTCTTGTTAATTTCCTCTATGAACCTAAAGCAGCAAATCCACCACCTTTCATCATTTGCTTAAACTCCTTGTAATTAACCATTCCATCACCATCAACATCCACTTTGCTAATCATTTTCCTACAATCATCTATTGTTCTTCCTTGTTTCAAACCCAATGATTGCAAAACTGATCTCAACTCCTCAACAGTAATAAAACCGTCTCCATTTTGATCAAACACGTTAAAAGCTTCCCTCATGTCTTCCTCCTCGTCCCTCTCGTCCATTATTGTTTGATACAACGATCCAAACTCTTCCATATCGACATACCCATCTTTATTCACATCGATTTTTTCGATCATTTGAGTAAGTTCCTTATCTGGGATGTAAATTCCCAAGTTTTGTAAGGAGTCATTTAACTCCTTCTTTGTGATCTTTCCATCTCCATTACGATCAAACATTTGGAATACTCTTTTAAGCTCCGCTTGATCCATTTCCTTTGAAAAATAGATCTCTTTTTACAAAACAAACACGAAATTTCAACTTAGGTAACTCTCTTTGAAATGATGATATAATCTTAATTATGATCTCTAATAATAATTAGGAGGTAATTAACTTAATATGATGGCTTCGGAACGAATTAACAATCAAGGATTCATGACAAAAAGCAAGAAGGGGGTGTCAAAAAATTAGACCTTTAGAACAAATGCAATATAAAGAGGAGAAAAGGGAGTTAAAAAAATAGCTTAGAAATGAAAATTGATGTTAAGGAGGGTCAAAAAAAATTAATCCCCCAAAATCTTGGATGGAAAAGAGGGAAATTGAAAGAGTCGGGCCTAGAGAAAAGCAAGGAAGAGAAGCAAGAATTTCGTTAAATCATTGGTATATAAGTTTAGATACAAAAGTTAGTTAGATTATATGCATATTTATTTACTTCAATTGGGGGTTGGAATTGGCGCGTTTTTCGTCGTGGTAAGCTTATTCTAAAATCATGGAGTCCATTACTATTGGAATACTTGGTCTTACTTGCATGTTTTTTAGTTATTTATTCTAATCATGAGAGAAGTAAATTATGTATTATACTCCATATTTGGACTTAGTCTGTCAAAAATATAAGTACAACTTCCTTGTCTAATAATGTCTTGAACGTTTATATCAAAAAATAATGGAATAATTCTAGAAAGTTGACATTGGTTCCAATAAAGAATAGTAGTATTTTCACAGGTGAGATTGGTCAGATTTTAGATTCTCAGAAGCTAAAGAAAGGGACTCTTAAAAGGGTGTGAGTCGCGCGACTTGTGAGCCAAACGTGCGTCATAGGCTCATAGCACAAATAAGAAGACTTGGTATAACCCTGAATTAGTAGCCAAGTAAGGTAAAGATTAAAAAGTTCGTTAATTTGCCAAATAAGTCAAATTGATGAACGTCAAGTTCATTGAAATTTTAAGTCAGATATGGACTGAATTATTTTAGGACCGAAAACTACAACTAGCAAAATAAGTTAATATAAGGTAATAGAAGTCCAAATATGTTCAGTTTATGATGAATAACTTCGAACAAGTTAAGTTTAGTACACTACAAGAAAACGCTAAAACAACGACTGCATACCAGCGACGGTTTAAAAAACGGTCGGTAATTGTAAAATAGCTACGGCTCCAAGCCGTCGGTGAATACCGACTGCTTTTTAAGAAATTAACGACGGTTTAGCAGTCGTTGAAATACTACGACGGTTTAAAGCCGTCGTTGATTTCTTTAAAAGCAGACTATTATTTTTTTAAGTTTAGCGACGGTCTTTAGCGGTCGGTTATTTTTTTAAGTAAAGCCCCTTTCACTCCTCTTTTTCCAATTTCCCGTCGCTCCTCTTCCACTTTCTCTCTCCTCACTCCCACCAAAACCCCGCCTTAATTTCTCTCTCCTCCGTGTTGCAGTCGTGTTTCACCCCAATCTCCGTTCATCGGCGACTTTCTCTCTCCTCCGTGTGTCAATCGTGTTTCATCGGCGCATTAGAGTCTTTGCCACCGGTTATTCGCCGACCTCCAACCAACGAACGGTGATACCCTCATTTTCTCTCCACTCTCGGGACCGTGTCTTTGCCGCCGGTTAGCACTTGCGTCATTTTTTTTTTTGTTAATGAAACCAAACCCTTAACGTCATTCGGCTTTGTCAATGTAGGTGGCCAAACCCTAAACACCCGACTGTCGTCCTCCTGTGCCGGAGCCCTGCCGACGGTACATTCCTTACTTTTCTCTCTCTTCATATATGTTTTTGGATCTGCCTTTTATTCATTTCTTGATTTGAGTTTCATTTCTCCGACTAATTTTGTGCTAAATGGGTAATTACTTGTTATTCTATTGTGTTAATTTTCGATGATTGATGATTTCTAAGATGATGGTGAATTTAATGGTTTTTGATTGCGAGTGATGCTTACTTGTTGCTATATCTAGCTAATGATGTGCTTAGCTTTGCTTTCGAAAGTCACCGCTTTCGGTCTTTTCACTTGCTACATTTCGTTTACGCACAAAATTTTAGTAGATTCATGTGAGGGGTGTTTGGGTGAGTATTTAGTGAAGGTGTTCTTCTTGTTGGTGCTATTTGTTTTGTACCGTCTATGAGTGAGAAGGCGAATACGGTTTGTTTGAATGTTGTTTGTAGAATGTTAGAGGAACAATATAAGTTGATTGGTTCCGTTGGTGAATTCGTTCTCGATGTACTTGCGGGAATTGGGTATGCTTTATGTTCTTAAGGAGAGTTTCATTTTGTTAGGTTGTTAGAGTTTTTGCTAGGAAATTGGGTTAATATAGAGGTTGGTTATGATGTTTCTCATGGACTGATGATTCCGCATCTGGTAGAATGGGTATTTTATATGGTTAATTGCTTAATTTTAGTATAAATTTTGCTAAATGCTTAAAGGTGCCGTTTAATAATTGATTTTCTACATGATGTAGGATTACGTAGCACTTTGGTGTTTCTCTTTGGCTTAATTGTAAGGTTAGTAGCAATTGTTTACCATATTTTGTCTTCAATTTATATTGTTTTTGTTCATGTAAATTCTATATTTTAATTTTTGTGTAAGTTTTTCATCATGAAATATAATGTATTAAAAAAACTTTTGTTTAGAGAATGTTAAAAACTATATAATTTTTTAGTTTATATTACTTTGAAGATTAAGTTACTTTAATTGTATAAGTTTAAGTTACTATATAATTATCACAATAGTTTTTATAGTGGTTCGTTTATTAAAGGTTATAAAAGTTATAAACTATATAATTATCACAATAATTTATTTATTGCACATTCCTTTATTTAGTTTACGCTATTTAAATTGTTTATATTGTTTTTGACATATTTGTTTTCGTGGAAATAGTTTGGATGATGTTATAAATTTAATTTAAGTGTTTAAATAAATATGTTTGCATCGTCATGTGCCTAGATACCCGTTCAAGGTATACTCATTAGGAGTATATCTTGAATAGTCCCCGGTTGGGACTGTTCTTCGACGTTTGACCCACTTAGGTGGTGAATGTATGCCTTTTGTTCTATTCTATGTAATTTCCGGTCATGTTGTTTCTCTATGCTGTTCTCTGGGTACATATGTAAGCTTTTACGAAGCTCACATTGTGTACTTGGAGAACTCATGGGAAATGCTGCCGGAATTTACGTAGAAGCGAATAGTTGGCATACATTCACTAGTGGGGTTAGACGTCGAAGAATGGGTTAGGTTGGAGTGATAAGGACCTTTGGACATCATTTTAGGCCCTATATGTATTTCACACAAATGTTTTAATTGTACTTATGATGGTTGTTAATGAGTAGTGTGGTTGAAATGCTTTAGAATTGTAGAATTGGTCACCATGAAACGGAAGGAGCGTTGGTGGATGTATGATAGATATGACAATGTGCGTAACTTGAGGCCCGAGTTCTTGAGGGGGGTTGATGAATTCATTGACTTTTGCAAAGTAAATCCCGAAAGCCCAGGTAAGGATGAAGTTAGATGTCCGTGTCCGAAATGCAAGAACAGACGTATGCATGCCGCAGACACGGTTAGTTATAAACACCTCAAACATCATATATATAGTTAGTTTAATGTGATTCTAAGTTGTTTTGATTGAAAATACACAAAATAGGAAAGTTAGAACCAAATATAGGCCATTTTGGCCAATTTAGGCCATTTCACTTGAAATTGAATGAATACGAGTAGTTTGATGCTAGTTTAAGTTATAAACACCTCAAACATCATATATATAGTTAGTTTAATGTGATTGTAAGTTGTTTTGATTGAAAATACACAAAATAGGAAAGTTAGAACCAAATATAGGCCATTTTGGCCAATTTAGGCTATTTCACTTGAAATTGAATGAATACGAGTAGTTTGATGCTAGTTTAAGTTATAAACACCTCAAACTTCATATATATAGTTAGTTTAATGTGATTGTAAGTTGTTTTGATTGAAAATACACAAAATAGGAAAGTTAGAACCAAATATAGGCCATTTTGGCCAATTTAGGCCATTTCACTTGAAATTGAATCAATACGAGTAGTTTGATGCTAGTTTAAGTTATAAACACCTCAAACATCATATATATAGTTAGTTTAATGTGATTGTAAGTTGTTTTGATTGAAAATACACAAAATAGGAAAGTTAGAACCAAATATAGGCCATTTTGGCCAATTTAGGCTATTTCACTTGAAATTGAATGAATACGAGTAGTTTGATGCTAGTTTAAGTTATAAACACCTCAAACATCATATATATAGTTAGTTTAATGTGATTGTAAGTTGTTTTGATTGAAAATACACAAAATAGGAAAGTTAGAACCAAATATAGGCCATTTTGGCCAATTTAGGCTATTTCACTTGAAATTGAATGAATACGAGTAGTTTGATGCTAGTTTAAGTTATAAACACCTCAAACATCATATATATAGTTAGTTTAATGGGATTATAAGTTGTTTTGATTGAAAATACACAAAATAGGAAAGTTAGAACCAAATATAGGCCATTTTGGCCAATTTAGGTCATTTCACTTGAAATTGAATGAATACGAGTAGTTTGATGCTAGTTTAAGTTATAAACACCTCAAACGTCATATATATAGTTAGTTTAATGTGATTGTAAGTTGTTTTGATTGAAAATACACAAAATAGGAAAGTTAGAACCAAATATAGGCTAATATAGGCCATTTTAGGCTATTTCACATGAAATTGAATGAATACGAGTAGTTTGATGCTAGTTTAAGTTATAAACACCTCAAACATCATATATATAGTTAGTTTAATGTGATTGTAAGTTGTTTTGATTGAAAATACACAAAATAGGAAAGTTAGAACCAAATATAGGCCATTTTGGCCAATTTAGGCCATTTCACTTGAAATTGAATGAATACGAGTAGTTTGATGCTAGTTTAAGTTATAAACACCTCAAACATCATATATATAGTTAGTTTAATGTGATTGTAAGTTGTTTTGATTGAAAATACACAAAATAGGAAAGTTAGAACCAAATATAGGCCATTTTGGCCAATTTAGGCTATTTCACTTGAAATTGAATGAATACGAGTAGTTTGATGCTAGTTTAAGTTATAAACACCTCAAACTTCATATATATAGTTAGTTTAATGTGATTGTAAGTTGTTTTGATTGAAAATACACAAAATAGGAAAGTTAGAACCAAATATAGGCCATTTTGGCCAATTTAGGCTATTTCACTTGAAATTGAATGAATACGAGTAGTTTGATGCTAGTTTAAGTTATAAACACCTCAAACATCATATATATAGTTAGTTTAATGTGATTCTAAGTTGTTTTGATTTAAAATACACAAAATTGGAAAGTTAGAACCAAATATAGGCCATTTTGGCCAATTTAGGCCATTTCACTTGAAATTGAATGAATACGAGTAGTTTGATGCTAGTTTAAGTTATAAACACCTCAAACATCATATATATAGTTAGTTTAATGTGATTGTAAGTTGTTTTGATTGAAAATACACAAAATAGGAAAGTTAGAACCAAATATAGGCCATTTTAGGCTATTTCACTTGAAATTGAATGAATACGAGTAGTTTGATGCTAGTTTAAGTTATAAACACCTCAAACATCATATATATAGTTAGTTTAATGTGATTGTAAGTTGTTTTGATTGAAAATACACAAAATAGGAAAGTTAGAACCAAATATAGGCCATTTTGGCTAATTTAGGCCATTTCACTTGAAATTGAATGAATACGAGTAGTTTGATGCTAGTTTAAGTTATTAACACCTCAAACATCATATATATAGTTAGTTTAATGTGATTGTAAGTTGTTTTGATTGAAAATACACAAAATAGGAAAGTTAGAACCAAATATAGGCCATTTTGGCACTTTATATTATTTTAATATGAGTATATTTAACCAAATGCAGGAGACATACAATAAGAAGCTGGATCATTGTACCACTCAGGGGTCACAGCCGAACCCTGATCTGTTGTATTGGGAGACAGTTGGGGGGAGAAACAGAGGAAAAGTTCAGGGGTTGGGTCAGGGAGATCATTTGTACTACAACTCTGCATCAGGGCGAGGAGATGGTGGCTCTTCACAACCATATGAGCCGTCCATTTTTTCTCAGATTGAGGCGCAAGTGGAGGCAAAGGTCGCTGCACGGATGGGAGAGGTGGAGGCAATGGTCGCAGCACGGGTGGAAGAGTCACGTCGGGCCCTCATCGAGGAAATGATGAGGAACATGTCTAGTTTCGGCCACATGTTCTCAGGTTGCAACCCAGGCCCCACTCCACAACGCAGACCAGAAGATGACCCAGGGTTTGGTGGTGGCGGTAGTGCTACAGATCTAGCCACCCTTGACAGTGTAGTTTTTTTTGGTTTTGGCAACTAGATAACTAACTTATAGTTGGATATAATTAGTCTAACTATTTTCTTGTAGTGTAAATACTTATCGGCATCTCGCTTCGTTTCTTGATGTGTCGGGTTATTTTTTTTTCAACCCGACTTCTACTTTATTTCCCGACACCGAGATCTATTTTGCGTACATATATTTAATCTAGGTAGTTTGTCTAACTATAGACATTTAGTGTCTATATTTATCGGCATCTAGCTTATTATTTTCTAGCTTTGTCGATATATATTTTTTTGTAAACACCGACATCTACTTTATTTCCCGACATCGGGATCTATTTTGTGTACATAAATGTAATCTATTTCATGTAATTATACAAGTATCTATGTAAATTTTAATATATATCAAAATTGCATAATTTTGTAATTGAAAAAATTTAATGCGATGGAGAAACTTGACTTTAGCGTGGTATATTTAGGGTGCCTGTGTGCGTGTACGGGTTTAATTATTATTAAGAACAATAGAATTTTAAATCATATTATTTTGTAAGAACAGCGACGGTTAAACAATAAATCAACGACGGCTAGGCAGTCGCTGTAAGGTTCTCTATGCACCCATTGAAACGAAATCAACGACTGCTTTAACATCTTAGCGACCGTTATAAACAGACGTTGATTATTCGAAATCAACGACGGTTTATAACAGTCGCTGGAACAACGACGGTTTAGAACAGTCGCTGGAACAACGACGGTTTAAAACGGTCGGTGATCCAGCGACTGTTATAAACCGTCGCTGACCTGCCGTCTGCTTTAAACAGTCGTTGACTGGGTAGCAACGTCGGCTTTTATAAACCGTCGCTGATTGTCCTTAAACCGTCGTTGAATATATCACCGACGGCTTGACGGTCGTTGATTCTTGTATCACCGACCATCTTTTTACCGACGGCCATTTAACGACGGTTAGCCGTCGTTGATTATTCAGCGACGGCTTTTTAGGCTACCAACGACGACTAAAAGCCGTCGTTAATTGGCACTTTTCTTGTAGTGGTACCAGTATATTGAGATAAATTCAATTAAGTTAATTTTAAGGCCGATAAAGGCTATCCAAGTTCACTTTCCAACGATGAATTTTAAAGTAAATTTTGATAAGTTCAATTCAAGGTCAATTGTTCCAGACATATTATGAACTAGATAAGAGGTATGAGGAACCTATAATTTTTTTTTACAAAATTTCGTTACATCTATTAATCAAACTGGACAATAAGAAAAATTTAAATGGAAAGATGGGAGTACATTTTATGATAGAGGAAATACTCCCTTGTTTTTCGAAAGATTATTCTTATGATCTTATTATTGTAAGAGGAAAAGGTCAAAGTGAAACATTAGTCCTTTTTATCAACTTTTGTATGGAAAACCAATTATTAGGAATGGGAGTAGTTATTAGACCAAGTCAACCCATTTAATAGAATAAGGGAAGACGGTCGAGAAAAGAAATTCATCAAAAACAGAATCAAGCAATCTATAATTTTTAATAAAAATTAACTAAAATGTAAGCAGAGAAATTTTTTACTCCCTCCTTCCCATATTATAGTGCTTCTTTCCTTTTAAGGTGTCTCAAAATATAAAATTTTTGTTTCCATTTTTTATTCCACACCTTTCCATGATTTTCCTAGAAAAATTGTACCACCATTATTTATTTGCTTCTTGAAAATAGTTTTTTGCTTTGTTTATTCAACTCAAGGGTTGAATGAGTCATGCATTTAATGCTCTTTTACCACTTATGGTCATTCTCTCTCCTAAAATCAGCCTTTTCCTATAACATTTATTTTCAATACACAAAACACTTTACATTTCTCTTATATTCTATTTATCTTAATAACCGTGAAAAATATAATCAGGCACTATAATATGGGATGGAGGGAGTAGAACTTTTTTTTTTGAAGGGAAAAGAGAGATGCATTACTAATCAATAGACAAAGAGTCCATGAGTACATAAGGTGACACAATACTAGGGCAATGATTTACCCAGCATTGCTCAAAACCAAAAGGCACTACTTTCGCAAGGTGGTGGGCAACATAATTCCCACCCCTTTTAACATGAGAAAAGGAAATTGAGAGAAAACTAGAACATAGAGATAAAATGTCACCAAGAATAGCATCCAGATCAGAGAAACAGAGAGTTGCGTGAGTTAGGCGTGAGACCAAGACTTGAGCATCAGACTCAATGAGAATTTCCTTTAGACCTTGTTTTTTCGCCCAACCAACAGCCATGAAGATGGCCTTTGCTTCCGCAATACCGGGTGGCCACCAAGCACGCGATCTCCTCACCACCGAAAATAGGACCTTCCCCTCTTTATCCCGCGCTACAACACTCAAGCCAACAAACCCTCCTTCACTCAACGACGCATCCGTGTTGATTTTAATCAACCCATCAGGTGGTGCGCGCGCACCATTTGTTGGGACATGCGTGGCTAGGCTTCGACGTACCAGCATACATACGTTGAGTGTAAAGATTGTAATCTTCACATTGACGGAACACCCGCTGCGCTACAACCTCGAGTGGGGCAGTCTTGTGCTCAAAGACGAAATTATTGCGCTCAAACCAGAGATTCCAAGCAAGGAAGCAGCCACGCTGAACCATTTTTGGGTCCATACTACACCATTTCGCCAGCAGCTCTAGTGCCTCTACTCCTTCGGACTCCTTCACCATCTCTTCACAGTCACATTGGACCCATAGTGGCCGAAGTCGATCACAGCCCATCAAAGCATGATGCGTGGTTTCTTCTTTGTCAGGGCACCATGGACATGGGGCAGTGTCCAAGAGGTGTCGAGCCTTGAGAGTAGCTCGAACAGGTAAAGAATTAGTACAAAATCTCCACATGAAATGGCGTGCCTTGGGCGAAATTTCCAACTTCCACAAATCGACCCAAGCCCTATGAAAATCATCAAGATTCCCTCCCTTTCCAAGCATATATGCAGTTTTCACCGTATAACACCCATCTTTTGAATATGCCCACATGAAATCATCGGTACCTCCATGGGAAGTAAGAGGGATAGCAAGGATACATTTAATGTCTCTTTCGTTGAAATGTTGTTCGAGCAAATCTACTCGCCACTCCATTAACTCAAAATCAATCAAATCCCCCACCACACTAAGACCCTCAACTTCATCACTTTCAATAAATCTCCCCCTTTCGTCACCTACCCAAGGATCTCTCCAAATATCAATATTCGACCCATTACCCACACGACACATTATCCCTTCTTTCACCAAGCTTTTGGCACTCCAAATACTCCTCCAAGAGTAGCTATTTGAGTGCCCTAAGCGAGCATTGGGAACATCAATGCTTGGATAATATTTTGCTTCCATAACTCGACTAAGGAGGGAATTTTTAAAATGAAGAAGGCGCCATACCTGTCTACCCAACAAAGCATCATTGAAGACAGCTAAATCTTTGAATCCCATGCCACCCATACATTTCGGTTTGCACATTTTTTCCCAGCTTAGCCAGTGCATCTTCCTGGCTTCACCCTTGCCACCCCACTAAAAACGGGCCATTGCAGAACTATTCTCATGAATAATAGCAGCAGGAAACTTATACACTCCCATGAGATAGGTAGGAATAGCTTGGATAACAGCTTTGATTAGTACTTCCTTCCCTGCTCTGGATAACAGCTTCTTTTTCCATCCACGCAACTTTTTCCAAACTCGATCAAGGATACTTCGAAACATCAGCTTTTTTGAACTTCCACATGCAGTAGGGATACCCAAATACTTCTGGTGCTTATCGACTTGCTTCATCTGGAGTAAGTTAGTCAATTTTTCTTTTCGTTCTCTGCTTACACCTTTACTAAAAGACACCTCCGACTTTTCATAATTAATTTTCTGCCCGGATGCTTTTTCATACTGGTTGAGTAAATCAACGATGGTTAAGCATTCATGTCGAGTAGCTCTAGTAAAAAGCAAGCTATTATCTGCAAAATGAAGGTGAGACACAACTGGACCATTTCTGCTAGCTTTCGCACCATGAAGCACACTAGTTTCAATCTTATGCTGAATCATCTGTGAGTAGGCATCAGCAACTAGAATGAATAAGAAGGGAGAGATGGGGTCTCCCTGCCTTAAACCTCTAGCTGGAGCAACAGAGCCACAAACTTTGCCATTTATAATAAAAGAATATGAAACAGTATTCACACATTTCATCACCAGGTTCACCCATCTACCATCGAAGCACATTGTCAGGAGAAGCTTCCTCAGGAATCCCCACTCCACTCGGTCATAGGCCTTGCTCATGTCCAATTTCATTGCTATTATTGCATTGTTTCATAGTATGAAAAATCTCCAAGGCAATCAGAGAGTTGTCAGTAATCATACGATCCGGAACAAAAGCACTCTGGTTCTCCGTTACAACAACAGGCAGGATATTTTTAAGTCTAATTACAAGAGCTTTAGAGGCAATCTTATACAATACATTACAGAGACTTATAGGCCTAAATTCAGAGACAACAGTCGGGGACTTAACTTTGGGGATAAGAGCAATATTAGTACAATTAACATCATCGGGGAAATGAATGCCATGTAAAATATTGCTTACAAAATCAAATACCTCATCTCCAATAATATGCCAAAATCTCTGATAGAATATTGCATGCATGCCATCTGGACCGGGAGCTTTGCAGGGATGCATTTGACTAAGAGCCGAAAAAATTTCATCCTTGGTGTAAGGTCGCAGAAGATCCTCATTGTACTGGTCTGTGATAGAGTGACGAACATGTTTCAGCATTGCTTCAAAATGTTCCATGGAAGGGTTGTCGGAAGAGAAAATATTATGAAAATATTTTCCGACTTCCGTCTCAATTACTTCTGCATCATCATGCCAGACACCAGTACTGTCATAAATACCTTTGATAGAGTTACGTTGTTTTCGTTGAGAAGCCTTATGGTGGAAATATTTCGTATTCCGATCACCATCTTTAATATCCGCAACTCTCGATCTAAGGTACTAATAAGCTTCCTGTTTTGCATGAAGATCATCCAACTGGTGCTCTAAATCACTGCACCGATCACAGCTTGCCGACGAAGTTGGAGCTTTTTGAGCTTCGTGGAGAGATTTCTCCACTTTTTCAATTTGCTTCGGCAAATTTCCATGACTCACTCGGCTCCACGACACCAAACCCCGAGCAACAGCAGCAATTCGAGCCTGAATGTGCTCTCCCGAAGCCTCCTCCCATGCCTTCCTTACAATTCCTTCACATCCCTCGTCCAGCAACCACGATGTTTCGAATTTAAAGCTCCTCCCACCTCTATTATGTCTAACCCGAGGCAAATCTTCACCACGTAGAATGATAGTTGCGTGGTCCGATTTGTAACGGACAAGATGCTCAGTATAGGCCCCTGATACGCTCAAGTTATACGAAGTTTTTATGATATTTTGGGTGCACTTTGCTAAGGGTTTGATTGTAATTGTTAACATTTGTGTTTTACTTAGCTCTAAGTGGAAGTTCGGAATTTTGTACTTTAATTATTATTAAAGTTGTAAGTTCCGAGCTCCTAGAAGCATGAGTGGTTGGAACAACTCCACAACATCGTTGCACTAGCCAAGCGTCGCCACAAGTTCTAACCAAGCTCCGCCGCAAGCCTAAGCCAAGCCCAGCAGCATCGCAAGCCCAGCAGCATCGCAAGTCAAGCAGTGCGCTCAGCTAACACGCAGGTCGCACCACACGAAGGGAATCACACCTCGCGACCCTTGCCTCGCACCTCGCGAGTTACGTCGCGGGCGCGACCCCTTGTCCTGCCCAGCTCTGCAGCATGTGTTGGAGGCAGTAGCTCATCGCACGGTGCGACCAGCCTCGCACCTCGCGACCTTCTAGGTCGGTGTAATTGTCGGCTGATTTTTGGGCTTTAGTATAAATACCAAACTTTATTTTTGGGGAGAGGGGACATCACACTTGAGGAGAGAGAGTCTCCAAAACTCCATTCTTCTCTTATTATCTTCTCTTTTTAGTTTTCATTTTCTAGTTTAGTTTTAGAAATTTAAATTATGGAATTGGCCTTTGCTATGCCGATTGTAGCTTGAACTGTTCTTGAAGAAGATTAACATGAAGCTTTAAGCATTATTGTGAGATCTTTCCTCTCTATTTAGTTTCTTTGATTATGGTTTAATTTCTATGATTGTGTTCTATGATTTTTGCATAATTATGCTAGGAACGTTACTAGTTTGATTGTGTAATGAATCTAATGCTAGATTTAAGGATAGAATCAGATTGTTCTATTCTTTTATCTATTTGTAGCAAACTAGGGAGTAACTTAGATGCAGATCGTCTTGGTTATTTCTTGGGGAAATTGAATCAACTGTTGAATGTTTATCGCGTGTATGACATTAGCAGGTCTATTGGTTCTCTGTGTTTATTGCTGCTATTGGATTGAACTTAGACGCTGATCGGACTAGGTTATCCTTTAGTTAGGGTTTTATAGTCACACTGATCGTGCTATTCAACTAAGAATAAGGAGAATACGAGATTAGTTCTCGACAATAGGTAATCATGGAAATAATTAGAGTTGAGGTTCAATGATCGATAATTAAATTAAAGTGGATGTTAATCGGATTCAAGATCTTTCCATATTGATTTCTCATTTTATTTATTTGCTAGTTAATTTTAGTTTGTTTATAATCTACTTGAAAACCCCCCTGAATTGGTTACTCGGTCCTTAGAGTCATCTAGGTATTGATTCCAGCTAAATACAAAACTCGTCCCTGTTTCCCTGTGGATACGAACCTTACTTCCCTTGATCTACATTTAATTGTAAAAGAGAGTAGGAGAAATTTATCTTTGGTTAGGTGCACACGACAAAGCCGCACCCACCAAATTTTGGCGCCGTTGCCGGGGAAACGGTGTTACTTGTTTGTATATAGCGTGTGTTTTTGGATTGTCTTGCTTGTGCTCTTTGTTTATGGTTAACACTCGTGCTACTAATCAACACCCTTTGCAGTACGATCGAGATTTGGAATTAACTCTTTTCAGGTTGAGAAGAGAACGACGTGAAAACTTCAAGGAGCTTCCTTTTGCTATCAACATGGAAGAAGAGATGCCTCCGAGGGTCGAGCCACGCACATTGAGGGAGCTCACGGCTCCTAACCTTGATCAACAACCATTGTGCATCTCATTTCCGGCTCTTGATGAAGGCACTACTTTTGAATTGAAGTCGGGGTTGATACACTTGCTTCCTTCGTTTCATGGGATCAATGGAGAAGATCCAAACAAATTTCTTTCGGAGTTTCACGTGGTTTGTACTAGCATGAAACCAAGTGGAGCAAAGGATGAACAAATCAAGTTGAGAGCTTTTCCTTTTGCTTTGAAGGATGGAGCTAAAGATTGGTTATATTATCTTCCTCCTGGTTGTATTTTCACTTGGGTTGAAATGAAGAAGCGATTTCTTGAGAAGTTCTTTCCAGCTTCTAAGTCATCAACATTAAAGAAGGAAATCAGCATTATTGAGCAGAAACACGATGAGTCTTTCTACGAATATTGGGAGAGGTTCAAGAGACTTTGTGCTAGTTGTCCATATCATGGCTATTCTGATGAAGACCTCATTTTGTACTTTTACAATGGTTCTTCTGACGAAGATGTGCGAATGGTGAATGCTGCTAGTGGAGGTTCTTTCATAAACAAAACCCCAACTGCAGCTAGAGAACTCGTTGAAGAACTAGCTGAAGGCTCGAGACAGTTCAGTAGAAGATCGAATCATCGTAGAGCAAATGTTGAAAGTCCAGGTTCTAGCTCTTCAAAGACCGAGGATCAAGTACAAGCTCTCACATCAGTGATGCGTGAGTTCATGGTAAAGAACAATAGAGTTCAACAGGTAAAAGCTTGTAGAATTTGTTCTTTAGATCATCATACTGATGTTTGCCCTCAAATACAAGAAGAATTTAGGGAAGAGGTCAAAGCTGTAGGTTTTCAAGGCCAACAAGCATTAGAGAGACATGATCCCTACTCCTATGCTTTCGAGCAAGGGTGGAGAGATCATTCTAACTTCAGATTTGGCAATCAACATCAACAACAGCACTATAACAGGCCACAACCACACCCTTATCCTAGGCCCCAAGGCCAAGACTCGAGCTCTAGCATGTCCACTGAAGAAATGTTAAATGTTTTAACTAAAAATGTGACTAACATGCAGGGTAACATGGTGCAGTTCCAAGAGGAAACTCGATCGAGCATCAAGAACTTGGAGAACCAAGTAAGCCAAATTGCAGGAGCTGTAACCAAGTTAGAGGCTAAGGATTCGGTGAGGTTGCCATCCCAAACAGAACTCAACCCTAAAATGAACGTGAGTGCTATCACATTGAGGAGTGGAGCGGAAATTGCAAGCAAAGAGAGGTTGGTGGTTCGAGACAAAGAGATCGTGGAAGAGGTGATCGAGCATGATCCGACAACAGATTGTAAATCATTGCCACCTCAACAAGAGGAGCAAGTCCGAAAATCACCTCCTCCACCATTTGAACCAGAGCCACCATTTCCCGAGGTATTGAGAGAAACCCGCAATGCAGAGCGCAACAAAGACATTTACGAAATCTTTCGTAAATGTGAGGTAAACATTCCCCTTTTTGATGCTTTAATTCAAGTACCTAGGTATGCTAACTTCCTTAATGAATTGTGTACTTCGAAAAGAAAGCAAAAACAAAAGGTAGTGCAAAAAGTGAAGGCTAGCGAGCATGTCTCTGCTATCTTTCAAAAGAAATTACCTCAAAAGTGCAATGACCCAGGCATGTTTACCATCCCATGTACTATAGGTGACACCATGTTTCCTAAAGCCATGTTAGACTTAGGTGCGTCAATTAATGTGATTCCATATTCATTGTATAAGTCTTTGAAACTTGGCAATTTGCATGAAACTGGTGTGGTGATTCAATTAGCTGATAGATCCAATGTTTATCCTAGGGGTAAATTAGAGGATGTGTTAGTTAAGGTTGGGAAATTGCAATTTCCTACTGATTTTTATGTTTTGGAGATGGAACCTGATAAGCATGCCGCCCCAATCCTTTTGGGGCGACCTTTCTTGAAAACATCTTGCACTAAAATTGATGTTTACGCTGGCTCTTTGACCTTGGAGTTTGAGGGGAAGGTAGAGGCATTTGATATCAATGATCCTAAGCTTCTACTTAAGGATGATAACCCACTTTGCTCTATTAACATTGTTGACTCTTTATTGCATGATGTTCTTGATATTGAGCAGGTTGATGAGTCGATGAATGTTGATGATGTCTTGGTTGAGGATTGTGTGTCTCCTACTAACGTGCAGGTTATGGTGCCGGAGTTGAAAGAGCGAAAAAAGCCTCCTAATTTACCTTGTTTTGAAACTGTACCACTAACGATGCATTGCAAGAGTTCTTCTCAATATGTTTTGCAGGTACTTGAATTGGAGGTTGACATGGAGCCACCATTGTCACACATGGAGCATAAGCCCAATTATTGAGCTTAAGGTACTAAGTCGAGCTAACGACTTTAAACAACAGCGCTTCTCGGGAGGCAACCCGAGACCCCTCTTTATTTTCTTTCTTTTCCTTTATTTCTCATCAAATTTCCACCACCACAACAAATTTCTTTCCACCCACCACCCACCCACTAAAAAGAACCACAACAAATCTTAATCCACTTTGAGCCGAAATCCACAAAAGAAAACCCGTTGGGAAGAGTTCAACCGCTAGGAGTTGGCGAAATTGAAATGGTGAGATTGTTGTATCTTTTCGATCTCTTAAGCTAGGTGCAAATCTCAAAAATTTTAAAAAATTTGAATTTGTCATTTGTTTGAGTGATTCGAGGGAGCGGGTTGTGAGTTGATTTATGAGATTTGAGTTGGTGTTGTTAAGAAATTTGAGTTTGACGGATTGTTTGTCATGAGTCTTGAGCATTCGATCTTCGATTTACCCGATTTTCGATTCCCCCCCCATTTTCAGTTTACTTTTTCTTCTAATTGTCGTCACATTGAGGACAATGTGAAGTTTAAGTAGGGGGGAGGATATTCTCATTCTCATGTATCTATGTTGTATGTATTACTTTCAAATTAAAAAAAAATGAAATGAAAAATGAAAAAAAAATATTAAAAAAAAAAAGTGATGAAATGAATCCCGCTGAGTTGAAAACCCGCAAGGGCGGGCGACTCGGGCAAAAATGGGGGCCCGGATAGGTTGAAAACCCGAAAGGGCAACCTATGCAAAAAAGTGGCTTATATTGAGCGGGTAAGATGGTGAGATGAAAAAAAAAAAAATTGTGAGAAGCTAGGATGAAAACCCGAAAGCGCTCCTAGGCAAAATGAGAGATTAAAGAGAGAATTATGTATTTTGAAAACTCATTTGCCGGAGTAGGTGTCATAAGGTGGAAAGCGTTTTCGGGTAAGGTTGGTGAATTCATCCTTTGTTTTGTGAAGTCTATTTAAAGTTGGCTTTCACATTCTTTTGATGATTTTTGGTGAATTGGAGGTCAATATTGAAGTTAAGTTTGAGTCCTTAGCAAATAGGGATTTGAACTTGTATTGGTTGATTGATTGTTTTTGGGAGTAAGCATGGAATTTATTCCTTTTTGTCATTGTTCCATGACTTGCTTATCTAGGTTGGTTGTACTAGTAGTAGTAGTTTTAGACCATCTTTTGAGGTTTGGGAGAGCTGATAGTTTAGTGTGTCATGAGCTGGCATTTTGATTATTGTTGGCGTTGCTGGTTATTGTTGTTGTTACGTCTTTATATATTTCAGGTGAGCTTGAATCTAAGTGTGGGGGAATCATCGTCCCTTACATTTAGGTTTTGGGCGGATTTTGTTAAGATGTGATAATGATGATGTAGATGGTGGATAGTGTAGGTTGGTGTTGATAATTTGGGTGAAGATTTATTTGGTGATCCTCATTTTGAGTTTACTCGAGGTCGAGTAAAGTTCAAGTGTGGGGGTATTTGATACGCTCAAGTAATATGAAGTTTTTATGATATTTTGGGTGCACTTTGCTAAGGGTTTGATTGTAATTGTTAACATTTGTGTTTTACTTAGCTCTTAGCAGAAGTTCGGAATTTTGTACTTTAATTATTGTTAAAGTTGTAAGTTCCGAGCTCCTAGAAGCATGAGTGGTTGCAACAACTCCACAACATCGTTGCACTAGCCAAGCGTCGCCACAAGTTCTAACCAAGCTCCGCCGCAAGCCTAAGCCAAGCCCAACAGCATCGCAAGCCCAGCAGCATCGCAAGTCAAGCAGCGCGCTCAGCTAACACGCAGGTCGCACCACGCGAAGGGAATCACACCTCGCGATCCTTGCCTCGCACCTCGCGAGTTACGTCGTGGGTCGCGATCCCTTGTCCTGCCCAGCTCTGCAGCGTGTGTTGGAGGCAGTAGCTCATCGCACGGTGCGACCAGCCTCGCACCTCGCGACCTTCTAGGTCGGTGTACTTGTCGGCTGATTTTTGGGCTTTAGTATAAATACCAAACTTTATTTTTGGGGAGAGGGGACAGCACACTTGAGGAGAGAGAGTCTCCAAAACTCCATTCTTCTCTTATTATCTTCTCTTTTTAGTTTTCATTTTCTAGTTTAGTTTTAGAAATTTCAATTATGGAATTGGCCTTTGCTATGCCGATTGTAGCTTGAACTGTTCTTGAAGAAGATTAACATGAAGCTTCAAGCATTATTGTGAGATCTTTCCTCTCTATTTAGTTTCTTTGATTATGGTTTAATTTCTATGATTGTGTTCTATGATTTTTGCATAATTATGCTAGGAACGTTACTAGTTTGATTGTTTAATGAATCTAATGCTAGATTTAAGGATAGAATCAGATTGTTCTATTCTTTTATCTATTTGTAGCAAACTAGGGAGTAACTTAGATGCAGATCGTCTTGGTTATTTCTTGGGAAAATTAAATCAACTGTTGAATGTTTATCGCGTGTATGACATTAGCAGGTCTATTGGTTCTCTGTGTTTATTGCTGCTATTGGATTGAACTTAGACGCTGATCGGACTAGGTTATCCTTTAGTTAGGGTTTTATAGTCACGCTGATCGTGCTATTCAACTAAGAATAAGGAGAATACGAGATTAGTTCTCGACAATAGGTAATCATGGAAATAATTAGAGTTGAGGTTCAATGATCGATAATTAAATTGAAGTGGATGTTAATCGGATTCAAGATCTTTCCATATTGATTTCTCATTTTATTTATTTGCTAGTTAATTTTAGTTTGTTTATAATCTACTTGAAAACCCCCCTGAATTGGTTACTCGGTCCTTAGAGTCATCTAGGTATTGATTCCCGCTAAATACAAAACTCGTCCCTGTTTCCCTGTGGATACGAACCTTACTTCCCTTCTACATTTAATTGTAAAAGAGAGTAGGAGAAATTTATCTTTGGTTAGGTGCACACGACAAAGCCGCACCCACCAGCCCCCGGGAAGGCTTGCTTCCAATTCGTAGTAACCAAGAACCGATCAAGTCGTTCTCTAACCTTTGTTTCCGGGCTATTTCCTCTCTCCCAAGTATACCATTGCCCCACATAACGCAGATCACCAAGCCAACACTCCTCCACAAACCCACGAAAACCGGCCATCTCCCTCCTCTCTCTATTAGCCCCGCCCTCCTTTTCACCATAATCAAGGATTTCATTGAAATCCCCTCAAATGACAACAGGAAGATCAGAATCAGTGCAGAGAGAACGAAGAAGAGACCATATTTTGTGCTTATTACCCTTTTCAGACCACCCATAGATACCAATAAACCTCCATCTCATGTCACCCTTACTCACAACGTCACCACAAATATGATTTTGTGAAAACGAAACCAAGGTAACAGAAATAGAGACATTATTCCACATCAGACACAATCCACCAGCAAGACCAATACTAGAAACACCAATAGCATTGGAAAAACCAATTCTATCCTTCGACAAAAACAGCATGTCGGGGGCTAGAGATGTAAACCATCACCTTATTTGACGAACTGTCCAAGAGTTGCCCATACCCCGACAGTTCCAGCACATTATATTCATAACGCCGGGCGGGGTTGGTTCAAACCAACCTCCGCCTCGACAGTTGCCAAACCACTGCCAGGATCAAGAGTCAAATCCAGTTTATGTTTTTTCGTAATCACTATATTATTCACAACATCATCATTAACAATCATAGGGTCCAACATTTTCCTTTTGTCTCCAGTAGAGCTACTATTAATAACCTCCAAGTCATGCAATACAGTCTCATTTATATCCATAGGAACCACTCTATACTTCATTTTATGTTTGCGGTTTTTAATCGTAGTAGTAGTTTTAGGATCATAATTAAAGACAAAAGGTTGTTCAATACTAAACAAAGGAGTCACCACCTTAGAGATGGTATTGGTGGTGTCATCCGCAACAACCGAGGGGGTATGAGCAGACCCCTCGACAGTAGCAACATTCAATGCTTAAAGGCCACTGCTAGGATGAAGAGGCTGCGGATCTTCGCTCAAAGCTTTCGGCATCGCCTTGGCTGGACTTTGGCTAGTGAAGTTAAGGGCACGAGCACATCCAAGGAACACCTTTGCTTCTTTTTCCATCTTTTGCCTACCCCTCCGTGGCGAAGCTCGGAGCCAAGAGCCCCATTGTTTTTCAATATCTTTCTCATCATCTTCATTGCACTTCGAACAGTCCCTCTCTATATGTCCTATCGTGCCACACATATAACAGAACGTCGGAAGACGTTCGTATTTTATTTCCACGATAGCCGAATCACCATTCTTCAGTGCTATTCTTTGGACCCTTCGCAAGGGTTTGGTAACGTCCAAAAGAATACGCATCCTCGCCGACTTGTCCCAATGAATACCATCGGAATCCACCTCTTGAACTGTACCTATGCTGCCACCAATCAAACTCACATGTTTTTCCGTCCGATATGCAAGAAGTAAATTATACAATCTAACCCAGAAGGGACACAACGTCAGGGATATGTTCGAGGGTTGAAGATCGCCATCAATTTCATTCAAGAGAACTAGGTTTTGATCGAACGACCAAGGTCGCCCAGCCATAACCTTGGACTTGTCTCGATGGTTTGCGAATTGTACCACGAATAAACCGTTCTGAATAGGTCTAAATTGGGCGCCATTGGAGATGGCCCAGATTTGGTTTAAGGTATGTTTTAAGGCCTCGAAGTTGAAAGAACGAACTATGAGAACCTTCCCCACCAAGGAAAGTTCGATTTCTTGATTGCATAAATCACCTTCGGTTTTTTCGAAAGTGATAGATTGATCTTCTAATGCTGTTATCTTGAGATTCGAGACTTTTAAAGCAATTTCCTCCGCCATAATGGCAGTCTTCAATCCCAAGGAGGGATCAAAGACTCAAACTATCGAGAAGAAAGAGTGGATCGCTAAGACTTGCGAAACTCTAACCCTAGATCGCCTAGGGAGAGACTTGACCAAATTTATTACGAGGGAGTAGAACCTAGGATTTTTTGTCCATAAGTCCCTTTATTTGGAACTTTTTTGTGACAAACTGCCTTATGATTTTTTTTTGCACAAAACTGCCACTAAAGTGACTTCCGGTTGTTGACTGGTGTCAAATAAAATTTTCAGGCGTTGACTACATTTTCCGGCAACTTAAAATCACGTGCTGGCACGTGTTCTTCGTTTTTACGTTTTGGAAGCCCAGAGCTCAGTTCTTCTCTCTCTCTTCTCTCACTCTCTCTCACTCTCCCATATGCATGTACATTCTTTCCAAATTTCAAATAAAAAATTCTCACAATTACTATGAAATAAGATCACTCATAATTCTCACATCAACATAAGATCAACAAAACAATAACAGAACACAAAATCCCAGTGTAACCATCATTCAACCAACATACAACATAAATATATACCTCACATAATATAAGCTTTCTTAAGAGGCTGCATACGCGATCATCCCAGCTTGCCTCACATACGCGAAAATCCCACCCACATCAATAACAAGACCAGCATCCCAAATAGATTTCAACGTATACTCCTTTTCAGTGGTATGATTAATCAACTTGCTCTCAGCAAGCTCAACAGTAGCCATATCCCCTGTAGTAAACTCCTCACAAATCCTGACCTCGGATTCCAACGGATAAACTTCCCCAGTCGACACCGAATTCCGAAAAAAGATCCTAGCATATGACTCAGCCATTATAGCTTTAGTTCCAGCAGCACCCAAAGCAACTGGGGCATGTTCCCTTGATGACCCACACACAAAATTGGCACCAGCAATGATAATAGAGTACTTTGATTTAGTTTCATTTTCATCAAAAAATAGAACTTGGTATGAACTGGGCAATCCAATGAGCGCATATGAGCCCAGTTTTTGATATTCTTCAGGGTTTGAAGGCACCAAAGTGAGGTACCTAGCAGGGATTATTTGGTCGGAGTATCATCAATGGCGTAGCAGAGTCCATAAAATGAAGTGGTGGATGAAGAAGAAGAAGAGGAAAGGGTGGCTTTAATGGGTGAAAAACAGGGTGAGTGGTTTGATTGAGAGTTTTTGGTGAGGAATTGAGTGCGGCATTTCGTCGAATAGGTGGTGGGCAGTTTTAGGAATGATGGGGTTGCAGGAGAAATTGAGGATTTTAAGAGAGAGAGAGTGAGAAGAGAGAGAGAGAAGAACTGGGCTCTGGGCTTCCAAAACGTAAAAATCACGTACACGTGCCTAGCACGTGATTTTAAGTTGCCGGAAAAATGTAGTCAACACCTGAAAATTTTATTTGGCACCAATCAACAACCAGAAGTCACTTTAGTGGTAGTTTTGTGCAAAAAAAAATTCATAAGGCAGTTTTTCACAAAAAAGTTCCAAATAAAGGGACTTATGGACAAAAAATCCTAGAACTTAAGGAGAAGTATTGTATAATTATTACCAATCTATTTCTAAAATTGATTTTTTTCCACACTTTTTTGAAATACATATATTATTCTCTTGTATTCATGAGGGTTTTCTTTAATTAACCCGAAACACAAAATCATTTAAAAGACTGAGTTGTAACTTCTCAAGATATTGTAATGCTCATATCTTTAGAAGTGATTCCTTAGAGAGAACTTGTACAAGTTAGCCTGTTGGTCATCCAAAAAAAGCTTGTAGTATAACATTTTTAAGGTATGGTGAGTCCAATTCGCCAAGACCTGTTAATCCCTAAAATGAGGCTAAAAAGTTTATTAGAGTTAAATGGTCATCTTCTAATATCTTGTTTAATTAGACAGCATGTAGACTTTTTATTGGGAGAGGTGGTACGTCAGTGGAATACCACCCCGAAATCCACAGCATTGCCCAGGGTTAAGAGGTTAAAAAACCTCTCTTTTTCCTTACCTTTAAATTATCACATCCCAATCCAATTCTTCCCCATTTGATAATATAAATTTGTTAATGGTATTGATTGGTTAAAATCTAATTGTCTTACAAGTCATAGTTATCAGAAAAATTTATGCTTTCAATTTAAGTTTGAAAAAATTGACAAGAATAATCCAAACTATTACCGTTCCGCTCAAAATAATCCCAACTATGGGTTATTCTTAGAATCCAAACTATCGCATTGGAGATTCTTTCAAAATAATCCAAACTTTTAATTATCGTATATATAATAGACCCAAAAGGATCATTGAAGGCAAGAAAAATAAAAGTTTGGATTATTTTGGAAAGATACCCCAAATAGTTTGAATTATTCCGGAATAACCCAAAGTTGGGATTATTTTGAGCGGACCGGTCATAGTTGGGATTATTTCTGTCAATTTTTCCTTTAAGTTTTAGGTCAGTTTGTCCAATTTGCAACCTCACATTCTCATCATTTTTACCCCCAGAAGTTGGAATTGATAAAACAGAAAAATACAGAGATATAAAAGAGGGGAAATTTTAAGCACTCCATTAGCTTTAAAATCAAGTAATATCAGAAGATTAAAAATGTCAAATTTAAAGAAAAAAAAAAGAACAGATTTTTCGTTATTAAAGAGAGAGAAAATGTAATCCAACCATGTGCCCAATATGATCATTGAAAAAATGAACACATGGGCGAGTAAATTGGAAGCTGAAAAAAAAATCCATTAATATCGCAAACGAAGAAATTGCCTCATAACATATAAGGTTTTGGGACAGAGTGCGTTTGCTTAAACTAAAATTAATGAAATTTACAAACAAAAATTGAAGAAAATTGAAAAGAAATAAATAAGAAATGTTCCAGCATTAAAAGGGCCTGAAAGATCAGAAAAATAATCAAAATCAGGCGAGTGATACTGGAGATTTAAATTTCGCAAGGCTCCGATTGAGGAAAAAGTGCGTGGATTATAAAGATTGAAATCCAAACAAGAAGCTACCTTGCTTTTTTCACTTTAAGATTTTTTCGTAGTACACAAAATTGAAACTAATTAATTTGCGCGGAGGAGAGAGAGAGGGGAGGGGGAGGGGGAGAAGAGCACCATGAATTAGGGTTAGTGCAGCAGCACAGTTTATATAAAGAGGGAAAATTTATGAAATTAGGGCTTCCACCCGCTTTTTTTGATTTATCAACTCCAACCCTAATTCTGTTTTATGTTGTTCTAAGAGGAAAGCCCAAAAAACAGCCCAGGTAATGCGTAGGCTCTATCCACATTAGCCATACTTTCATTCTTTCGAGGGATAATAGGAATCACAACGGGTTGGATTGGGTCAGTTTTTATAAGCTTTATATCTGACTAATTTTATTTGGATTTACGTTGGGTTATTTTGCCTAGATTTGGGTCGGATTGAGTTGGATTCGGAATATTTTATCACTTAAGATCATAAAACTCAATGTTTTATAATATAACTATGCTATATATTACTTGTTTTACAATGTATTAACATAATGGTCCTATTCTAATGTAGATTTAGTCTATAAGATGATAATATATTAATATAATTCGGGTCGAATTTGTCGCGTTATATCTAGACTCACCTCCTATAGGATTCCGATCAAACTTTCACATTTTCAAATGCAGATTGATTTTGGTTAGATCAAATCGGACTCGGATCGGATCCAAAATGAATTGACATCCCTCATATACCTATCAAGCATATACTTTCTATTTGAAATGAGCCTAGGACCAATGAGTGATACTCGTACACTATTATACGTTTCTAATCAATATTGAATAAGTACTTTAGATATATTTTTAAATTGGATAAGATTTGACTAAATTCTTTTTCCAAAATCATATATTCGAATTGGATTAGATTGAAGAGCATTCAGATCTAAAAAGAAATCGAAAATTGAAATAATATGTATATTTAACTAATCTTTTAGACTATCATGCAAGGCAACTTTCTTTGCCCAATTATGTATCTTTCCTCCATTTGAGCTTGGCTTGCAATATGGGTAGTTTCTCAAATATGGGGGGTGTTTAGAAAGCTAGGAACCTTGACAAAAGGAAAACCAATTAGGTTATGGGTCTACAACCAGCAGCAACTAATTTTATTGTATATAATTGGATAGAATAGAGAGAAAAAACTGGGAAAAAGGTAACAAGGAGTTGTTAGGTTAACCTAATATTGTGTGAATAAGAAAAGAGTCGAAAATAATATGGGATAGAATTAGTGAAAAATAACGTAAAGGAAAGAGCAGGTGGAGGACAGAGATAACATAGAGATAATATTTTTCTTAAGGTAAGATGAAAGGGACTCACTAGTCACTTGAGGGGGGATAAGGGGAATTTTTCAAATGAGTCCCATGGTTTGATCTTTACACCTCAGGGGTACAAGGTGAGAGTGATGCCACTACTCCATCACCTCAACCTCAACATAGAGATAATATGGACTTGCCTTGAGAATCAAAGTTGGCCTAGTGGTTGTGAGGTTTTCCTTCCACCCCTGTGACAGGGGTTTGACTCTCACCCCTTACAAGGAGGATCCCCAATTTATCAAAATATGGACTTGCCTTGCAATGTGATTGTTCTATGTAGTATTATACGTCTCTTATTCCATAATTGCCAAACAGAAAGGTAGTACCATATGATGATGTTATTTTTAATTGTTTTTTTTCAAGAATTCCATTATGTTTCTTTGTCAAGACTTGCTCTAAGGCTTATGGTCCATTGTATGAGGCTTGAGGAGATTAGCCTTTATATTTGTGTTAGATTTTAAATTTCATGGTCCATTGTGCCAAAAACTAAGAATAATCTTATATTCTCGATTTTCACACTAGATCTAAACTAGCAAGTCTTGAATCGATTGAACTTGATGAAAAATTCGGATTAAATTGAATTCAAAATCCATAAACCAACAGAATCGAATTTGAATTAGCCCATGATAAATCAATTACTGTAGGTCTTGCGGTCCGATTCCCTATCTCTTACTTATGTATTTTATACACCTTATCAATGCTTATTTGAAATTATATCTACCTATTTGAACTTATTATTATTGGAACTAAATGGACTTCGTAAAGCCCTTATACGATCTTATAAGCTATGACTCATTATCAACCCCTCTTTCATCAAATAACATTTCTCTATTAGGGATAGATGGGAAACCAGAAACCAAGATCCAATATGCGACCTAAAAGCGCATGAGATTCAGTGTTACCAATGCGACAATGAATGTACTATCTTAAGGGAAATCAGTACTAACTCGGCAAATGCAATAGCAATGTTCTATCTTCAGTTCCTTGTAATATCTTTCAATACCACCTGACATTTATGAATATGGCTTGATTCGAGATAGCAAGCATCATGCATATACTATAATCCTACTCCGACTCAAGTTCTGATTGCAGAAATTGCAACTAATGAGAAGAATATCCACCACCACAAAAGATTTCCCCAGTAAACACAGTCATATACACTCACATGTCACAGAAGCTCTGACTCACATAGAGCTATAGATAAATACAAATCCTTCTCCCAACAGCCACTTTCCTTGTTTACTTGAATTGGCTGATTTTGAGGGTTGTAAAGGAAGAAACTGAAATACCCTTATTACAGAAGCTGAGATAGAAAGGGAAAAGTGAAGGATACTATCCCCTCCTTGACCCTACAAATCATCCAATCCCACCACAGTCCCTTAATATCAAAAATGCATCCAAACAAGCTACCTAAAAAAGCAATCAGACAAGTCCTTTTCCTGCTACAAGGCTTCCTCGGTCATCTCAAGTCCATATACTTCTTTTTACTCCACTACAACAAGATGAACTTCTCCTGCCTTCAAGGAATGATCAAGCAGAGTAGGTCAAGGAAAGTTACAAATAGATCCCCGTGGAATGTACACATTCAACATCTATTGCATACTGCATGAAACATTGCTTATAGGCTCTAGGCTCCATATCCTAGTGAAGAGCTAAAAAGAAGACGAAGAAAGGTTAGCATCTTTAATGTCGATGCCACATAAGCAACCCAAGCTAATTTTATTTTACCAACAACGTTCCTGAACGTAAGGCAAACCATTTTTTAGCTTGGATGAGTCCAACATCACTCAACTTATCAATAGCCAACTAACCAAAAAACAATAAACAATCTCCGGTATTGTGGACACATGTTAGGTCTCATGTACAAGCTGCATTACTCAGCAGGTCGCTTTCAACCAAGTGACTTGGCTTACATGGGCAACCAGTTTTATGCTCCACAATGGTCAAGCTATCCTACTGTCTTATGAGCAGGACAAAGTCTCTCGGAGACCCATAGGGTTTCTTCCTGCCGTTAAGAAATGCTTAAGCAGAGTAGTACGTCAAGGACAGTTGCATATAGAGCAAAGTTGAATGAACATTCAATATCTATTGTGTACCACATAAAACAATGCTCATAAGCTCCATAACATCCTATGTACAAGATTATACTACTTGAAGAAAGATGAGGAAAGTTTTTAAATGACATCTCATTGCTAACGGCACCTCTAACGCCAATGCCAACACTCCTTAACGATAAACAAAGTAATTTTAGCTTGGATGAGTCCCACATCACTCAATTTGTCACTAAACTCTAAACAGAGAAAGAAAATAAAATCCTCCAGAATGGTGGGATACATATTAGGCCTCAAGTGCTTTGTTCAGTAGGTTGCTTGTGACTTAGCTTACATGGACAGACCAAATTCTTCCTCGGCAATGATCAACAAGATAATCTACTACCTTATGAAAAGGACAGGGTCTCTCGGAGATCCATAGGGTTTCTTCTCATGCACACTAGGATTATAAGCACAGATATCTCATCAAGTACTCATATATGAAACAGAAGTAACCCATCAAATTACTGCTAGATAAACAAGTGCATTGGGTTTCCATATTTCTTGTAAAGGTGCGAGGAGCAAATCTTTCCCACAGCAACATTCAACCAAGCAAACAACTATATTATGCAGCTTAATGTTCCTCTAGACTACGAGCACTAATTTTGTTCTATCATTCACGAAGTATAGTAACTTCCTTCATTTGCTTATCGGCCCATTTGGTAGTCGATAACAAATTGTCGTAATGGTAATAAATTTATAAGTATTATTTGCAAAGAAAGTCTCATGCCAATACCCATGGTAATGAAAATTCATCCCTGAACATGTGTTATCTTCACAAAATTCCATTACCCTCAAGGCCTCAACACTACCTCTAAAGTGGTAATGGTTGGTGACGAAAATTTCATAAAAGAAAAGAGGGTATTTGATAAAGGGCAAGCATTACCATGATTACTGGGATGAGATGTTCTATACAAATTTACCTTATTGCCATTATCACGAATGATTACAAGCTAACAAACATGGAGTAAATATACAGGAGATTCAAGGTCAGCCTCAAAGCACTATGGACTACAAACATTGGCTCTAGGCCTTGGCAAGCTTAAATGACACAAACAGAAATATTTAATAAGGAAAATTCACTCAATACATGCCCCATTATTAATAGCTCCATTCAAATGTAAATACTAAATAAACTAGAGGACAACATAAAATATATATTGTACAATCTTATTTTATTTTAGATTTTTTGGAGTTAATCCAAGGCAACTGAATGTGAACATACCCATATCTAACAATTTCTGCTTCCCAATTCAGTAAGATCATCTCAGAGAACATCAAATACCATTAGTTCTTATCACCTCAGAAAACTTCGAATGCCATTAATTCAGATAACCTCAAAAAACTTCAAATGCCGTCAGTTCAGACCATCTCAGCTCCTCAATTCACATTTCAACTAAAGTCCAAACTCTCTTCCGTGAAGCCCTAATTAACACAAGCTCTACCCCAAAGAGCCCACATAACTCAAAAACAGAAAAAAATGAGATCCAGTCTTTCATCACTTCGCCAATCATACAATCTCACCTCAAAATAAACCCTACCCAACCTCCAACTATGAACCCCACTCTTACAAACACTTAACTCAACAATGCCCCCAAAATTGCAGCTCAAAATCTAAGCAGTCACAAACAATCAACAAATACACCACAAAATCTCAAGAAATCAATTACACAACAATCCAACATACTTTGCCCAACTGTAGGACATCCTTATAGAATAGAAATTTCAAAGTTCATCAACAATCCAACATCTAGCAAGTGAAAATCAGAACTTGCAAAAAACTTTCACATTTTGTCAACAACAATTACAATTTCATCGTCCGCATCATAACAATGATACAAAATATCATACCCCAATTGTAGCAAATCCTTATTATTAAAAAAAAAACAATGAAAGGTTCACAATTCCGAACTCGAAACCCCTAAAAGTATTACAAAATTAGGGAATATCCCAAGGCTTAGGTTCAGGAAGAGCAACAACCATACCTTGATGTTCATGAGACAGCACAACCTGACACCCCAACCTAGAATGTTGGTTAAGAACACGGTTACGTTGATTCCTCCGAAGCACATACTCTTCATCGTAGGTAGCCTTAGGAAGCTTCTGAAGCCATTCGTGCGCAATGTGAACCTCGCACTCAGCAGAACAAGCCTCGATCTCCTCTAATCGGTGAGAAGCGGGATCAATTAGGCCGTGATTAGTTAGGGCTTTGAGTAGGGTTTGTCCTGAAAGACCGACGATTTCGCGCTTGTTGCCTTCGAAGTCGATTGCGAAGAGTTTTACGATTCGATCCGAGACTTTCTTTGAGCCACCGGTGGTGGTGGTGGTGGTGCGGGTGAGGAGGGATTTGGTGAGGAGAGAGAAAGTGGAGGAAGTGGTGGTGGTGCGGTGGAGGTGGGTGGAGAGACGATGGAGAGATGCGATCGTCATGGTGTTGGGGTGAGGTTTGAAAGAGGGAAATGAGACAATGAGGGGGAGGAACTAGGAAGGTTTGGGGTTGGGCTAGTTACCAAGGACTATTTTTACTTCCATTTTTCCGTATGTGGTTTTTCATTTCTGGTCGTGGTTTGACGGTTGAGGGTGCGTTCTTTTTACCTTAGTTAATCCAGAATTATTTGAACTGACTTATTTAAACTTGAAACTTATGTGAGCGTATTGGAACACATTTGAACTTATTTGAATATATTAAAACTTATCGAAGATAGTAAAATGTTATAATCATGTTTTGGAATGTGTATAAAACTAATTACACTAGGGTAAATTGATATAATTTCCATTTCAAATTTGAACCTTTTTTTTCATTTTGTGATTGATGTGAGTGTCTACAAAGTTAACTTTGTAATAAAATGTGGTAGGTTCAAATATCTTCCTATCCAAATTGACCAAATTCCTTTGTAATTTTTCAATTTCAAGATTTAGACAAATGAGAGACGTAGCTGCTAATATTTTAATTAGGTGGATAAAGAAATTCTTGATTGATAAAGGGATTATAATTTAGTTTCAGTGGTTACATTATATAGGATTATATAGTTCTTCTTTTGGCAAAGGTGTTGAATTGATGATCATGAATTGTAGGTTACCTCCAATTGATGATTACAAATTGCAGTTCATGATCCGTTCGCTAAATCCATTACTCAATTTTATCGTTTAATTCATAAAACGCGTCAATGATTAGTGATTATAATAGTCAAAAATTTTGCCGAAAAAACTAATACATAGATAGAATGTTTTTCTTCTGCTTACTACTCCTTAATGCTTCTGCAAAGCATTATTAATATCTTTAAACATGTAATTGTAAATTACAGAAAGAAAAATATATTGTAACTACACATTGAATGGAATCTAACAAAATCCCAAGCGATAATTTCTTTCTTATATAATAGTAAGAAATTATGATCAAAATTTGACTCTATAATCAAGAGTCAAGACCTAGCATTCAAATAGGAAAAAAAAGGAAATAATACTTTTCATGTTATAAAAATTAGTTTTTGCTACCAATCAATTACATAATCCTTTGTTATTCGACCATAAAGATAGCTTATTTTTAGAATAAAAAATTAAATGGTAGTTGATCAAGAAACAAAATTTATAAATGTATTTAATTCGAGAAGAGTAAATTAAAATGGGAGTTGCAACCAAAATTTCCTTAAAATTACACTAGAGGCACAATCCTTTTACGCAGTCAGTGGACTAATTACAGTGCCTCCATAGATCATGATATCCCAGGTCCAAAACTAGGAGGGTATAGTAAGGAATGAATGAGAGAAGATAAATCAGAAAAAAAATATTATTGCTTGTAAGTCACAAGAACAAAAATCAGCAAACACAAAGGTGACATAATATGATTGACATACATTTTGTAGCATGAGTAAGGAACAAGGCACTTTTACAATGGCAGATGTACCAACAGCATCCTCATCCTCATCGACCACGGTTTTTATTTATACAACCAACAAGCATAGGCATTAAAGCACGATCAAGGGACTAATAGATCTGAAGTGTAATCAAACATCAAACCATCACCTTGTTACATCACCTCTGCAGTCCATCAGGTGTGAGTGGTAATGCCAAACTGAAAACGTAAACAATTTTCAACCCAAGGGGGAGACGTAAACATGATTCTTCCCCTAACATGTGAGATATATGAAACTTCCGAACCCGTGATTAGACGTGAGAGCGTTACCACTTAAAAACTGAATTAACGCGTATCCCGAATGCACAACCACCACATTGCATTTTTATTTGAGGACTGACTATATCAGCTGATTAGCAGCATCGACCTTCCACAGCAAAAGGCGTACAATCAAGTTGTAAAGGGTTGTCCAAGACCATGTCAGTGACCATTTCAGCTGTTCCTAGAGCCTGGAGATAAAAACTTGTTCAGAATAATCTTAGAATTCTGTAAGTATTTAAAGGCAAGAAGCACGATATTACCATGGTAAGTCCTAATCCTTCATGCCCACTTGCAAGGAAAAGATTGGGCATCCCAGGAACTGGCCCAATAACTGGCTTCCCATCAGGCACTGAAAAAGGAAAAAGCAAGCATATCAGTACAAAGATTTGACATAAACACACCAGATCATAATTTATTATGATGATTTCATTATGTAGCCATCTTGGTTTTCTGGAAGGAAACTTACTGTAAGGGCGTAATCCTATTCTGACATTCATATTTTCACTCAAGTTTTTGATTGAGAATTCCTTTAAAGCAGGAAAAAACTCTTGGGCGCGTTTCCATATGTGATCAACAATTAGAGTATTCAATTCAGAGTTAAATCCAGCGAACTGTCGGCTGCTTCCTGAATGTTGGACAATAGATGGAGAAAATATGAGAAAGCGACAATAGACAACATAAAGGTGAAGAGGGTGGGAGGAGAAGAATGAGCAGACGACATGAAAAGGCAGTGTAAGATAATCTCAAGAGTAAAACGATTACCAATAAGAAGATTCCCAGAAGCATCGATTGTAGCTGTCATTGAAATAGACAAGGCTTCGTCTGATGCAGATATGACAGATTCTTCATGATCAAGATAACCAGCTTCCATAAGACCATGCTTTAGTCTAAGGTAATTAAAGTTCTCTACAGACAGGAGAAATCCCTGCGAACAGATATTAGAAAAAATAACTACAGGAAACACAATCTTGCATGATAAACAAGTTTAATATTCATCAACACAATAGCCTTTATGAGAATACCAGTAGAATTAACTGAGAAGCAATAAAGGTTCCGAATGATAATTTGTAAATTTGTAATCCACTATATATATAATGTAAGAATTCTTGGCATCCAAACATACGCTATATTGTGCTCCTGATATTTCAGTTTAGTACTTATTAGTTATTTCTTTATTCACTAATCTTTCTTGATTTTATCTAATCTTCAATAATTCTTACCTTCCTAGGTTGAATGGGAACATGTAATGAAATATCGGAATCCTGAAGTAGATTGTCCATCAAAGATCCAGTCCAACTACCTGCTGCAATTATAATGGCCTTTCGGCCATATAATGAGTTATTTTGAGTTTTGATACCGTCGATCTTTCCTTTTCCATCCGATCTGAATGTACAATATAAATGTTATTTCCATCTCTATATCCTCCTAGTTTTGGAAGGAACAAGGAACATTGGCAATATGAAAAGACCTTATCAAACATACAGCTGGATCATTATAGAACTCCGCATATCTGCCTTGGGATATAAAGTGCCTGTTACCCTGGAAACAGATCACGACCAATAAGGTCAACATTTACATTAGTGATGTTAAAAGAAGTAGCACCAACCAATTAATCCTGATCGAGATCAAAGGAGATCACTGTAATAACCTTTTCTATAAACGCCACTGTACGATGAGCATCTAATTGGCAATCATCAGGCAAAAAGGCAGCACCACTATGCTCATTGGTTCCGAGCTCTGGTTCCCTAATAGCTAGATCATTCTTTGACAAGTACTCTGCCCTTATCCCAGCTGCAGAAAATTGCTGTACTCGGTTCTTCAATTGATCCAATTGTGGTTCTGTCGTACCAATTAACAAGCTTCCTACAAAAACAGACATCAACATCAGAAAATTTCGACTCCCACCATTGATCCAAAGCATTATGCAAACAACCACCATTAGAAGCCAATATATTTTGTGATGTCATGGAACTTTTATGCCAGAGCCAGATTATTTGAAGTCAAACAGACACTTAGCTGCAGTCCATGGCTCGAAAAGGGAAACATAACTACACTAAATGCCTCTCCCGCCTTGGTACAAGACATCAGGTTGCATGTAGCCTTACTACTGAACTAACTGAGACACAAGGAAATACCAATACTATACGACAAGGGCATGCACATGAATTCAGTCACTGCCTATGAAGCCTATGGGGAGCTTAAGCGAGCTTATGATTCATAAAAACAACATTATTCCCAAAAAAAAAAGTTTTGTCTATACATTAAAATGAAACTAAAGAAAATCTTACCCTCTTTTTCCATACATAGAGGAGATAATCTGCTACTTCTACGTATCATTTTCTATAAAGGCTCAGGGGTAATTGTGTGATAATGCTTCAAAGTGCAAAGGTCATCTAATCCCCCTGCCATTATAGTATTTCAATCTGTCATATACTCATATTTCCATATCTCACAGAAGAGAAACCAACACAAGCTGAAGTAGAGTTCCATTGAGAAATTCACTTCGTTGTGGCAGCCTAGCAAGAGTATACCACTATGCTACTGTTAGTAATATCTTACTGTTCAGAATGCAGAATGAACTTACACAAGGCACTATATTACGTGTTAAACATTCTTAACAATAATAACGTTCTACATTGCTTATGCACTAACACGCACAGTCATTCTAAGGCAAATGTCAGCAATTTGGCATACATATGCTCAATACCTGTTTTTTTCCAACCCAATGCTTCCAAGGGATCAGAGCCTTGATCCTGTATATCATCTGCCAATAACTGCCACAATTTCTGGCTTCTCAATGCAAGATCACCTGAACCAGTACCAGGTGTTTTGTTGACCATCCATATGTAGCCCTGTCCTGTAACAGGTCAAATGTCAAGCTGCAGAGTGGAATCATACAATTAACTCCTTATGCTAACAATTGAAAATTCAAGCATCTTCGCTGATCTGGTAATTTTGACAAAAAAAGGATATGGCAAGGAGAAAGGCCTTTAAGATAGCTTGGAATCTTTTTGTAAAAGAGCGAACCTAAAGAATTAGGTAATTACCAAATCAGAGTTCTTGTAATTTGGAATAAAAGAGAAGAAATTATTTTCGGATTGATCCTCAACTAATAGCTTTTAGTTTGGGAATACAAGTCTAATATCAAACTGCCAAGAGTACCAAAAGAAAGCCACTAAACCTCAAAAGTACAACTACAATATAAAAATCAAAACAAAAGAACAATTTAAAGTTTCAGCCTTATCCATTAGCTAGTTGTTCTAACTTTTGAGCACTGTGCAGGAAGTATAAGTTATTTGGACAAAGTCTAAGATCTTGCCTATCCCATCAAAGTTGGCTATTTGGGTTTGAATTTTTGCAATATTCTAGCTCAGGTTCAAAAATTCAAAATTTAGATATTTTTGGATTAGATTGAAACATAAGTACTTGGAGCCCAAGGTCCAGATCAAGATCCAAACTTTTGAAAGTTCAAACAATTCGTTTAATGTTATGATTTAGAAGATGTGCTTCTGTTGGAATGTTTTTCTGTGTCCCTGCCATTACTTGCTGGTGCTTGTTTTCCTCCAGTGAGGTAATGACCAACGGTAGTGCTAATGACTCGATAAATTGGCTGGGATGGATGGAGGGGGCATGGATCCGTACCATGTCATAGATCGGGAATGCATGAAGGGGAGAAAATAGGAGGAGGTATAGGTATTTAACTTTTTGCTAGCTCAGGTATCATCAACTGATCATTCTTAAGATAGAAATGGATGAAAAGATATGGAGAGGATTCTAATACGGATGGAGGAGAGTGCCACTCTCGGGTTTTCCGTTTTAATTTTGATTCTTCTACATTTTGGTCATTCCAGGCACATTTTCTTCTTTATCAACCAATTAGAGCAACAGTTTAGCTGCAAGCCTGCAAATGGATAGAACTAAGCTTCACTGTGATGGAAATAGAAGAGTGGAACAAAATAGAGTTACATCATCTCATCATCCGAGTCTGGCATGATCAACTCAAACTTTATCACTCCAATTAATGCGTCAATTCAATAATTTCTATAAGCTAAACTACAATCTGTCGAACAAGCCATCAAATCAAAGTTTCAGGAGATTTAAAATGAATCAGACAATCAAATCATAGAAATTAAGTTTCATAATTCATCATCAATATTTGTTTTGAAACCAAAAAGCGACTAAGCACACTGATGTAGACTATATTCGATCCTAAGTCATAGGTACCACCCCACACGGCTTTACCAACTAAGCTCGATAACATTCACTAGAAGCATTAATATTAGTGAATAGAAATATTACCAGCACCAGTTGCAGTAGCACCAGAGCAGGGAACAGCGGCGTCGACAACGGCGACAGAGAGATTAGAACGAAGAAGGAGATCTCTGGCAATGCTTAACCCGATAATTCCAGCTCCCACGACTACTACGTCGCAAGTATGTGTTGCGCACAGCGCACCCAACCCCAAATTACCGCCTTTTCTGCTTCTGAGTTTTACTGTCGACGGAGAATTCGAGAATAGCTGGTTTTTTTGATTGAATGAGCTGATTAATTGGTGTTTGGAATTAAGATTGGGGTTATTGTTTATGCGAGCTATTGAAATCCCTGCCATTTTCGCTTTCTCTCTCCTGTCTAGTGTCTACGGAGTAGTTGCAGCCGTGCAGGTGCTGAAGCTCGTCTTTGTTTTGGTAATGGAGTAGAAGATGAAACTCTTGGCTCTGTACTCTATAGTGTAAGTGTTGACTAATATGCACATGTCACATGTCACATGTCACATGTCACATGTCACTCCTCATGGTGGAGCACCTATAAAGGGAAAATATTGCTGCTTTTTTATGGGTCATGGTTACCAAGTAAAGAAGTGTAACATATAAAGAGAAATTAATAATAGAAAATGTAGCAGTAAAAAAAAAAACGGAGGGATATATACACACGTGGACCTACACGTGAAGCATTGAGTCTACGATCTACCGATTACAAATAGGTACACCTTGGTTTATAAGAAGGTTATATTATTATGGTACCTATATCTTTAACCGAGGTTCCTTTCAAGATTTCTTAGCTAGAGATTCCACCTTTGAATCTTTGATGCACTATTGTTCCAAGTACACTTTTATTGGACCACTAATAACTAATCTTCTTTTTTTGTTCCAAAACTATCTCTAGTGGCAATGACCGAATAATTTAGCAATTAGTAGACAATCTACTTTTTCTCCGATAGCATGCATCTACTAGTAGGTATGTAGTTATATAACAATACGAACTATACTTATGTTGATGTAGACATTGAAAAATGAACGCGCCCTACCTCCATTGTTGCATGCATCATGTTGTTATGCGTAAGGGACATGATCCTCTTTATGATTAAATCAACGATTAGGTATGTATAAAGAGGAGAATGAGAGAAGTTTGGAGATGTTATATTTTTTACTTTTTTTTGGGCCCCCACTGTGAACCCTTTGGTAAGAAGAAGAACCCTACTGAACCAACACCTATCGCAGGGTCACCACCTTGCCTACACTCTGGCCAACGCTTGAGAAGTAGGGAGGGGATTAAGGAAATCCCTACTCCCAAAACAGAAAGGTAAATGGCCGAACTCGCGACCCAAAGTCAGCGTGAGTTCCCACCACTCCACCAAGCAAGCTTGGTTTGTTATATTTTTTACTAATTCAGTGTCCAAATAAAGGGAAAATAGATGATACGAATACTTGTATTAGGTATTTAGGTAGATCCTAGTTTATTTTTCCCAAAAAAGAAAAAAAGACAAAAGTGCACATAGTGGATAGTGTCACTAGTCACCATATTAGGTAACTGTATTGCTCAAAAGACAAAACTAGGATTCATCAATGATGGTGTATAGCACTAATAGCAGCATTGATTTTGTTCATCATTGTTATCTGGAGCACGATGGAAACTTACAATTAGAAGCTTCAGCAATATTTTGGGGGTATCAACTATCAAGCAGAGCGAATCTATATAGCTTACAAAAATTACAACCTATACTGATTCCTTTAATCTGGTTGGACTGCAAGGCAGAACTTCGGGAGATATCCACCTCAACTAGACAATTGCTAATATTCAACGAGTTGCTCGGTCCTTCGTCTGGTGTACAATCCACAAGGTAAACCGGGAAGTATATACAGTTAGTTATACACCCAATGCTCAGAAGTCATCAAGGTTGAGGACAGTATCGTCATCCCACCAGATTTCATATGGGTTCCTTCCATGACTATCAACAGGAAACTGATCAGCTGATGTTACAACTTGGTCCAAGGAATCAGCCAAATCAGAGTCCCACCTGCTCAGATAACACGCACACTTGTAAGTTTCATAATTTGCTGCTCGCAAACCCAGGGATATCAGTTCTGTCAAGCCTTCATGGCAAGTTCCTCCAGATCCCATAGCATTCACGAAACCTCCGGCAAGTCCAGGCTGCCGAAAGGCAACCACCACACAGCTCTTATCCACTACTCGGACATCAAAATCTGAAGAGAAAGCTTCGTGTGATTTACTGAGGAGACTTTTGAGCTCTCCAACTGACAAGCCACTCCAAAATCCCCATAGGAAGACCATATCATTGCAGCTCAGTCTTCTCGTGTTGCCTGATGAGATCCTGACATCATCATCAGAGTTTTCAAGGGAAGCACTATTGCATGGGTCAAAGATGTTTGCAAAGTTGTCGAGTGCTAAGCTTTTTCCCTCACTAACGTGGTGCTGACCGGGTTTCATTATAGAATAGAGTTTTGCAAAAATCTGACTTATCTGTAAAACGTTTTGACCGTGAATCTTCCCTTCACTCATCTCCTCTGGTGTACCTGTGTTCACAATAACAAGTACACTTAGCACTTGTCCCTAAAGTTTCAGGTGATAGATCATAAATCACAAGGCACTGAACATACAAGTTTAGGGCTATGTTACTCAGACTTGGGTACTGTGAACATGGGTATGTGTCCAAGTATCCATATCAATTATTTAATGAAAATTCCATGATTTTATCCCAAAATCAAGTGTTGAAGTGTCTGTACCCATGTCGAAGTCGAAGAGTCGAGAATCCGACAAGGGTACTTGAGGTGAAATGAAGAGTCTAACATAGGTATAGGTTTTATAGTATCTGTTATTAATTCACAAACTGCAACTGGTCTTGTCAGACTGGCTGGTGGCAATACTTTAAGATGCAGCTTCCCTAGAAATGTAGGGAAAAGGCTAACAACCTCTATCCCCTGATATGGATCCTTGTTAAAAGAATGGGGTAATGACATGGCATGTTGTGGTATATGCATAATGAATTTAGATACACAACCAATTAAAAGCAACTTGCCTTTGAGAGGAATATCGATTTCGACAGGTGCAAAGAATCGACTTCTCAAGAAAGATGAAGCTGCAGGTATATTGTTCATTTTCCCATTAGGGTTAAATTCCTTCATAAGATGGCCCATGTCGATGACATAGGGGAAGTATGAGCTCAAAGAGCACTTGAACTCGTCAATACTTGGAGGTAGAGGACTCAGAAATTTTGAATGAAGGAATGTAAAATCTGCATCAGCAGCATGCTAAAGGTTAGCTAACTTAGCTTGGTGAACAACCAAACTTAATAAATGGAGGCACATTCAAAACAGTCCATGTAGAAACACACCATCAAGTGTGTTGTCGGCAACAACAGGTTTCTGGGAAGCAGAAATCAGATCAATCACCTCTCGAAATCCACGAACATTCTTGCTTTGCTCCTCCTCAAGATCTTGAAGTTCTTTCTAAGATATAAAGTACAACTTACAAGTTACAACTCCATGAAATTCTTGTCTCCATAATAAGACAAAAAAAGAAATCTGGAGGATTACCTCAAAAAGAGTTTTGTCATCTTTAGAACTTGTCATAACAGCACGAACTCCTTGTGTGGCCCCACGCTTTGTTGGGATCAACAAAGGGACAGTGTCATCAGAGAATTCTTTCAGAACCTGCAGCAAACTGATGATCTAAGGACATAATGGAAATGCTAAAGAAAAGCTATTGCAGCAAAGTAACATCGGGCAGCACAGCCAAACATAAAGCAAATTTGTACATAGAACATACAAAGCTCAAATAATATATGTAACCTCAAGGACAAGTTGCACTTGGCGCTCACTACAAACATCCACATCAAGACAAGGTCTGGATCCATGCTCGCCTAGAACAACTTTTCTCAGAGCTTTGACCAATGCATCTACAGAATAAACACGTATCGGCTAAGAAGGGGAGAAAAGGAGGAAATAAAAAAAACAAGAACACTGAAAAATTTCCTCATAAAGTAGATTTGGTCAAACCTTCATTTGATCTTTTTGAGTCTTTGCAAGCAGTTCTCCAGGTTTTAACTCGTGATTTGATCCTCTCAATAAATACAGAATCAGCAACGGATATGGGAGATGAAGATTGTACAGCATGTGCCCGCACTGCTAAATTACCTGTAACTGTAAGATGTTTCATACTTGATTCTTGAGCTCTGGATATATATGAGATCCCTGCAACAAATATAAAACTGTAATAATGAGAAGAATCTCCTGGGAAAAAGATAACAAATCCAGGACGGTGATCGGTGGGTAGTCTATGAAGATGATGATAATGCAGATCCAGAAAGGCACTGCTATGATGGACTTATGAGAATGCAAAGCTTTTTCAACAAAAGATCTGATCCCTATAAGTTATAACACTGGAAAGAATCCCTCAACAAAAGATCTGATCCTATAAGTTATAACACTGGAAACAATCCCTCTCCCCTCCATCCTAATGCCGGAAGAGAAATAAAGGTAGAGCAAGGAGAATCAACTGAAAAGTGGAAGAAAAGCATTGCACACATGACTTCATACTTTAACTAGAAATTACCATCATATATGCAGGAATTAAAATCAAAACCGAGTTGAGCCATGGACGTCAAATATGATGTTTGACATGCAAAACTGTAAGAAGGCATCCCAATTTTCAGTTCATCCCTTGGAAATAGGTGGAAATTATATCTGCATATCACAAGAGTAGAAAGAGAATCACCACCTTAAAAAATATATTACCAAAACTAGACAAATTCACATAGAAAATCCTATAATTATGATTCATTATCATGGCTATTCCTACTCACAGACACAATCTCCAAAGAATTATTCTTGGCCTAACAAGGAATGCCACCATGCTACTTGATATCTCTGCAGTAGCTTATGAGCTAGGGGTTGTTAGCACTTAGCTAGAAGATTCAAGGGTACAGGATTCATTTCAAAACACAAAGTAAATGGAATAAAAAATGCAAGAGATCTAGAAACAGCTTTCACAGACAAAGACACTTCTAGAAAACAATATAGCGTGACATCTTTTTAACTTTTCCATTTACTTAAAGATGATAACTTAAGATTCCAACTAAGTCACTTGCAGCCAAGGTTTGTCATGTTGAAACCTCTATTGCCACCCATAGGGATGTTTAACACTTCTCTTGACCCTACCATACAAGCAGTGGATATATTTTTTTCTATGGTTGGACAGGATGCAACTCAAACTCCAGCTTGAAGACTCTAAATTCCAGTTCTATCATGGTGAATGATAAAATATTTAGGTCCTATAACAGAGAAGTAGTTCACCTCTTATGGGAAGTTATGCCCATTGGAAAGAACAATCTTTGCTCAAGTACAAAATAAAGGAGGTAAAGCATACACCTCTTCTCCCCAATGTGAAGGACACAGCGTAATTGAGTTCTGAAATGTACAATACGGCTCTATCCCTAAGAAGCTAAGACCACAACCTGATAGGATTTTCTCATGCCAGAACTCCTCTCTAAAGCAGACAAACCATACTTAAGAGAGTGTTTAGCTGTGGGAGGAAAACACTTTCCTGAAATTGCAGTTTCCCATTTTCCTTTGTTTGGATTATAAAGGGTAGAAAATTGTTTTCCCAAAGATGAAAAATAGTTTTCTCAAGGATAGAATTAATTTTTCTTTCTAAAGGAAGAATTGCAACATTTTCCTTCCTATTATTCACCTTCCATTTTCTCTTATCACATCCATCCTCTTCCCTCCACTATCAATTTTCCCTTCCTCTCTAACTTTTCTTGTGAGCAAACAAAGGAAAACAAAGTTTCATGGGAAACCATTTTCCATTAAAATTCTGTCAAACAAAACGAATCCCAAGTGCATTACCATTGCGAAGCCATAGAGGAAAGTCTAAGTGCAGTTCCTATTGAGTCAGATTGGGTAATTAGGGGAAACCTTTCAGACTTAAGATCTTGCTATACATATTCGAAGTTCAGTTCGTTCCTCGCTCGTCAGAGGAAGTGAACGGTTGGCTCGAAGAGGGAATAGATGCGCTAGCTTACCTAGCTACTTACTTTGAAACACCCATGAAGAACACCAGGTCCATAAAAAAAATAGAATTTACCTGAGTAAAAGATGGTATATTCAAGTTGCTGAAACAATTTGCTCAAAAATTCATGTCACATGTCAATACTCAATACTATACATCAAGATTACAATATATATCAATAATGGTCATTCTCCTTTATCTAATAGAAAAATGCCCATCTCCCAAAACCCAAAGACCAGTAATATCTTGCCAAAATTCCACCAAAAAAACAAATTCACAAACTAAACTAATCAAGTAGTAAACAGCATTCAAACATCAAACCCAGAAAAATACAACCCATAAAAAACCACATAAAAACTGAAAACACAAAAACAAAAACAACCCACATTAATTCCAATCAAACTAAACAAGAAATGAACAAAAAAAAGTAAAAACTTACGGGTAAGCAGTAAGCTTAGAAGCCTTAAGAGTGAAAGGACAAACAGCAAACTGAAGAAGCTGAAATTTCTCTGCTGAACGCTTGGCCTTCAAATAAGCAATTTCTGGGGTATCAAAAGGAAGAACTTTCTGCCATGGCGAAGAGTAGGACCCAGTTTTTTGGAGAGAGATTGCAATAAAATCGGAATTTGAAATGTGGGACTTTATTTCCTCGAGATTTTGGTTGAAATTGGATTTTTTAACTTGTTTGATTCTCCATTTTGTACTGAGATTACTGTTTTTAATGGTGTTTTCTATAAGTGTCGATGTTTGAGTGCAGAGCAAGCGCTTCTGCATCGTTGTTTTTTGAGGAGCTCGTGTTACAACAATGGCTTCTTTTTCTGGTTTTTGGTTTTCATGTGGGTTGAATTGAAGCTGCTTGGTTAACTGTATGGTTGAAATGGGTCGGTCATGAGCTTACCATGAGATATTGGGCCCGTATGAGTCTTCTGGGTAATAACCTAAAAGTCTAAAACTAAACAGTTGGCCTCAGAAGAGAATCGTCTACTTTTAGTTTAAAATTACCACTACGCTGCCCCAATATTAAGAAGAACACGTTGGACAGGAGGTAATTAGGATTAAAACTAAAGTTCACATTCAATTAGGATTAGTTGGATTTGACCCAATCTAGTTCGACTTTGGACACTATATTATTTTGGTTTGATTTGAGTATGACTTATGAGCCCAATTCAGGCCCAATGTCATATGGATTAGGAGGTTGTCATGATATGCATTATAATTATCCCATTTAATGTCTCATGTTCTTTGTGGATATCATATAGTTTAGTTGGTAACGTGTTGAGCCACTATGGGTTTTGATGATGACAAACTAAAGTAATAACTAACAAGGTTTATAAGTTTTATGTGTGCAAGGTTCATTAATTAATAATGGTGCTTTATAAAGATAATAAGTGAAGTTCTTGAGTTGGAACTCCAAGAAAAGAACGAAGTTCTTGAATTGGAACTATGGAACTGTTCCTTTGAATAATGGAACTGTTCCTTTGAATAAAGGAACTGTTCTTATGGAACTATGTTAGTGGAACTGGTATAGGAAACAAGTTGTCTAAACGAGTTCCAGAGGTGGAGTAATAGATAGCATGGAGCAAATGTTCAAGGCAAATCAATACACCCTCAACACCATATCCTAAGGGATGATTCATGATTACAGTTCTTGTTCAACAGTTCCTCAAGGAACTGTTTACCGTTCCTGGGTTGGGACGCATTCTTGTTCAACAGTTCCTCAAGGAACTGTCTGCTGTTCCTGAGCTGGGACGCATAGATCTTCAGAGTTGAAGATTTCAAGAGAAGACATAAAGACTAAGTTCAAGAGTTTGTACTTAGGATTTATGTAAGTATTTTATATTGCTTAGTTTTAAGGAACTAAATGGAACTTATTAATGCAACAAGTGGTTTTGAAAAATATTTAACTGAGAGTTTTTAGGAAATATTGTAAATAATTAAAACAGTTTTTATTTTCTAAATAAAAATCTTTTTTGATTACTGAACAAGTAAAAAAGAATTTCCTAAGTTTAATTACTCTTTGTTTTTCTCAACTGCTAAAACACTTATTGTTGGTGGATTTAAAAATGTCTTTGCTTGTTCCTTAAGAAGTGTGAACGTGGGAAAATAATTCTACGTGGGTCACTGCTTCACACTTAGTGGAGGAATAAGTGGAACTAACATGAGAAGACTTCACTATAAAAGGAGAAGTCTTTCTCATTACAAACTACCAATTAAAAACATATTTCTATTGATAAATCTGAAGTGTTTTCTAAAAGGTCAGCTGCATTATTAAGTGAGTTCCTAAGTTCCTTAATATCTAAGTTCAATATATATATACTAGTGTTGTTTCACAAATTGAGTTGTAATTTGGGGTTCAAGGGTTGAGTGACTCTTGTAAGACTTAGAGCTAAGTCAGTGAGTGTAGGCTTCGGAGTAGAAGCAAGAGAGAGAAGAGTTCCAAAGAATCAAAGGGGATTCTTTGTGGGGAACTTGAGTTCGAGAGGAACTCAAGTTAGAGAGAGTAGAGTTACGATGAATCAAAGGGGACTAATGTGAGGAACTTGTGTTCGAGAGGAACTCAAGTTAGAGAGAGTAGAGTTACAGTAATCGAAGGGGACTACTGTGAGGAACTTGTGTTCGAGAGGAACTGAAGTTGTAGAGAGTGATCGTAATAGAGTTGTTACAATAATATAAGTTTTTGAGGTTTTCCCTTCTTGATAAGGTTCAAGAAGTTTCCTCAATTTTATATTTCTCTGTCTCTCTGATTACTGTTCCTTTATTGTTTTAAAATTCCGCAAGAAACTTTGCTAAAAGTTCCAAGTACAATTCATCCCCCTCTTGTACGTGTTCCATTGAAGTGTCATAACGTCTTGTGAGGGTGGTATCTATGATCTAGGATTGAATTTCGCTACATTTCGTCGCTTTTTAACATAAAAAAGAGTCTCACGCTCTGTTAATTATACCATGTAATATTTTAGAAATGAAAGCTCTACAAGGGCTACAACTTTGTTGAATTTCGCTATATTTATAATACAGACAAAATATTAAACTTCACACAAATTATTGCACTGCTTTGGCTGTATATATCTCTAATTATTGATTAGTAAACTTATAAAATATTAATACTTTTGCAATCAGATATTGAGACTAATCCAACGACATATTGCAGATAGCATTTGTTATTATATTTTGAAATGCGATCAAAGTTCATATGTGAATAGTGCAAAATTTTCAATGTTGCATGTATGCAGAAACAAAAGGTATTAGTAGAAAGATCTACAACAATGATCTCATATAGGGTTTGACAAATTGGCCGGGTTGAGTGAGGTTTGTGTTCGGGTCGATGAAAACACGTCAAAAATCCCTAATTTCAAGCCTAACCCATCTAATAAACGGGTTGCAGAATTCAACCCTAACCCAACCTATTTATTGAACGGATAACCCCTATAATCCATTTAATTATAATTATTATTACTTTAATAAAATTATTTATTTTATTACAAAGATAAATGAGCAAATTCATTACAAAAAGAAATGCATGTTTAGTGTTTCTATGTTTTTTTAACCAAATTTTTCGAATTTATCACTTGTAATAAATTGGAAAGTTACTATATAAAGGAGTTAATCAGGTCAAATCAAGTCATTATTCGGTTGAAAATTTTGATCTTCACCTAGACCTTTTAATTAAAAGTGTCACTATTTTGTCTTGAATCAAAGGAGACGTTTTCTAATCAGTGTGATCCTAACACGCTTATTTGAGGTTTAGTTCAAGTCGGATTGTCATATTGGGTCAACTTTGGCAACCTTAATCTTTTTTTTTTTTTTTTGAGGGGAAAAGCAAGCTATATTACTCCATGGAAAGTTTGTCCATCAAAATGTAAGGAGCCACCTCCGGGGGAGAGTGGTTCTCCCAAACTTGTTCAATCCCAAAAGGGATGAGCTTTGCTAAATTGTGGGCAACTACATTCCCGTCTCGTTTGACATGAGACCAAATAATAGAAGTAAAATTCAAGCTAAAAGCAAAAATATTATGGAGTACAATATCCAGATCCGAAAGGAAGATAGCTTGCTTAGAGAGTCGTTTAATCACTGTTTGGCAGTCCGATTCAATAATCACCTTTTGTAACCCATATACCGCGACTTAGCCCGGATAGCCATTTCAATACCTTTGGCCTCGGCTATTTCTCGCAGCCCGTAAAGCTCGAATGCGTCGAGTTGCAGCAAACTTCACCTCGCCATTTGAGTCACGAGCAACAACCCCTAAACCCACCCAACCATCAATGGCGAGGGAGGCATCGGCGTTCACTTTGATCGTTCCAGTAGGAGGGGTGGTCCATACTCGAGGCCTAGGAGGATCTGCCAACACACGAGCATGATAAATTTTTGAAGAATACTTACCATGCTCCTCAACAAGCCGTGTGACTCGAGCCAGCAGCACTGCATGGGGGTTGATCTTGTTGGCAACCTTAATCTTATACTAGGTGATAATTAATACATCTGAGATCAACATAAGATTCCCTTTTGTTCTTATTTAATTTACTCATGTATTGTCGAACTCAATCGTTTTGAGTAAGTTAAAAATGAACAAATTAGTAGGGCCCTTAAGGGGAAAAAAGCATCACCTTTAGTGGAGATAAAAGCATCACTAATCTTTTTTTTTAAATTGAAAGAAGCTGTTGTTTGTAAGCGTAGAGTAAATAGACAAATAATAGTAACTCTTTTTTTCAATAGTAAGGAGAAAACCCTATCTAGATCTCAATTCCGAAGGTGTTCTTGCCTAAAGATTTACGGGTCGACCACTGGGAGGATGGGGTAAGGTAAGTTGAATCTCTACCCAAGTAACGTAGTTGATTAAAGGATTCGACCTTATGACTTTGAGGTTACAAGGTGAATCTCCAACCAACTACACCAATCATACTTAGTAGTAACTCTTTTGTTTTAAGTTGGTTGACAGGAGCAACTTATAGTACCTTTTAAAAAAAAGCTTAATATGTTTGATGTAAAGTACAAACTATTATAATTGATTCACCTAAGAAAAAACTTTTATTCTTGATTACAATAAGTGAACTTTTTTTTGTTTGTTAAATTTTAATTCATGAAGCAGTAAACAACTTCCCATCCTGTAAAAACTAAAGTAGAAGTGTGAAACTTTTCAAAGTTAAACTTTCTTTTCTTTGCTAATTAGATAACTTTACTAAATAAACTTAGCTTAAGTTGATGTCATTGATACGGATGTAGCTGGTATGTACCATCATTGCAGATTGATAACTCTCCTATTTGACCAAGCTTATTGATGATGGACATCATATTCAAGTGCATTGTCAAGCCCTTAGCGCGGAGTCGTGGACCACAAACACACTAATCCCCTCTTACTGTCTTACATCTTGCTATTGTCTATCTTTGCTTCTAAAGTTCCTTAATTTTAATTAATATTTCAGGAACTCCAAGATTTAAGTTAAAGAGAAAAGGAGATGTTAAGAAATTACGTATTAGCTAATTCTCAATTTTAAGGTAGAAAGTCTTTTTTGTAAAAGGAATTTTAGTCTTTCGTTTGGATACACTTGAATTTAATTCCCGTAGGAAGTTTCATTTCCTGGTGAAATTACTTCCCTTATGTAATTCCTGTGAAATGACCTAAATTTGTTTGGCTGACATCGCGAATTTGTAATTCATGCGAATTCGATTGACCGAGGGGTAATTAAATTCCCACATTTTGTGGGAATTTCAATTTCCTAAAAATTTCCATCGCACCCATTTTCTCAATTTCCCCGTCAACCAAACAACTTCCCAAACGAGAAAATCATAGCTAATTTTCATCGCTCTACATAAATTCCCCGTCAACCAAACGAAAGACTTAATATAAAAATGGATATGACTCATTTTTCAACGAGAATGGTCATACGACTACAACTAAGCGTTGCTTCACTTCACATTAAAAAGTAAGTTTTGTGACATAATAGAAATGAAAGAAAACAACAGAATTACAAGCAGACAGAAGACATAGCCACCACACATTGTTTAGCAATAGTGTGGCTTTTTTGCACATCCCTTCTATCAACTTTGATCATCATACACCAATCAAACTTCTTAGCAAGTTGTAGGATCTTAGAAATTGTCCATAGGAGATTGAAAAGTAAGTTACATGTCTAATAAGTTCTAATAAAAATCCAATAAGTTCGGACAAACTCCAATAAGCTTCTAATAACATATAAAAATAAGTTCCAAATTGTGATAATGATGAGGCTTAACCCTAATGAAGGCGCGCCTGACTCATATATATATATATATATCATATACACAAGTACAAAGACAAGGATACCCTTAAGATCCTCTATTACACCCCCTCAAACCGCGTGGGGAACCACATAAAGCTTGGACTCAAAAACTCAAAACGCCGACCGGATAAACCTTTGGTAAAAATGTCGCCGATTTGTAACTCAAGAGGGACATAATGGACAACTAAATCACCACGAGCAACACGCTCCCGAACAAAATGATAATCAATCTTAATATGCTTGCTAAGATCATACCGGACGGGGTTCACAACAAGATAGGAAGCGTAAAACATTATCACAAAACAAGCTTTAACGGGAGCACGAATGATGAGACCCAACTCGCCTAACAAGGAACGAATAGAGAGGGTATCATGTACGGTGTAAGCAACACCACGATACTCGCTTAAGTGGAAGACTTGGAGACAAGTGGGTTGCTTCTTTGAGCGTCGGGAGATGAGATTGCCACCTAAGAAGATAGCATAACCAAAGTGGTAGAACGACGCCTATCCGGGACATCCACCCCAATCAAATCGGAGTATGCAATCATGATGGACATAGTCTTGATGGACGAAGCCATAGACCGTAGTCCGAAGTACCCCGCAAGTACCCGTAAATACGCTTAACAACCAAAGAAGTGAGATGTGCGGGGTGCATGCATAAATTGGAAAACTAAATGCACAAAGATACGTAATATCGAGTCTTGTCATAGTTAAGTATCTGAAAAGCCCCAACCATACTGCGATACTCGTAGGATCGGATAAAAGATCACCATCGGTGAGCGAGAGAGTATTTCTACTCGGAAGAGGTGTGCGAACAAAGCTTAACAAAGGTGCGATGGAATTTAGAAGAAGATCAAGAACATATTTCTTCCGACACATGCAAGAACAAGCCTTGAGATGTGCGGATGGCCCGCACACCCAGAAATAATGAAGAGGATCAAGATCCTTCATAGCAAACTCACAGCGATGTAAGAGAAATAAATTTAGTGATCGGAGGAGCGTAGTTGCTCTGTGACAATAATATCATCAACATAGAGAAGAAGATAGAGAATGAACTTGCCACGACGAAAGATAAACATAGAAGTGTCGGATTGACAACAAAAGAAGCCCCGTTGAAGCAAGAAACTACTAAAGCGAAGATACCAAGCTCGAGGAGCTTGCTTCAACCCATAGATGGCTTTCTTAAGACGACAAATGTGATCAGGAAAATCAGGATGAACAAAACCTGCAGGTTGTTTCATATATACTTCCTCAATAAGATCACCATGCAAAAAGGCATTTTTCACATCTAATTGCCGAATGACCCAATGATAGGAAATAGCTAAGGACAAAACCAACCGAACAAGTAGTTGATCGAACAACAGAGGCTAAAAGTTTCGAGTAATCAATACCTTCCCGCCGACCAAACCCACGAGCAACCGGCACGAGCCTTAGGCCTAATCACATGACCTTCTTCATCGGTCTTTATCGTATAAATCCATTTTGTACCTACCAAGTTCTTTTGATGCATCATACGGTACCAAATCCCAAGTTTGGTTAACAAGCATTGCATTAATCTCTTCCGCCATGGCTTCGATGCCATTTCGGAATTTTATGTGCCTTAGAAAAACAAGTTGGAGCTTGTTCTTTTTCCAAAGTTGTGAGAGTTAAAATGGTTTTTGGTTTGTAAATACCATCTTTAGCACGAGTTTGCATAGTGTGAACATTAGCCGAGGATGGGACCGCAAAAATATGCGGCGAGGGAGGTGCAGTCAAAGAGACTCGAGATGAGGAGAAGGGATTAGACTGACAAGGAGAAGAGTGGGGAGACGTGGACACGGGTGAGGGGTGCGAGTCGTCGTCGCAAGGGTAGGGGGAAGAGACGTCGGACGCTGGCCTAGCATCCAAGGCGTGAGGCGAGTGGGACGTAGATGCATCGGGGCGTGGGGAGGGGGAGGCCGGCGGCTGGCCGGGCGTGGCAAAGAAGACGAGGAGCACGAGCACCGATCCGGCGGCGCCGGGTGAGCCAGGCCGGGGGCCGGCTCGGTGGGGAGGAGTCGCCCGGGCCGGCGGCGCTTGCCCGGCAGCGGCCGGGTCGTCGGCATGGGGGGGGAGCCGCGACCAGGCCATGGGGGCGCCGGGTCGGGGCGTGGAGCAAGGCGGGGGACAAAGCTCGGAGGGAGCCTGGCGAGCCAAGAGACGAGGGCAAGGACCCAAGCTCGAAGGGTTGGACACGGGAGGGGTTCATGGAGGAAACCGCTAAGGGCAAATGGAGGAGATTGGGGTCCGTATCACTAGAGTCAACACCAGACGAGGGTCGAGACGACACTAGTTGACGATAGGGGAACACCGACTCATGGAATTTAACATTCCGACTCACATAAACACGACCTGACTGAGGTTCATAACATCGATACCCTTTATATCCCAGAGCGTAACCAAGAAAGACACATTGAACTGACCGAGGGGTTAACTTGTTGGACGCTTTGGCAGAAAAGTTAGGAAAACACTCACATCCAAAATCACGTAACATGGAGTAGTCAGGACATTTTAAAAATAACTTTTCAAAAGGAGAAAGACCCTGCAAGACAGGAGTAGGCAAACGATTTATGACATAAGTGGCCGTATATGCAGCATCGACCCAGAACTGACCAGGAAGTAAAGACTCAATGAGCATAGTACGAGCAAGTTCAATGACATGTCGGTGTTTGCGTTCAGCAACACCATTTTGTTGTTGAGTTTCGAGACAAGATTTTCGAAAAGAAATACCACATTTTCGAAAATGATTAAGTAGAGGTTGATTATCGAATTCCCGACCCCCATCACTTTGGTAATACTTGATTTTGCAATCAAATAAATTTTCAACCAGTGCTTGGAAATCCGTAAATCGATCATGCACCCTCGATTTTCGTTTCAAGGGATAAATCCAAGTATAGCGAGAGAAATCATCAACAAAAAAGACATAGTATTTAAAACCAAGATTGGATAAAATATTCGATTACCATACATCAGAATGAACTAGTTGCAAGGGTTTATCAAAAAAGTGTATTACATCTTGAAAAGGAAGACGATGAGACTTTCCAAAGCAACAAGAGACACAATAAAAAAGATAACTAGTGGCACAAACAATGGCCTTATTTTGCTTTAGAGCACCTAACACTCGATCACCACAATGCCCAAGACGACGATGCCAAGTAGGACCGGACGCAGAGAGAGAGAATAAAGCAACTGACCTCCTAGGATGGGTGGTGAGGGTGATGGGATAGACATTGCCTTGACTAGAAGCTTTGAGAAGCACCTCCCCCGATCGATTGTCCTTAACAAAAACAAGAGAACCATTAAAACTCACAGTGCAATTGTTATCTTGAGCCAACTTTTGAACTGACATTAAATTAAATTTAATATTAGGACAATGATAAACAGAGTTGAGAACTAAAGGACGACTGTTAGAGTTTAATGTGACTGTGCCAACATGTTTTACTGGGATTTGAGTACCATTTGCTACTTCAACAGAAATTGGATCAGTATAAATAGACTTATGTGATAAGATACCTGGATCGTTGGTCATGTGAGAAGATGCTCCGAATCGGGGAAACCAAGTAGTTTCATTATGCTCGCCAGTGGGAAGGCCAACAAGGGCAAGCATTAGATGTCCGAGCATAACGAGATGGACAGAAACAACGAGAATGACTCGGATGAAAGCAAATTTGACATACTATATTTGTAGATCGAGGACCAAACACACCATCAACAAGTAGTACTCCCTGCAGACAAATGGTTAGTATCGCAAGAAGTAAGGGCTACAACAACACTGTTAGATGACAAAACAGAATTACATATAACTGTACCTCCTGAATTTTGTGTTTGGGTTTGTGTTTGGGCTTGCTTTGCACCTTCATCCCCACGACCTTTGCCACGACCACCACGATTACGACCACGACCTTTTCCACCTCCACGACCCCCTTGATTATTGTTACGAGAACCATTGTTCGATGAGGTAGGGTCCGATGGTGGTGAACCACTAGGAACATGAGCAAGAAACGCTTGATGTGAAGCAAATCCTTGTTCCCGAGCATGACGACCTTTAATAATCTGTTCTTGAATCAATAACTTCTCTCGAACATCATCAAAACTCAAATTGCCGGAGAAATGAGTAATACTAGTAATGAGAGAATCATAATCCTTCCCAAGACCCATAATTTTATGTTCAATCAAGTCAAGAGATGAAACAGAGCACCAACACAGAAGAAGAGAATCAAGCAATAAGTTTAATATAATGTCACGTAAATAGGTGTCCATGGATTGTGTTTCAGTCTTAGAAACATGTTGCAACATACTTTTAAGTTCCATAGAACGAGCCAAACTAGCATTCATAAAGCGGGATTGAAGGCGATTCTAAATCAAAACAGAGAACTTGACATCATGGACCTCAACAAGCATATCTTCAGACAAAGTAGCAAACAACCAAGATCTAATAGTTTGATCAATACGTAACTAGTGATAGTAATCAGGATTCATAGATTCTCTATTAAGCTGATCAAGAACATAAACCTCAGGCATTGCAATAGATCCATCAATCATGCCTAACAAACCATGCGATACTAAAAACGATTCGAATTGAGTACGCCAAGGTAAGTAGTTTTCAACAATCAAGAACAAGTGGTAACAATATTTTTGACATTAGAAGTAGAGGTTACTAACGTTGAGGAGAGCGATGCAATATTAGGTTGAAAATTAAAGAAACCTGGCGGCCCACCATAACCGGTGGGCGTGTGGTGTCAGGGAGCAACCCCCGGATGGCCGACGAGGGTGGAACCCCCGTAGGAGGGCTGTGACGTCGAAGTGTGGGGCAGCACGCGAGAGACGAAGTGGCCTGCAGCGGCAGCACCAAGCGGCGAGACAGCAGCCTCGAAGAGACACCTAGGCGTCGGATGAGTCGGACTCCAAGTGAAGCCCGAAGCAGCAGCGCTTGGAGTAGACGAGTGCGAGAGACCGAAGACAGCGCGCCAGCCAAGTGAGCGTGGCCGAGCCGCGCCGTCGCAAGAGCCGAGGAGGTTGTAAACAGTTGCGACACCGCGGCGCCAGTAGTGGTAGCCGGTGAAACGGCGGCAGACGTGGAGAGGGTAATCGAAGGGGCATCCATCAAATCACACTTATTCACACGTGTGGAGAAAAAAAAATGAGAGCGGAAGCGAGAGCACCAAGAAAGAAAATTAGGTTAAAAACCTTGCTCTTGATACCATGTGAGAATAATGATGAGGCTTAACCCTAATGAGGGTGCCTGCACTCATATATATATCATATACAATAGTACAAAGACAAGGATACCCTTAGTATCCTCTATTACAAATTTCTTAAATTACTTCAATTTAGATAAATTCACATAATAAGGTGAAGCAGACGCATCATTAGTCGTGTAACCATTTAGCTACAAATGAGATAGAAGTAAGTTCTTTTTTGTCATAAATGTTTTTTCTCATCATCATAAACTTCGATTTCACGGTACTCGGATTTTTTTCCTCATTACTTCAACTTTTGAATTTCTTTTCGGATAACAATCAATTTCAATTAGCTAATAAAAGTTTTAATCAGTGAACTACATAAGAGAATTTCTTATAGAATTTGAAAAAATCAATGTTCAAATTTCCTCAAATAGCCTAAGATAAAATGAAGTGAGCTAGCAAGGCCTAAATGAAAACGATTTTGTACTAAACTTACTCGAGAAACCCCTCTCATATGTATAAACAGTGAACTACATATGAAAATTTCTCAGAGAATGTGAAAAAATTAGTTTCTAAGAACCCTCTTATGGTAAGAATCGTGAAAACCACTTAAAATGAGCAAACACTTCATAAAATGAGTAAAAAAGAGAAAACAAAAAGAGCAAAAGCATAAAATGAGTAGAAAATATTAGATGAGCAAAAACGTAAAATGAGCAAAAACGTAAAATGAGCAAAACGTAAAATGAGCATAAAAAGTTAAATGAGCAAAAACGTAAAATGAGCAAAACATAAAATGACCAAAAACGTTGCGAAATGAGCATAAAATAAAATGGTAAATGAGCAAAAACATAATATAAGCAAAACTTAAAATAAGCAAAAACATTGTGAAATGAGGAAAAAAATGAGAGGTTATCACGATTCTCGCTCTCACCATAAGGATGGTTCTCATATTGAACTTAAAACCTATATATATATATATATATATATATATATATATATATATATATATATATATATATATATATATATATATATATATATATATATCCGCCGAAATCCGGCCTTTTTGCTTATTTTACAAATTTTTGCTCATTTTAGAAAACTTTTGCTCATTTTAAAAAACTTATGCTCATTTTACAATTTTTTGTTCATTTTATGTTTTTTTGCTCATATGGAGAAATTTTGTGCATTTTACAAATTTTGCTCATTTTATGTTGCATATATACTCTATTTTTTTAAAATGCAACACTTAAGCTTTTGCACTATTCACACACTTCACTTTGATCGTATTTTTATTACTAATATATAAAAACAAAAATGACCATATAAAATGTTGTTGGATTTATTTCAAAAAATATTTTCATAATATCAACTTAACTTTTACAAATACATAATTGGAGATATTTATGGACAAAGTTGGGTGTTAGCAAGCGTGAAAGCTTAAACCGTACACTTCTTAAGTAAACAAGAGGTTAATATATATTATAATCTAATTTGCATTCACATTATCTTTCCTTATATAAGAAAGAAGTTCATCACTTTGGAGTTTTGTTTATAATGGATGCAAAGCCATTACCAATGAGCAATGTTGCTTTAGCATACAGGTTCATCCAAATGGCCAGTGAACTTGTTTGTTAGAACGTCCTCTATTGGCTTTTTCCCTTTGCCCACTTGTTTTCCTCTTTTGCGTTCCTACTTCCTATATGCTCCATCCTCCTCTGACTTTATTCGCACATTTTCGATCCATTATTATTACAAGTTGCACTGGCAATACCATAAATCGGCAAGTGCTTAGCAGTTAGCAACAAAAAAATTATAATTCCGCAAGTGCTTGTTTGTCTAAGGAGATAAAACAACAATTTGTTCACCCAAAAAAAAAAGAAGTTTGACATAGATAAGTCATACGAATATAGACTATATAGTTCATCAGAAAATTAATGAACTTTATTTCCTCAAACAAAAAAATATATTAATGAACTTTAGGTTTGACATAGCCACATAGGGAGTATAATAAAACTGAAATTCGTGTAATATGCTTTAGGTTGAGATCGGATCCGGTCCAAGTTCAAACTAATCCAAAAGTATTATGATTTTTAAGTTTTGATCTCATTAGAATTTTTTTAAAAGTATAAGTTTTGATCATCTAACTCCAAGTTCAAACTTGCTAGTTTTGATCTAAACCGATCTCCTTCGCAATAGATTGGTTGGCAAACCACGACATGGTGCAAGACACCAGACTTCATCTTATGGAACATACTCCATTAGATTTCAGTAGAATTACAGAGGAGGATGCTAGGGGAGTGACTACTCCTCGCCTAGTTTAATTCACCTTAGTTTACTTTGCTTTGTTTGTTTGTGTTAGTGTTTTTTTCTTTTCTTTTAATAGATTTTTCCTCAATCGCACAAAAAAAATACATTACAAGGAAAAAAAAAGTGAAATTCATATTTCGACACTTTTAACAATTACAATTCATTATTGTAATACAAAGTTCGACACCATTTTATGTTCTAGCATTTAAATCAACTATATATGCTAATTCGTTACCAATTTCAATTACTTTTGTTTAAAATAAATTATTTAATCGCATTACTTACTTTATTTGTGTCTTCTTTATTAACGTATGATATTATATATATAAATTATAACACAACTAAGTAAGGATTAAATTATGAAGTAGAAGATAAGTTGAAATGATCGATACTCCTCCCTGTTCCTTAAAATTTTTCGTACAACTTTGCTACATACACCAAGCCTCCAAGGAGAAGGTGAAAGTTAATGAAAAGTGGATTCCTTTTGCACTTTTAGGTAAGAACAAGACAAATAGACAATTATCCGGAAACACGAATATATAAATTTAATTAAACTAAGTGGATTCAAGTAAAAGAGAGCTGCTAATAAATACTCGGGATATATTGTGATGTAAATGATGGAATCAAATACGCAATATTTTTGGCATCACCAAATTCAACACATTTCCTTGCATGGAGGAAACTAGGGAAGATGATCTAGTGTTCTCTCTATGCAGTGCAAATGTTCTAAACTTCTAACGCCTAACCGGTAACCGCTAATGTGAGAGTTTTCATACTTTACGAAATCCTAAATGCACAAGTGTCACACCACTTCACGTCATCAATAATCCCTTGTTCGACCGTAGCATAAGACGAGTGCATATGGAGCTTTGTTGTACGCTTACCTTTATGATGATTGGCTTTTCTAGGATTTTTTCGGGGAATATTAATTTTACTGCAAAGCCAAACAGATTCAGGATGATATATTTTCCAACTTCCAAAAAATCATTTCCTTATCTTTGCTTCAATCATTATCAAACCAATACATGATACATCCACTTGCTAATGCGATTTCCTGGAAAAAGAGCATAGGAAAAATCTAAAATGTTCACTATTATTAAATCATATTAAGCTCTTGATGCATTTGGTCTTGGACTATAATTTGATTAAAATTATTAGTTTTATATGCACTCAATACACGGGTATCAAGTGCCAAGAAAAACTCTAATTTTATATAGATGCATCTAGGATCTACTAGTCTTATATGCATGTATAGATTGTAACGTGTAAAATCAAATAGAAATTGCCTTGAAATTTGATAGAATTGTCGTATAACTTAGCCTTAGTTTTTAAAAAGAATAATGAAGATGATTTTTATTGTTTTTTTATTTGAAAGTATACTTGTAATTTATGGTGGACACCAAGTCCTCCCCTCTTCCCTTATATTAATAGAGATTCTCTTCAACTTATTTTAACTTATTATTTTTAGCAAAAGTTAGAAAAATTAATAAAAGTAAAAAAAAAAAAAAAAGGTTATGGAAAAAAAAAGGAGCAAAATTTTTATCATACACCCGGGTGTACTATGAACATGGTACATCCAAGGGTATTTTTTTTCACTTCATCGCCATTAAAATCATCCAAATGAAGTAAAATGTCTTAAGAAAAGTTGAGAGCTTCTAAATGAAGAAATGAACAAAAATTAGTCTTAGGTGTCAGATCGCGCACATAAGACACTAAGGTGTATGATGAATCAACTTTATAAAGAGTGTTCGTTAGTTGACATAAAAAAGTCAAAATTCATGAGAAGTTGTTAGAAAATTGTTGAGTTATTTGGTAACACAAACATAGAAAGTGGAGAAATTCACTCAACCACTAAACTTTTTGCCTTATTCACTTTACTTTACTTTTTGAGTTTTTTTTGGGTAGTTTTCGCAAAACGTAGAAATTCACTTAACCACCTAAGGGCTGCATTTTTATTTTTTTTTGAGGGGATAAGGGCTGCATTTATATTTCCCTTTTCTTTTTATATCTTCAGCTTTATAGTGTTTTTTTTTTGATAAAACAGCTTTATAGTGTTCTTACATAACTAATATCCTTTTTATCTATTTCTGATAATTTTTATTGTTTTTATACTTAATTATTTGACTGTTGGTCATATCAGTTATGTTCACAAGGAAACCTTTGCACCTACAAAGAAATCAAGTATCGTAAAAGATTAAAATGCAAATCATGCTATATTCACACTCACAATTCTTAGGTGCTCAGAAGACCACACATTACTAAAAACCACATATTACTATATTTTTACTTATAAAAAAATTAAAATAATCGGTCAAAGTTGTTAGTTTAATTTCTAAAATAGAAATGTAGCAATTAAAAAAAAGACTTTTCTGACCTATGCCACAAGGTATATATGTTAAGAATTTTAAGATTTCATAAAAATAAAATATAATCCAACAAGATTCTATTTGGAGATAATAAGGATAGATATTAAAGATAGAGAGAATCATATAAGATTTTTAGTGTGATTGGATTTTGAAATGGAAAATTCTTATACAATGATATTGATATCTTATATAGGAGTTTTGATGCTCTTAATTAAGCTAATCCTTGTGGTATATGTTAGAAAAACCCTGGAAATAGGCAGAGAGAGTAGTTCTTATCATTACTTAGTGAACTTTACTAAAGACATTTCTAAACATAGGTAAAAATAAGTTGAATGGAACAAAACCCACTTACTTAGGCTATGTTTAGTTCACCTCAAAATTTTCTGATCTGAACTTATCTGATCTGATCTGATCTGAACTTATTTTTTTCGATTCAACTTATCGATCCGATCCGATCCGATCAACTTATTTTTTTCGATCGATCCGATCCGATCCTGAACCGATCCGATCCGATCCGATTCGATCCGAACCGATCGATCGATCGATTTTGATCTGATCTGATCTGATCTGAACTTATCTTTTAAAAAACATATTATACTAATATTATTATTACTTTGTATTTCATTACGAGTATTACTATTACTATCATTTTATTACTATGCACAACTTTCAATAATAATAATAATAATAATAATAATAATATAATAATAATGATAATAATAATACTAATTTTATAATATTAATAATATTAATAATATTATAATAATAATAACAATAATAACAATAATAATAATAATAATAGTAATAATAATAATAATAATAATAATATAGATAACATAATAATAATAATAATAATTATTATTATTATTATTATAGCATAATTTTTTTTTTTTTGAAAAAGAGCACATTAGTATATGAACACACAATTAAAAATAAAAGACTAAGCGACTTGGGGCCCAATGGTATGGCTTCTTACCTCCCACATGGGAGACCAAGGTTCAAATCTTGGTGGAAGATATATTTCAATATTGTTGTGGGTGGGGGGGGGTTGGGGGGCTTGTTGGGTCTTTAAGGTGAGTGGCCTTGTGCGAGGCAGAATAGCGAGGAAAATTCATCTTACCACGGGATTCACGAAAGGGGCCCAAAAAAATTAAAAATAAAAGAACACTCATGTTCAAGGCCCGTTAGTAATAAGAATTTAGGTAGTAATGAAAAGAACATATAATAATATTAAAAAAAGAATATATACTGAAAGAGCATACGAGATCTATTTAAAGAACACATTTTAAAAATAAAAGATAGATGTTATTTTTATATTGATGACATGTTTGGATTTAACTAACAACATGTTCTTTGTTATATCAATAAATTGTTCTTTTTATTATAAATAAACCTATAAATATATATAATCATATGATCTTGAACAAAATGGTTAAATATTCTTCTTATATCGTTGTCTTGTTCTATATAAACTTTGTTTTTAAAGATAAGTTGAAATCCTTTGTAGGGAGAATTTTGAACGTGATGACAACACCATTAGTGTTATCCCACGCTACTTCATGTTTTATATAAACTAGTAATATATAATTTATATTATTCTACCAAAATTATTTTAAAAAATAAACATCGTATACTATTGTCATGTTTGCTTACATGTACAACATCAAAAAGAACATCACATATCAAAATTTTTAATTAGAATAAATATAAAAAGTTAACACTTACAAACGCCAAAAGTAACATTCTTCTTCAACACAAAAATCTTCAAATAGTGATATCAATGACATTTATAATAATAGCAACGACATTAATAATAATTACCAATATTAATAATTAATAAGTACAACAACGACAATAATAATAATCTTTTTGAACAAATGTACTAGTAATAGTAATTGTATAAAGTAGTAATAATAATAATAATAATAATAATAATAATAATAATAATAATAATAATAATAATAATAATAATAATAATAATAATAATAATAATAATAACAACAACAACAATAATAATAATTATTACAATAACAATAATAGTATTAGTAATACTAATAATCATAATAATCATGATGATAATAATAATAATAATAATAAGTTTTTAAATATAAAGATAATCCGAACCGATCTCGATCCGATTCGATCGATCCGATCTCGATCCGATCTCGAACTTATTGTTTCTGATCTGATCTGATCTGAACTTATTGTTTCTGATCTGATCTGATCTAATCTGATCTGATCTGAAATAAGCAAAAATAAGGTGAACTGAACATAGTCTTAGTTAGGACTTAGGAGACCTTAAAAAAATGGATTTCCTTTGTTGGAATTGGAGCTTTAACATCGGGATCGGCAAATATAGTAACATTAGATACGGTTGGCAATTCAAATTCCACATTTCCTTCATTCTTTCTACTAACCTTTCACCTTCCTTCTTTCCTAATGTATTTTTACTCCATCTTTTTCTACTCTCAACCAAAAATATCCATTTAAAAACGTTGATTTCACCTCAACCCTGACTTCTAAGGAACATCAAACAAAACTAAGATGCACACGTTTTGGAGCAATCCTTGCCTATAAATGTGATGATCATCAAATTTCGTCTTCAAAAGTTGGTCAAAACTCTTATTTTTCTCCCTTTTTTCCCACCTTTCTTTCTCTGATTCTCTCTCTTACTACTGTTAGTAGAGAGAGATTCTGAACAGCCATGGATGAGACTTACAAACTTAATCTTAATTTAATCAAAGCACCATTAATCTTAATGCTGGTGTTTTTTCTTTGTTTTATATTTACTGAATCTGCCCCTCAAAGTTCTCTTGTTACACAACTCCCTGGATTTACTGGCACTTTTCCTTCTAAGCATTACTCTGGGTATTTCTCTAATCTGCTTTTCTTAACTTAATTAATGTTTTCTTTGTTCATTTTATTTTGCTTTGAAGGAATTTTTCCTTTTTTTTGGGAAATGGTTTATTTGGCTAATTGCTCTGTTTTTGGTATGCTAGGATTAATTAATCAAGTTTTGACAAAATGTCATTTAATATACCATCAAAGTTGTTAACTTTGAATATGCCATCTGAAATGAATGGTGGTTTGAATATTCTCAATTAGTAGTCAAACTATTCTGTTTTGTTTTTTTTGAGAATCTCATATTGAATTTGTACAAATCAATTTATTTTACTGATATTGAGTGTAAATGTTAATTTTTACTGTGGGAATTCATTCATTTGATGGGTAGATTTTGAGTTCTTATTGACACGATCATCATGTTATTGAAATTGTGAAGGTATGTGACAATTGATGAGAGTCATGGGAAGAAGTTGTTCTATTACTTCGTTGAGTCAGAGAGAAACCCATCTCAGGATCCTGTTGTTCTTTGGCTTAATGGAGGACCCGGGTGCTCGAGCTTCGATGGCTTCGTCTATGAGCATGGTATGTCTTCCAAGCTAATCAACATGTCCTTATAAAGTGTATTGGCCCTGTCTCTTGGGTTTTGGTTACGTCTCATCATCATACTTTTCGTTCGAAATAAGTGAAACACTTCTCTCTTTTATATGGGAGCTTTTTGGGAGAAGTTGTTTCACTTATTTCAAAACCGAAGTAAGTATATAAACATTGTTACTAAAATGTTGCCATACCAATTTGGGATGCTGCCATGCCATATTGCCATCTATGCCCGGTTTACTTTTGTGTTTAACATTATTATCCTTCAGAAAAAGATGGACTGAATTTATAAAAAAGTATCATGCTTTCAATTCAATGTGACTTTGTGCTCTCATGAATTTAGTTAGTTGCATATTCAATGATGTCTATTTGAACTAGTAGTTTACTGTATATCTCAGGTCCTTTTAATTTCGAGGCAGCAAAGACAGAAGGAGGCTTGCCAAAGTTGCATATTAATCCTTACAGTTGGTCCAAGGTCACAACCAACCTCGAGTTTCCATGATTCGGTCGCTTAATCGTTATTATGAACTTAGTTTGATGTTCTTTGTTTAAATTTTCAGGTTTCCAACGTAATCTACTTGGATTCTCCAGCAGGAGTTGGATATTCTTACTCACGAAACACAAGTGACTATAGTACTGGTGATATCAAGACTGCTTCTGATGCTCATACATTCCTGCTTAAGGTACATTATCATTTAGAATTAAGATTGTAAGTTATTTTACCTTTGACATTGCAATGATTACGGTTTCTCACTAAATCCTGATGTTATCAATATGATATGTGCAGTGGTTCGATATATATAAAGAGTTTGTCGCGAACCCCTTTTTTCATTGCGGGTGAGTCATACGCTGGGATTTATGTGCCAACCCTTGCTTCAGAAGTTGTGAAAGGTATTTCTTTTCTATGATTTGTTAGAAAATTATTATGAAATATGATCTTATCCAAAGAGTAATATTCCTGAGTTGTGCAGGACTTGATGCTAGTTTGAAACCTGTCATCAATTTGAAGGTACAGTATTGTTATTTTGTTTCTAGAAGATGATTTGTCAACCATATAGTATATCTTATTGTCTTTATATGCAGGGTTACATGGTAGGAAATGGAGTTACAGATGAAACTTATGATGGAAACGCACTCGTTCCATTTGCCCATGGGATGGGTTTGATCTCAAATGAACTATACCAGGTACAAAGAATTCTTCCATGTGGAAAGGGAGACTTCTGTCTTTTGGCGATTTAAATGTATATGACCCATTCAAATTTCAAGTCTAATTGTGCAGGATATAATCACGGAGTGTGAAGGAAACTATTACAATCCGACCTCTGATGGTTGTGAGCGCTTGCTTACAAAAGTTAATGAGGTTATTACATTGCCTATATCTAAATATTAATTACTACAATATTCTATTATGGATTTTTTGTTTACATTATGCAATCTGATCAACTGCAGGATGTTGATGGACTGAATATATATGACATTCTCGAGCCATGCTATCATTCCCCTGACTCAAGCAAGCAGATCACTGTTAATCTAAGATTACCATCAAGCTTCAGGACATTAGGAGGAACCGAACGGCCTCTTCCTGTCAGGAAAAGAATATATGGCCGCTCTTGGCCTCTCAGAGCTCCTGTCAGAGACGGGATTGTTCCTACTTGGCCGGAGATCTCCAACAGTGTTGGTGTTCCTTGCATTGTAAGTCACTCGATGACTATACTTTTTCTTTTACAGTGGAAATATTTGTTGAGGTAAATACACCTCCTTGCGGAATTACTCAAGTGACAAGAACAAACACAACTAGCAAGTTCCTACTTCTAGTATGTTCAAAGTCACACCAAAATCACCATAAACATGATCTATCTCCCAAAATCAGAATTCTCCAATAATATCAACCAACAACCACAGCAAGATAAGTAATTCAACAATAACAACAATCAAGCAAAGACACACGAATTTTTACGTGGAAAACCCCTTCAATGAGAAGAGTAAAAAAAACCACGGGACGATTAGGAGTCCACCCAATTGCTCTTATTATGATAAAAGGAAGGTTACACAAACCCAATTCCAAGTCCTCAAATGGGTACACAAATTACCCAATAATAGACATCATAATTAGCAACTTACAAAAGAGGAAGATTGAGAGATATCACCAGAAAAACAGAGCTCAATACAGCAGTAATATCTCACGAACCAGAGCACCAAAAGACAATCCCACCGTCCAGAATATAGCCCAAGATGTCCCGGATAAGCTGTCAAAATTTCAGCCAAATCGGACCACGAACGACCTTTGATCGGAGGTGTTTTGTAAAACTGTGCCCAGAAAACCGAGAAGGGGGGCTGCTCTCTTTTCTTCTGTTTTTCTCACTTTTCTTCTCACTCTTTTCTTGCGTGTGTTACTCAAACTTACTGACATGAAGTTTTAATGCTGCTCTACTTTGTGAAGCAAGCTAAAGACTTTTTGGCTCCCTCACATCCATGTGAGTTGTGCCCCAAAAATCAACTTCTAGAAGCTTGATAACTTTGGGCTAAATAACCCAAAATACAATGAGTTTTTCCACATAGGAAGGGACTCATAACCCAACAAATCTCCCCCTCCCGACTATGTGGAGGTGGTTGCCATTCCGGCAATCAAACGACAAGTCTCAAACTTGCCTCTTGGCAATGCTTTAGTCATCATGTCGAACCATTGTCATCGGTGTGAATCTTCTCAAGCTCAAGGAACTTAGCATCAAGAACATCACGTATCCAATGATACCTCACATCAATATGTTTCGACTTAGCATGAAAAGTGGAATTCTTAGCAAGATGAATTGCACTTTGACTGTCACAATACAACACATACCTCTTTTGTGTAAATCCAAGTTGGCAGACAAATCTCTTCATCCAAAGCAATTCCTTACATGCCTCTGTCGCTGCAATAAACTCCGACTCAGTAGTAGACAACGCCACACATTTCTGCAACCTAGATTGCCAAGAAACCGCTCCCCCTGCAAAAGTGATCATATAACCCGAAGTGGACTTCCTAGAGTCAATATCACCCGCCATATCGTAATCCGAATAGCCGACAAGAATAGCCTTGTCACTTCCAAAACAAAGCTTCATATCTCGCGGTGCCTCGTAGGTATCTCATAATCCATTTAATCGCATTCCAATGCTCTTTTCCCGGATTAGAGAGAAATCTACTTACCAAACCAACTGCATGTGCTATATCAGGCCTCGTACAAACCATTGCATACATCAAACTGCCCACTGCTGAAGCATAAGGAATATGCTGCATACTTTCCTTCTCTTCAGTAGTAGAAGGACTTTGTTGGGCACTCAATTTAAAATGCAAAGCAAGAGGAGTACTCACTGGTTTTGCTTTCTCAATGTTGAACCTTTGAAGCACCTTTTCAACATATGCTTCTTGTGACAACCATAACCTTCGAGCCTTTCGATCACGAATGATCCGCATGCCTAAAATGTGTTTTGCTGGTCCGAGTTCCTTCATAGAGAAAGTCTTGCTCAACTCGTTAGCTTCAAGCCGACAATTCTAGCCACATTTTGCCCCACAATCAGCATGTCATCGACATAAAGTAGCAAAATGATAAAGTCATTGTCAGAAAACCTTTTCAAGAAAACACAATGATCGCAAGAAGTCTTCTTGTAGCCTTGCTCCCCCATAAAGGAGTCAAACTTGCGATACCATTGTCTCGGAGCTTGTTTTAGGCCATACAAGCTCTTCTTCAATTTGCACACATGATCTTCTTTTCCCTTGACTTTGAAGCCCTCTGGTTGTTCCATGTAGATGTCTTCTTCAAGGTCACCGTGAAGGAAGGCGGTCTTCACATCTACCTGTTCAATCTCCAAATCAAGGCTAGCAGCAAGACCCAAAACAACTCTAATAGATGACATCTTGACAACTGGTGCAAAAATCTCTTCAAAGTCTACTCCTTTCCTCTGATTGCAACCCTTAACAACAAGTCTAGCTTTGTATCGTGGTTTCTTTGCATTCTCATCTTGTTTTTGCTTGTATACCCACCGATTCCTCAAAACTTTCTTTCCCTTTGGTAGCTTCACAAGATCAAAAGTGTGATTATCATGCAATGATTTCATTTCATCTTCCATTGCATCCATCCAACACTGCTTGTCATCACTATCCATAGCTTCCTCAAAGGACTCAGGTTCTCCCCCGTCAGTTAGGAGAACATAATCAGAAGAAGGGTACCTCATAGAAGGGTTCCGGTCTCTGATAGATCGTCTTACAGGAACTGGTTGAACTTCAGGAGAGCCATGATGATCTATCTCAATAGCATCATCATCAACATCATCATCAATAGGATCATCTACCTCGGGAACATTTCCATCATTGCCATTACCTTGCACTTCCTCAGCCGGCAAAGTGTGCATTTCAAAGGAGGTATATCCAAATCAACCAGATCATAGCCATTATGAGATGTAGTCTCTTGTGCCTTCTGAATATCTTCAATAGTCTGATCTTCAACAAACACTACATCCCTGCTACGAATCAATTTCTTCTCTACAGGATCATAAAACCTGTAGCCAAACTGGTCTTGACCATAACCCACAAAAATGCATTGGCGAGTCTTAGAATCCAACTTTGATCTTTCATCATTCGGAACATGCACATATGCCTTACACCCAAAGACACGTAAGTGATTGTAAGAAACCTCCTTGTTGAACCAAACCTTATCTGGAACATCACCATTCAAAGAAACACAAGGAGACATATTAATCACATGAACAGCAGTGAATAAAGCTTCACCCCAAAAGTGTCTTGGTAACTTTGCCTCAGAAAGCATGCACCTCATTCTCTCTAACAAAGTTCTGTTCATTCTCTCGGCCACGCCATTCAACTGTGGAGTTTTCTTCGGAGTTCTCTGATGTCTAATACCCAATGACTTGCAGTAGTCATCCAAAGGTCCAATGTACTCACCACCATTATCAGAACGGAGACACTTTAGCTTCTTACCGGTTTGCCTTTCAACCAAAGCTTGAAATTGCTTGAACACATCAAGTACCTGATCTTTGGTTTTCAAAGCATACACCCACAACTTTCTTGAACAATCATCAATAAAGGTTACAAAGTAAAGTGCACCACTAAAAGTTTTAACTTTCAAAGGACCACAAACATCAGAATGAACAAGGTCAAGCAAACCTGATTTCCTCGATGGAGGGTGTCTCTTAAATGAGACTCTGTTTTGTTTTCCAGCGAAACAATGTGAACACTTGTCAAGTTTTGCACTCTTCAAATCAGGCAGTGCATTCTTCTTGATCAGACAACTTAGCCCTTTTTCACTCATATGGCCAAGTCTTCTATGCCATAGCCTTGCTGGATCATCATCTGCTACATTTACACTATCTGTGGAAATTGTGGCATGCAACAAATATAGGCTTGTGTGCTTTTTCCCACGAGCTAGCACCAAGCTACCTTTAGTGAGTTTCCACTGACCACTATAAAAGGTACTACAAAAGCCTTCATCATCGAGCTTGCCGGTGGAGATCAAGTTCAATCGAATATCGGGGACATGTCGAACATTCTTGAGCACTAACTTGGCTCCAATGTCAGTCACCAAGCAAACATCTCCAACACCTACAACTTGAGCCAAACCATCATTACCCATCTTCAATACCCCATAGTCACCTGGTGTATAAGACGTGAAGAATTCCTTCCTTGATGTCACATGAAGTGAGGCTCCACTATCAATCACCCAACTTGTCTCATAGTTAGCTAGGTTCACCAAACTCTCATCATGCACAATGATAAGATCTTCAATCAAGTTGCGATTTGCGGCTCGATCATCATTATCTTGATCTTTCTGATCTTGCTTCTTATCTTGTTTGCCATTGCCACCCTTGTTATCTCTTTTCATCTTGTAGCAGTACTTCTGTATATGACCCGTTTTATCACAATAATGGCACTTTAAATTCTTATATCTCCCACGAGACTTGCTCCTACCTTTATCTCTGCCACTAGGAGCCCTGCTCTTGCCTCTCCCTCTGTTATCAGCAACATATGCTTCTTCGGGTGAAGATGACACGCCATGAGATTTCTTTCTCATCTCCTCATTCAAGATACCAACCTTAGCGAAATCCAAGGTGACTTTGCCATTTGGTGCCGAGTTACAAAGTGTCATTCTAAAAGTGTCCCATGAATCGGAGAAGAGTACCAAGCAATAAAAGACCATGAATCTCATCATCAAACTTTATATCCATGGCGGACAATTCTTTGGATAATGCCATGAAAATCATTCAAGTGATCAGACAAAGCCTTGCTTTCTTTATACTTCAATCCCATCAATTGCTTAATCAAGTACAATTTATTATTGCCCGACTTGCTAGCATAAAGGGAATCAAGTTTTTGCCAAAGAGACCTTGCATGAACTTCATCATTAATGTGGTTAAGAACATTATCATCAACCCATTGACGAATAAACCCACAAACTTGTTCATGCTCAAATTGCCATTGCTCATCAGTTTTACCTTCTGGCTTCTCAGTACTAAACACAGGTAAATGCCAACTTTTGACATACAACAAATCTTTCATCTTTCGTTTCCAAAGATGATAGTTAGTACCATTCAAACTAACCATTCTACTACCGTTGATATTACTAGAATCCATGGAGAAATCAACAAACAATATACCGTGGCTCGATACCGGAATGTTGAGGTAAATACACCTCCTCTGGAATTACTCAAGTGACAAGAACAAACACAACTAGCAAGTTCCTACTTCTAGTATGTTCAAAGTCACACCAAAATCACCATAAACATGATCTATCTCCCAAAATCAGAATTCTCCAATAATATCAACCAACAACCACAGCAAGATAAGTAATTCAACAATAACAACAATCAAGCAAAGACACACGAATTTTTTACGTGGAAAACCCCTTCAATGAGAAGAGTAAAAAAAACCACGGGACGATTAGGAGTCCACCCAATTGCTCTTATTATGATAAAAGGAAGGTTACACAAACCCAATTCCAAGTCCTCAAATGGGTACACAAATTACCCAATAATAGACATCATAATTAGCAACTTACAAAAGAGGAAGATTGAGAGATATCACCAGAAAAACAGAGCTCAATACAGCAGTAATATCTCACGAACCAGAGCACCAAAAGACAATCCCACCGTCCAGAATATAGCCCAAGATGTCCCGGATAAGCTGTCAAAATTTCAGCCAAATCGGACCACGAACGACCTTTGATCGGAGGTGTTTTGTAAAACTGTGCCCAGAAAACCGAGAAGGGGGCTGCTCTCTTTTCTTCTGTTTTTCTCACTTTTCTTCTCACTCTTTTCTTGCGTGTGTTACTCAAACTTACTGACATGAAGTTTTAATGCTGCTCTACTTTGTGAAGCAAGCTAAAGACTTTTTGGCTCCCTCACATCCATGTGAGTTGTGCCCCAAAAATCAACTTCTAGAAGCTTGATAACTTTGGGCTAAATAACCCAAAATACAATGAGTTTTTCCACATAGGAAGGGACTCATAACCCAACAATATTTGGGTAGTACTTGAATCTCTTTGGTTCATTGTTTTGCTACTATTTTATATTGGATAATTACAATGTGCATATTTGCAAATTTTGATAAATATAGAATGATGAAGTTGCAACTGCATGGCTGAATGAGAAGGAAGTGAGAAAAGCAATTCATGCTGAAGAGGTAATAATATCACATTATTTACCATTTCAATACAAAGGTTTCTCATGTTTCAACTGTCAGTTTTATTGTTCTGATAATTCTCCCAGGAAAGTGTAGCGGGTAGCTGGGAATTGTGCACAAGCAGAATTTCATACAATCATGACGCTGGAAGCATGATTAAGTACCACAAGAACCTCACTTCTAGGGGCTATCGAGCCCTTATATATAGGTAATTTATCTTAGCTCATATCTTTCCTCACGCGATAATATCTAACAATGAGAAAGAAATTGACAGCATGATTTCACTGATAATGTATATTTAGTTCTCTTACAAAATTTCTGAATCATTGTAAACTTATGACAGTGGAGACCATGATATGTGTGTTCCATACACTGGGAGTGAGGCATGGACAAAATCTATTGCGTACAAAGTAGTGGATGAGTGGCGGCCATGGGTTTGCAATGAACAAGTTTCCGGGTTTGTGGTTCTAAACTAAAGAAGGCACATTCTATATAAAGCAAGTTTTTATAGTATGGTCATGAAAATAACTGCTGTTTACTGAATTGCAGGTTTATACAGGGGTATGAGAAGAATTTGACTTATCTTACTATAAAGGTTGGTCCATGAAGTTCTATATCATTCGCTATGCAAGAACTTTAAAACATGAAATATTTAGAAGTTAGAACAGAAGTCTGACACTGTGACATGAATTGCTGGTGCAGGGGGCAGGACACACGGTACCAGAATACAAGCCGCGAGAAGCACTGTACTTTTACAGCCAGTTTCTTGCAGGGGAAAAGATTTGAAATATTCGGTGTTAATGAGGGTGGAAATTTATTCGTTTGACTAATAAACTTCTGTAGGATACATTTGAAAAGAAATACATATGATTTGATCTCGTTGAGTACATATATGCCAGATTAGACTCGGATTAATTCTCGATTATGTATGTCATTCCTCCATGCCTACATTCTTAATCAGAGCCAATTCATTCAGAACATTGAATTAAGTTGGGAAAAATGTCTTCCAATGAAAGTTGATTCTGCTAATATCTTGTATAATTAAACATTCATATAAACATTGACAAAAGATAGTGCATGTTCCACTACTTGCACTTACAAGAGTGTCTGAAAGTAACAAAATGAGCTTCATTCACCAATCTAGCATTACATTCCACTTCCCAAGCAATCATCAAGATCTATTACTTCTGGAAAAGGAATCATAGCAGACAAATGGGCTCTTTCATCCTCTAGTTCTTGCTTTAGCTTAGCGCTCAGGGCCAGAAATTCCTTTTCCTTTTTATCAATTTCAGCTTTTTCCTTGTCCAAGGCCATTATAGACTTAATGAATGGCTTGCTTTTCTGGAGTGTCACGGCCTTCTTAACAACAGGAACTAACCAATCTACTCTCAAGCCTAAGCGTTGAAGGTCAGATACAATGGATCGGATTTCATCAACTCGGGAATCAGTTAAAGTCCTTCCAGTAGTATTTTGAAGAGTAATATTGAGCTTTGCCACTGACTCCAAAGCGCAAGCTCGTATGTCCTTGCTACGGACAGCATCTTCGTCAAATAGGCTACCGTGTTTATCCCAAATGACCTGTAAAGTTGGCAAAAACTCGGACTTGATGACAATCCCTTTAAATTCGACAGCTGAAGAGCAGTTTTTACAAGCCTGCAGATGGATTAATAAGAGAGTGCAATTAACGTGCTGCAATGATCAAATTTACAGAAATTAACAAGCATATTTACCTGCACTACAGTTGGAGTCACAGGTGTAGAATTTGCATTACAGTCTTTCTGTTCTGAGAAATCTGGACCTACATATGCACAAAAATCAAGCTACATCCAAGTATCGGAAAAGGTTTATAAATACATAATCATGTACTCCCCCTGTTCTCCTCCAATAGAAATTCAAGTTTGACTTTAGCACTATTCATACACGCCTTTTCGATCATACTTCATCATTTTACTACTATATAAAGTTAATGTTAGTATGTACAGCTTTATTATGTTTCAATGCATATTTTCAAGATACCAACATCTTATAGTTTTTAAGACAGATTGTTAGAATTAATAATAGTTAAGGTTGCGTGTTGGCAAACAGAAACAACAACTATTAGGGAAGGAGGGAGTATAACATTTATAAGCTCTGACATTTGAAATGAGAATTACGCCCAGGAAGTTGGGGAGTGAGTTACCTAAACGTCCTGCATTCTTGTGATTATTCATTTTAGAAGTCCCTACACTGTGTTCCCTATGTTCAAATGTGAAAGGAGGGCCAAAATCATTCTTCACAGTGTGTTGTAGAGCAACAGTTTCTGAAGTGGCAGAGAGTTTTGCTGCAGAGGTACAAGGAATCTCACTCGTTTGTTCCTCAGATTTAAGTCCAAATGCAAGAGCAGATACATGCTCTTGTAAAGATGCACCACTTCTTGTAACAAGTTCGACATCTTCATCATCGTCAGTCTCCCTACACAAACATACACCGACAAATTCCAAATTCAAGCATTGTTCTTTTAGGACATTCAGCATACTCATAGATGTAACTACAGTTATCTCTAAAATTAAGATTCTTGAATATTAGATTACTAACTTACTAACTACCATTATTGATTACCTTTGAAGATTTGACTGGTCCGAAGAAGTATGAGCCTGCCAAATCCATTTTGGGGGAGAAAAGAAATCAAAAGCCGGGAAGCCAGGGTAAGATGAAATCGGTTTTATGTTATGACTGTCTCTTCCTAACCAGAAAACCTGTATCTCTTCTTGAACACTGACTTGCTTAGTATTTTTGTAACACGAAGGGAAAGCATCATAGAAGAAGATGCAGTTGCTGAGTTGGCAATAATCACGGAACTCATTAGCCGGAGCAAAAAAGCCGTGAACTCTAGATAAAAACAACACCTGATCATCATCCACAAAACTTTGAATCCGGACCCAATTCCATGTCTCGTGACACTTAGAAAACTTGTAAACCTTTAACACATCCTTGAGATCATCCTTAACAACCAAATACAGTTGTTCATCCCAGGGTGATCCAACCAATCTCTTCCTCCATCCATTGATTGCAGTGTTGGCCTTAACAACGGGCTTATTGACTAGCATTTGAAGTACTGGAAAGTTGTTGGTAGATATTTGGTAGAGTTTTCCGAGACTATCTAAGGCGTAAATGACCCCTTTGAAACAGATAATATCATCAAACTTGTCAACAGAACCATACGACAAGTGAAAATAGGGTACTATAGCTCCATATCTATAACCAGCTAATTGACCTCCTCTAGATAAAACGAACACCAAGCAATCCTTAACCATGCACGGAAAAGATTGGTCTTCAGAGAGGTCGAATAGCAACACTTTGTCATGCGAGAAAAGATACATTGAGCAGTTGCTGTCATTCTCTTTAGCAGTCATATGATAGTGAACTGCAAGGTAGCAAGGGTGAAACTGATGTAAGAAGAATTTTTCCGGAATATTTGGGAGAGTTTCTCCGAAGAAAGGATGGAAAAGTTGGGTTTTTCCTCTGATCTCAACTGAGCTGACTATCCAGGGTGGGCTGCAGCCTGGCACAGGAGGGTGGTTTAGAACAACTGAGGACGAGAAGACAGTGTTGGAACCAAAGTCGAAAGGTAAGATGGCTGAGTTTGTGCAAGACCTTTTCGTCATCAGAGGAGCTTTGGAAGTCTGCTGACTTGAAGAACTCGAAAGCTTGTTTTGATCCTTATTGTCATCAGAAGAACTTTCATCTGATGAGTCGGTAACCATCCTTTCTGCATGATCATCAGAAAGAGCTTTTTTGCTGCTGGAACACTCTTCATCTGAAGCTTGTTGGCTTAAGAATCCTGATTCTGTGATATTCTCGGATATATAGCATTTGCTTCATAAACATAACAAAATAAGTTCAGATTTCTAGCAATCATTTCATGTCAATCAAATAGAAAAACAAAGTCTCCCTTTTATCCCCCTGTTAATTAAGCTCAAATATGTGATTGGTCCCTATGAAACAACTAAACAGTAGGGCTAAATTAAAGATAAACATGGCAAAGCTACTAATGAACCAATAATAAGCATAATTGAACAAAAACAATAACGTGCACGAGATTTTTATAGTTTTACTTAAGGAATATATTGAAATTAAGGAAAGAAATCACAATCTTCATTGAAAATTACACTAAGGCAAGCAGATCTTTACCAAATCAACATAAACCTACACAAATCAACGAGTGACACCATTAAAAGTGAAAAGCCAACTTCTCGATAAATTAGTGTAAGTCCGCCTCATAATAAATTTACTGTCATAAAACATCGCAACTATAAACACATACGTTTTAGGTGAAATCCAACTTGGAGGAGGCCAAATCACTCTAGAAAATTCAGGGGAAACCGAAGATAATAAGGTGAGGTTGTTTCCTTGACCCAATTGGTAAACTCCAACTTCAACATCTTCATCACCAAACAATCTATTATCAGGGCTGTTATTTGTGACTTGAAATTTTGTGAATGACATAAGGCTGACTTTGAATGCACATATCTTTCAATCTATAAATGGTTTTGATGTTATTCAAATTGGAGGTGATAGCTTGTTTCAAGATCTTTCCAACGTCAGGTCATATGCCCAATTCCGCTGAGAAACGAGAAAGTTATGGCTGTTCTACTGAAGACAAAGACGTCAGGCAGGAGCTCATGCCCGGGTCGGGCATATCGAGCAAATGAGGAGTTTTGTCAGTTTTCAGTGCCCGGATCGCGCGCCATTATTGCCCGAGTCGGGCACTTCGACGGAACGCGCGATTCGGCTCTTCTAAGGCGGTTTCTTCCAACCCTAAACCTAGAATAAATATGTTTAGGAGCCGTGTTTGTTAGGTATGATGAAGAACATCATCATCAAAACACTTTTAGCCTTTAGAATTTAGGACTCCTTGTATTATTCTCTCTGATTTTCTCCATTAAAGTGAAGAAGCTCTAATTCCCACCTGTGGACGTAGGTCAAATTTGACTGAACCACGTAAATCCTTGTGTTCTTTGTTTGTTCATCTTTATTGTTTTCTCACCTTTATTATTTCATTGATTTTCTGTTCCGCATTAATCAAACTACAACACCCAGATTCCTAACAAACTGGTATCAAGAGCTTGGTTGCTTAAGATCTTAGGTGTTTATAGAACAAGTTTGATTTTTTTGATTATGTCAATGAAATTTGATATTGAGAAATTTGATAGGCAAGTAAATTTTGGCCTATGGCAATTAAAGATGAAAGCCATCTTGGTTCAAAGTGGCTGTCACAAGGCTCTTGAAGGTGCATCCAAAAAGCCTTCGGGTATGACGGATGACAAGTGGGAGGAGATCGATTTGAAGGCACTCTCTGCGATTCATTTAAGTCTATCTAATGAAGTTTTGAGAGAGGTTGCCAAGGAGACGTCTGCTGCGGGTTTGTGGTTGAAGTTGGAGTCACTTTATATGACAAAGAGCGTGACCAACCGTCTACTACTCAAATCTAGACTTCATGATCTCAGTCTAGAAGAAGGTAAACCGCTTGAGTCTCATTTAGATGAATTCTTCTCTATTATTATGGATTTGCAAAACATCGATGTTGAGATCGATGATGAGGATATGGCTATTAGGTTGTTGTGCTCTTTACCACCTTCGTATAAGCACTTTCGAGATACCTTATTATATGGTAAAGATGATTTGAGTCTGCAGGATGTTAAGGAGGCCTTAACTCAGAGAGATTTAATTGACAATAAATTGGTTAATAAATCTAATAATTCTGCTTACATAAATGCTTTGGTTGCTCATGGTGGAAAGAATTCTGGCAAAATCTGTAACTATTGTCATGTGAAGGGTCATATTAAATCTGAGTGTAGGAAATTAAAGAAGAAGAATGGGGAAAAGTCCAATGAGGACCAATCCGCAAATATCGCCAACAATGCCTTTGATGATGATCTTGCACTTTAGGGTTACATGATTTGGGGTTGCGGTTTCTACGATCTCTTTATGATTGGTGCCCATTGAGATCTCTTGGTGAAACGAGAAACCGTGTGGATTTTTTGCTATGGAGTCTATGATAGATTGTTTTTTGAGTTTGTAATAAAGTAGCAATCTTGGTTATGCATTAGATTTTGTTCTAGTTATGCTATTTCTTATCTCAAATTTGGTACTTTTGTGTTTATTAAGTACAATTGCAATTTAGAAATTATTGTTGTCATTCAGTTTCTAGAATTGCCTTTAAGTTTGTTGTTGAGATGAAGAAGTGTTTGAAGAGAGTTTGGTCAATTTGAGGAAGCATGCTTGGCGTTGGTGACTTTATACTCTCGATCTAGGCCATGAGATGGTTTTGTATACGGATTTTGTGTTCGAAGACGCATCGGTGCACAATTATAGAAGATGTCTGTTTTCTGGATTGCCTACAATGGGTAGGTTTATGGAATTTTGTTTAAGGTGGAGGTTCTATGTTTATGGTGAGCATTTTTTTTTTTTGGGTTTTCAGTTCAAGGTGGAGTTATCTTGTTTGATCGGTTTTCAAGTCAAGGTGGAGATTGTTATTTGTGACTTGAAATTTTGTGAATGACATAAGGCTGACTTTGAATGCACATATCTTTCAATCTATAAATGGTTTTGATGTGATTCAAATTGGAGGTGATAGCTGATGTGTCATATTTTTATATTGATTTTAGGTGCATTTAGGTTGCATTCTAGGAGCATTTAGATGCATCGTAGTTCATAATTGCATACTATTACCTATTCTGCGAAATATTACTCCTCTTGTGCGTTTTTGGTATTATTTGATGAATTTCAGGTATTGAGAACATAATTGGAGTATTATTGGACAAGCTTGAGTACTTAGGAGCAATTGGGAGCAAGCTACATTGATAAGGATCACTTTAGAAGTGTTTGAGTGCAAATTGGAGCTTAATTGGAGTTGGAATTCATTGAAAGAATTATGAAAGTCGAGTCATGTTCACTCTTTTGTCCATAACTTTTGACTCGATGCTGATATCGGATTGATTCCAGCGGCATTGGAAAGTAGGCTTGAAGAGCTTTCCAACGATAGGTTGCACGGCCCAAGACGAATTGTATTCTGAGAGATATGGGCTTCGCAAGTTGGCCCAATCTGCCAGGAACTTCTTACGCGCACGCGGTTTTGACAATTTTGGCCATTTAATGATTTATTTGGCTTCCTTATCTTGTAATTTGGTTTCCTACTAGTATTAGGACTTATAACTATATATTAGAGGATTTCTAATTAGGTTAGAACATCTAACATCTATTACTCACTTTTCCAATATCACGTTATTTTGTTTCTCTTGTTTTCTCTCTAGTTTTGTGCCCTAGTTTGTTTCTATTGCTACTTTGGAGATTCAAGATTCAAGCTTTCATATTCATCTTCAATTCAATAAGTTTTATTCTCTCTTTTTCTCTTTATTATTATTTTAATTATGTTTTCCATTATGTTTATTGCTTTTATTGCCATGATTAGTGAGTAGTCTTTTTATCTAGGATTAAGTTGAGCCCTAGTATGGATTGATCATGTAAATTATTCTCCAATTCCCATGTTATTGAATTATATGTTTAGGGTTTGATAAGATTGTTGTTATTGTCAATTGTGCATCTTGATTTAGCCCTAGTTTTATATTATCAACGAAAGTTGGAGTTGAGATTAGGAATATTTATTTGATGTTAAATTGTTATTTTATTAATTGAGTTCATCAACGAAAGTTGGGTCTTAATTTAGATAATCTTGTTATTGATTTGAATTCTCCCATGAAAATAGGTGAGAACTAGAATTGGGAATTATTTGACATTGGTTCTTAATGCTTCTAATTATGTGTGTAAGCCATGAAAATAGGAGACATACATGTCAGTTAGGCCTTTTGCTATCACGAAAGTGAGCTCTAGGTATTGAGGAATGACCGAGTATTTAGTTTCGGTTCGCATTTGTGCTTTATTACCGAGTCATAAGGGAATGTCAATCTCGCCTAAGCTATGATTGAATAATCGGGATGTAAGTTATATTTTGATCAATTCATATTAGTGGTGATACTTAATCTTAGTGTTTTAATTGTCATATTTTGTTAATAGTTTATAGATTCTTCTGGATATTTGGAATGTGTAGCTATTTCATAGTCTAGAGTCAACTAGTGTTTAATCTTGCACCTCCCTGAGTTCGACCCGTATGTGCTACGACACCGTTCACTTGCGGTATTAAAATAAAACCCTAACAAGTTTTTGGCGCCGTTGCCGGGGAGGTAACGGATTAGAATTAGTTTGATTATAGATTTAATAGACTACATTGTATATACTTTTATTTTCTCTTGTAGATAACTTTTTTTTTACTTTTGTAAATTTCTTCCCTTTCACTTTTCATGGAGTCATATTATCACTATAATGGGGACAATTCTATTGATAGGGCCAATGGTTATAATTCTTTGGATTCTCATGTTTCTTATTTTGATACATCGTGTCAATATACTTCCAATTTTTGCATGAGTTCTAATCAATTACCTGATATGTGTTGTGATCCCCATATACATGCTAGTAATTCTAGAGCAGTTTTCTATTTTCCTCAATATGAGAATGAAGCATTCTGGAAATACTATCATAGGCTTGGTGATTTTTTTGGTCCTAATCATGGAATTGGACAATGGGATATGTGCCTAGTGGTTTATGAGGGGTTAAATAAAGAAACTAGGATAATTGTAGACAATTTGGTTAATGGAAGATTTATGTCCCAATCTCCTGATTATTGTTGGGATTTAATTGAGTGGTTGGCTAGAGATACCTATGAGTGGGAGATGTCTTTATCTGCTAGACCAATTTTTGAAACATTCTCCACTCCTTCACCTCAAAATTTCACTACAACACCTCCCTACTGTTCTAATTGTCACTCTACTTCTCATGATATTTCTCTATGTGATGTGACATTAGTAAACGATTTTGATCCCTCTCCCCAATATGATTGTCAATCTGTTCGGAGTTATAGTTTCCACCCATATATTTATGATGATGATGACGAGGGTTGGAATGAACTTGAAAATTATAGGGATGATTATCAAATCACGGGGAAGATCGATGTAAAGGATGTTTTGGGTGAGGAACAACCCTTGATTGAAAATCCTTCATTGGAGAAGTCTATAGATGAGAGTGAAGTTATTCATGAGTCTTTGTCGGTTCCACCAACTGTTTTTGAGTCTCATGTTCCTTTCTCTCAAAAACTTGACCTTATTCCTTCTTCCCCTATATTATACCCCCCATCATTCTCTATTTCCCCCAATATGAATGACTCTTATGACCATATAATTGATGTACAGTTAGTGTTTATCTCTCCTTTTGAGTCTTGTAAAACGACTAACGACTTTTCTTTTTCTTACACTTGTAAAAGTCACTTCTCCTTTGATTTTTCTTTGTCTAGGTTTAATAGATTTTTAGGACTAGTGTATTTCCTCTTTCCTTTTCACTCTTACATAATAAGCTCTGAGATGTTTGCAGGGACATACGATAAGCTTCTTAGAGCGTTGAAGTGTTATGCATTAGTCTACTGATTTTACATGGTCGTGCGAGACCTTTATAAATTTGCGCTTTTCGGGAGGCAACCCGAGTTTACCCCGTTTTTTTTCATTTTCTTTGATTTTTCCTTTTTGTGTGATTTTAATTACATTGATGTTTTTGTGTTTGTTTTTGGTGTGTTTATAGGTTTAAAAAAAAAAAAAAAAAAAAAAAAGAAATTGTTCGTAGAAAATAAGCTGGAAGACGACCTTCAAAAACACGAGTCGCGGCACAATGCCTCAGCTCGCGGACAAATGCCGAGAGCATACCGCGACTCGCCGCAAATACCACGACTCGCGGTAAATACCGCGACTCGCGGCATTAAACGCGACCTGCGTTATTGGAGATTGAAAATTTTCAAACATCATCGTCATCATCACTGCTCATTTCACTCCTAATATCATCTAGCCTCCATCTTGCAACAACTAAGCGCACCACCACCATCACATCACCTGCTTCCACATTACACTGCTTCATACCGGGATTGTGAACCCACAACACCACCGTTTTACCGCCCTCCCTGCCGCGCACCAACAACCACCCCCCCCCCGTTTCCTCTCCTCGTTTTTCTCCTCCCCTCCGGCTCTTTTCACTCCCAACCGGCGCACACACCACTCACCGGCGTCGTTTCCGACCACCCACAACATCACCGCATCCCCTGCGCGTCACCATACCACCGCCACCACGCGGTGCACCACACCACCGAATCACCGCCCGGTCACCGGCGCAGCCTCCCTCTCACTCCCGTTTCTTTCTCGCGCCCCAAGACCAGGCATTCATCGCCCCTCCGGTTCTCCGCCCACCCGCAATCCTCCGGATTCCCGCCGCTTTCGTGCACTCCACCGAACCTCCTCTTCGTTGTTCCTCTTCGTTCTGCTCTCTCGTTCTCCTTTCTCCTTTTTCATCTTATTTCTCTTTTTCTTTCTATTTTTGTATACTGATTCTCTATTTCTCTTTTTCTTTTCTTTCTTTTCTTTTCTTTTCTTTTCTTTTCTTTCTCCTTTTTTTTTATTATTACTTTTACTTTTGACCACCTAATTTCAATATCTTTTCCTTTTTCTCTAATTTCTCTAATTTTTCTAATTGATGGTTGTTATAGGATTCGTATAAGTTGGCTACAATTGATTCAAGTTGGTCTTCAAGACGCATAACAATGTTGATTTTCGCGCTTATTCAACTCTTTTTCCCATTAGATTGAGTAGTAAGCTTCTTCACTCTACATTGTTCATACTTTCGATAAGACTTTCTCTGTTTTTGCTTGGATTTTTGTTTGTGATGCCATACTTATTTTCTTATGACTCTATTGATTAACTCCTTTCACTGTTGGGATTTGTGTGCGGCGATAATGGTGGATTGTGGTGTTTGCAGGAGTGTTCGATGATTTTGTGATTTGGTGATTCGATGATTGATGGATTTTATTAGTGTTCCTTCTCTAATCTTGCTTATTGCAGTGAGGTCACTGTAATTTTTAGATTGGGGGAGGAATATTCTATCATTTACTGCTTTCTAGTGTAGTTTTTATTATTTTCTTAGGTTGTTGCACGATTTGTACTGCTCATTAGGAGTGGGAGTTTACGTGTAACCAAAAAAATTGTACTACTTTCTTAGTTGCATCAGCATATTAGATTCCATCTCATCTTAGTTGCATTTGTGGGACTATTGCTAGCACTATTTGAGAACCTTGTTGATGTCTTTACTACGGTTTAAAGCATAATTCATCCCGTTCATGATTCTTCATAGCATAATTGTATCGCGATTGATTGCTTGTGGTAAGATTGGTTGATCTCTCTGGCTTGATTTAACCTTACTGTTTAGACATGTTAACCCACGTGAGCTTTTGTGCCTATAAACTGACGTATCTGTGTCAGTTATGTTCTTTCATGTGTGATTAGTTCCTCATTTGTTGCATGGATCTTGACTTTGACTTGGTACTCTTTGACACTTGACTTTATAAGCATTTGGATATGATTGAGGCGTTCTTTGCATTGTTCTGAGCTTCCAGAAATATTTTCTTTTCATATATATTATCCTTTCTCTAGCCCCGCAGAGCCTTTCATGACTTTGATCTGAATCAATCTACATTACAAGCCTCTAGCCTTTTATGATTTCTCTACCCAAGCCTTGCTAAGTGGAGTAGCATTAGAATTTATATTTTGAGCTTGTGTTTGTGGTTTTGTGGTCATTATTGGAAGGAAATATGTTGAAAGAAAGTTACTTGAAATAGTGTGAAAGTGCAAAATGATACGAATGGTGAAAAAGTTGTGAAAAATAATTCTGAAAAAAAAATGAAAAAAAGGATTGAATAAAAGTTGAATGAAATTTGTTGGAGTTGATAAAGATGGGTACTCTCTTGATTTAATGGTAATGTGTTGTTGAACTTCTAGTAGAAGTTTTTGTGACGTTTGCATCTAATGGCCATAGATGTTAAGTGTTGTTTTCTCCACTAGTTGGCTTTTAGCACCACATTTCCAAATACATTTCCTACCCATAGCCTCAGCCCCATTACAACCCTTGAAAGTCCTCGTGATATTTTTGCATTGTAATTTCGAGTGGAAAGTGAGTCGATAGTCAAAGTTAAAGAGTAAATGTTTCATTTGAGTCGACATGGTTTAGGTTGAGTGACATTGATTATGCCATAAACACATGAGAGTATGAGTGCATATGACTAAAGTGAGGTCTCTCAGGTTTAGTTAAGTCTAGCTTGGGGGAGATGGTATGTGGTATGCTAGGAGAGTTGATTGCATTACATGACGTGCTATGCGGCTTTGCCTGAGAATGTTTCGATGCTTGGTTCGTGTAGTAATTACATCTCTCGTGTTCTCAATTGTGTGCTTTGCCCTATCGTAGTCCCATATTGTAGGTTGTCTTTCTTTTTCAATGTCTATGTCTAATTGCTTGAGGACAAGCAATGGCTTAGCTTGGGGGAGTTTGATGTGTCATATTTTTATATTGATTTTAGGTGCATTTAGGTTGCATTCTAGGAGCATTTAGATGCATCGTAGTTCATAATTGCATACTATTACCTATTCTGCGAAATATTACTCCTCTTGTGCGTTTTTGGTATTATTTGATGAATTTCAGGTATTGAGAACATAATTGGAGTATTATTGGACAAGCTTGAGTACTTAGGAGCAATTGGGAGCAAGCTACATTGATAAGGATCACTTTAGAAGTGTTTGAGTGCAAATTGGAGCTTAATTGGAGTTGGAATTCATTGAAAGAATTATGAAAGTCGAGTCATGTTCACTCTTTTGTCCATAACTTTTGACTCGATGCTGATATCGGGTTGATTCCAGCGGCATTGGAAAGTAGGCTTGAAGAGCTTTCCAACGATAGGTTGCACGGCCCAAGACGAATTGTATTCTGAGAGATATGGGCTTCGCAAGTTGGCAAGATTATTTGATACTATTACCTATTCTGCGAAATATTACTCCTCTTGTGCGTTTTTGGTATTATTTGATGAATTTCAGGTATTGAGAACATAATTGGAGTATTATTGGACAAGCTTGAGTACTTAGGAGCAATTGGGAGCAAGCTACATTGATAAGGATCACTTTAGAAGTGTTTGAGTGCAAATTGGAGCTTAATTGGAGTTGGAATTCATTGAAAGAATTATGAAAGTCGAGTCATGTTCACTCTTTTGTCCATAACTTTTGACTCGATGCTGATATCGGGTTGATTCTAGCGGCATTGGAAAGTAGGCTTGAAGAGCTTTCCAACGATAGGTTGCACGGCCCAAGACGAATTGTATTCTGAGAGATATGGGCTTCGCAAGTTGGCCCAGTCTGCCAGGAACTTCTTACGCGCACTCGGTTTTGACAATTTTGGCCATTTAATGATTTATTTGGCTTCCTTATCTTGTAATTTGGTTTCCTACTAGTATTAGGACTTATAACTATATATTAGAGGATTTCTAATTAGGTTAGAACATCTAACATCTATTACTCACTTTTTTAATATCACGTTATTTTGTTTCTCTTGTTTTCTCTCTAGTTTTGTGCCCTAGTTTGTTTCTATTGCTACTTTGGAGATTCAAGATTCAAGCTTCATATTCATCTTCAATTCAATAAGTTTTATTCTCTCTTTTTCTCTTTATTATTATTTTAATTATGTTTTCCATTATGTTTATTGCTTTTATTGCCATGATTAGTGAGTAGTCTTTTTATCTAGGATTAAGTTGAGCCCTAGTATGGATTGATCATGTAAATTATTCTCCAATTCCCATGTTATTGAATTATATGTTTAGGGTTTGATAAGATTGTTGTTATTGTCAATTGTGCATCTTGATTTAGCCCTAGTTTTATATTATCAACGAAAGTTGGAGTTGAGATTAGGAATATTTATTTGATGTTAAATTGTTATTTTATTAATTGAGTTCATCAACGAAAGTTGGGTCTTAATTTAGATAATCTTGTTATTGATTTGAATTCTCCCATGAAAATAGGTGAGAACGAGAATTGGGAATTATTTGACATTGGTTCTTAATGCTTCTAATTATGTGTGTAAGCCATGAAAATAGGAGACATACATGTCAGTTAGGCCTTTTGCTATCACGAAAGTGAGCTCTAGGTATTGAGGAATGACCGAGTATTTAGTTTTGGTTCGTAGCTGTGCTTTATTACTGAGTCATAAGGGAATGTCAATCTCGCCTAAGCTATGATTGAATAACTGGGATGTAAGTTATATTTTGATCAATTCATATTAGTGGTGATACTTAATCTTAGTGTTTTAATTGTCATATTTTGTTAATAGTTTATAGATTCTTCTGGATATTTGGAATGTGTAGCTATTTCATAGTCTAGAGTCAACTAGTGTTTAATCTTGCACCTCCCTGAGTTCGACCCGTATGTGCTACGACACCGTTCACTTGCGGTATTAAAATAAAACTCTAACAATAGCTTGTTTCAAGAGCTTTCCAACGTCAGGTCATATGCCCAATTCCGCTGAGAAACGAGAAAGTTATGGCTGTTCTACTGAAGACAAAGACGTCAGGCAGGAGCTCATGCCCGGGTCGGGCATATCGAGCAAATGAGGAGTTTTGTCAGTTTTCAGTGCCCAGATCGCGCGCCATTATTGCCCGAGTCGGGCACTTCGACGGAACGCGCGATTCGGCTCTTCTAAGGCGGTTTCTTCCAACCCTAAACCTAGAATAAATATGTTTAGGAGCCGTGTTTGTTAGGTATGATGAAGAACATCATCATCAAAACACTTTTAGCCTCTAGAATATAGGACTCCTTGTATTATTCTCTCTGATTTTCTCCATTAAAGTGAAGAAGCTCTAATTCCCACCTGTGGACGTAGGTCAAATTTGACTGAACCACGTAAATCCTTGTGTTCTTTGTTTGTTCATCTTTATTGTTTTCTCACCTTTATTATTTCATTGATTTTCTGTTCCGCATTAATCAAACTACAACACCCAGATTCCTAACAAGGGCCATCATTTCCACAATACTGAGTAAAACAATTAGCACCAAACACAATACAATTTCCTTTACAATCAGGAAAATCCTTAGCTTTCGCAAAGAAACAGTGATCAACTCCCACAAACAACACTCTTTCACTTCCTAAACACTCAACCACATCCCATCTGTTGCTTCTACGTTAAACTTGTAGATTATGAATCCTACTTTAACCATCATATGCTCACGCACCACCATGTACAGCTCCCCTGATGTGCAGTCCACCACTAGCCGCTTTCGCCTGCAGTTAGGCAATTCCCCCTTGCAAACGGGATCACTAACCAGCACGCGCTCCACGTGCATTGCCTTAGTGTCTAATACATACAGCTTTCCATTTCTGTCAATAGCACAAACCATTTTCTTATACTCTACGACATCATCTAAGTAGTGGAACCAAAACTGTCGGCTTTTCCTTACTTTTAACTTCTCCCAACTACACCCTTCTTCCTCTTCCTCCTCCTCCTCGACGAAATGAGCTCGCCTTTCGAGTATTCGTGCAGTGAGTTTTACTAAAGTTCCCTTACCATACAACACCATGACTTCTATAAAAGAAGGTGAAGTTGATGAACATAGGATGACTTTGTGGATATTATCAGAGAACTTAAAGTTATACCCTTGAGCGAGTTTGGAAACTCGGAACTGAGTCAAGTTGAGACTCAGTGGGAAGGTCTTGACTCGTATTCCGGTGAGGGAATGACGTAGTTGGATTTTGCCCGGGTTCGATTCTTGGACCATGATCATCCATGGATGTAGAGAAACAGGCGAAACAGAGGAATGATAAGGGGTGATCAGATAAATGGAACTTACTTGGAGAATTAAAGAGTGGGTGGAATTGTGAAAGGGAATGGAAATGGGAATGGGAATGGAAAGAGGGAGAGTAAGGGATAAAATGTTTGTAGGGAGAGGAAGAGAGTGTTTCCTCCATTTCCTACAAACACTTTTAAACTGGAGGATTTGTTGTCGAGTTTTGAGGTGTTTGGAGATTTTTTGGATGATTTCATCTGGAAGATTGGACCACAAATTATGCCGTTGACGGTTATTGCCCATTTTCTTTCTCCTCTGTTATTCAGGAAGCTTAGTTGAGAGATGGAAATGAAGTTGATGATGAATGATACTACTGCCTAGTTCTCCACTAGATATACTCAATCATCTAAATTTGCATTGCATTAAATATGGTATAGTAAAAAAATATTAATTATGTTGAGTTGGATTCCATTACCACAACTCTCAACAAGTCTTTATTAATGGTGGGTAGTCTACTCCGGTGGGTAGATAAAAAATTTTCCAGTTAGGAAGTATGGGCACACATATTAAGGCCTTCTAAGAAAAGGGCAAAAAGGCATCTATTAGGATTGGCGATATGGTGTTAATGGGATTTTGCTTTTGATAAAACTTATGATCAGCCTTTTTGAGTTTGCGAGTTTTCGAATAACTTAACTCTACTCACCAACATTTTGAAGTACAATTGGTCTTGTAAGAGACCGCGTACTTTTAATTTAAAATTAGACACGGCTCAAGCTCAATATTAAGAATATAACATGCCACCTTTTTAATATAGTGACTAGTTTAATCTATTTCGTGACCAGTTTAATCTATTCAGTATTGACATTCTTTAACCCATTCAGTTACTAGTTTAATCCATTTAGTGATTAGTTTAATCTGTTCGGTAAGACTACTGAATTACTTTTTGAAATTGTTTGTTGTAGTTCGAGAATCAAGAATACAAAGGAAGGAGAAGAGAAGGGATGATTAGGATAGTGTTGGGTTAGAGTGAAATGGAATGTGCTTGCTAGAAAAATTCAGTCTTGGGTTCGTCTAATTTTATGTTAAAATTAGACTGCTTATTCTAATAATTTGTGTTTGAAGTATTGCTCCATTTTGGTTCGAGTTTTAACCAAGGTAACTAGTATTTGGGCCCGGACGTTTCCCTGGGTAGTATTTATTTCCGACCTTGATATGTATTTTTTTCCATTCGCATTATAATATAATAAAGAAAACTCAACATTTGAAAGGCACAAATATAATAATGTGGACATTTAAAGCATGATTAAAAGTTGGTTGAGATGGTAATTGTGCTATGTATAATAGCAAGATGTCAGTTTCAAATCTTGTTGGAAGCCAATTTACTTTTGTTAGTTGACATGACATATGTACACATTGAACAATTCTAGTGGAGTAAGAGAAGTGCCACGTAGCATTTGTCAAACACGCCTTGTAATATATTAGTATAGATAGATAGATTTTTGAATAGCTAGATCATGCTTGAAGAGTAGGAGCCGATTGTAATTCCAAGTAACGATGATCAAATTTCAATTACCACATTCAGTGTATGAATATCAATTCATAAGTTTATGTTGTACTTACAATTTTAGTGGTTATTTGGTATACATGGGAATTTAATTTGTATGGGAATTTCCCTTTCCTTTTCCTAGGAAGTTATTTTTCTTATGTAACTCCTAGGAAATGGCCTTGATATGTTTGATTGACATACATCAAGCAGGAATTTGCATTTTATATGAATTACGAGAATTCTGAATGACCAAGGGGGATGGGTGGGTGAATAAGTGGTACAAAGTTCATAATACAGAATTTTTGAGTTCATTCTATCGGTTCTTAGCTCATTCAAAAGAAAACTTATTAGAATCTCAATGAATTCTGAATTTGTCTTTTTTTTCTCTATCCATAATAGAATACCGGTGGGACATCAATTATTCTATTTGATCTAGAAAAGAACATATAAATAGTCTATAGTCTTTAGATATCTGATGTCGTAGAAGTGAAAATAAGTTTCTTATCATTCAATAAGCATCTTGTATTTCATAAAAATTGGGGACAATATAATCCTTACGTAAGGGCCAGCCTATCCAACTTTCGAGCATTAAAATACGTTTCAGGCGATACCCACGTTTTGTGAGAATTTCAATTTCCCAAGGAACTTTCATTGCCCTCATTTACCCCACTTCTTGTCAACCAAACAACTAACCAAATCAGAAAATTATCGGAATTTCTATAACCTACGTAATTTCCTGTATACCAAATAACCACTTAGTAACTTGGAAATAACTTTGACTTTCCCTTCCTAGAAATTACACGATCTTGTTTGATTAATCATGGGAAAATACACTTTATATGAGAAGTTCCACTCAGGGATCTTAGGTAAGTAACTTCATTTTTGTTGGACATGGAATTTATGGGAAGTGTTACTTCCCATATTTTTTATCTTCCAATAGTAATTTTGGGATTTTAGTATATATACTCCCTCCGTCCCATAATATAGAGGTTACGTACATTTTATTTTGGGTGTCCTAAAATATTGTGTCTACTTCATTTTTTATCAATTTGGTTTGACTAAATTATCCTCAATTTTTACACAAACTTTCCAAAATATTCTTATCTTTCTTTCAAAATGTGTGCTCCTATTTATTGTTTTGCACCGTACTAAGAAAAACTTATTGCTTTTTGATTTTTTTTTAAGGAAAAAGAAAATAGAGAAGTAGTTCCAAGACAAAAATACTTCATTAAATACTCCATCCGTCCCATAATATAGTGCTCACTTCTCATTTTTCACGGGAATTAAGGAAAATTGAAGGAGTTGTAGGATTTCCAAAAAAAAAATTAAGAAAGTACTTTTTTGGCACTTTAGTCTTGAAACTAGTTCTTTATTTTCTTTTTCCTTAAAAATAAAATCAAAAAGCAATAAATGTTCTTTGAATGGTGTAAAACAATAAATATGGGCACATAATTTGAAAGAAAAGTAGGGGTATTTTGGAAAGTTTATGTAGAAATGAAGGATAATTTAGTTTAAATAAATTGATAAAAAATAAAGTAGGCACAACAATTTGGGACACCCAAAAAGGAATGTAAGCACTATATTATGGGACGGAGAGAGTATTTTTTTTTAGAATCCTACTACTTCCTCCATTCTCCTTAATTCCCGTGAAAAGAAAGAAATAAACACTACATTATAGGACGGAGGGAGTAGATAAACTTAAAATTATATGTAAAATGATATAACTAAATGAGAGAAAGTGGAGCCATCATAATTGATTTTAGCAAAATTTGATTGGTAGGAAGAGATTGATAAAAAAATATGAAGAGATTGATACATCTCCCCACTAGAAATAGACAAGTAAAAATTAATTAACTCTGCTGAGTTGTACTCTACTATTTATTAATGTTAATTTCTAGTAGGTGGATTACCAACCGAATAGACAAAGGGCTAATTGATATTTTTAATGCATAGGCATTGAATCCCTTCTCTTTTAGACTGCCCTTACGACTCACGAAGGTCATTTTACAGTAGATAGACAGAAGTAATGACGAGAATTTTCTGTAACTCAGCGAGCAGCAAAAATGAAGCCCATATCCTTTATTTACTCTAGCTAAGAAGTTGAGTCACCCTTCTTTTCAGACCTAACTAATGAAAAAAAAAAATAGAGACCACAAGCAGATGAGGAGATTCATGAAAGAACCTATCCTTCCTCTCTTATTGGGATAAGAAAATTAATAATTGGAATAGAGATGGATGATAGAGATCATACTGAAAACAGAAGAATTCCTTACGGGTATAACTCTTATTTAAACGAAGTGAGAACAAATGCGATCTTTGTTGTCTAATAGAACAAACACTAATACCTTTAGTATGACAATAACATTAATATCTGTTGCATTATCTTTTTGAGTTCCCATCACACAATAAATTACAGTAAAATCAGGTTTAAGCCCTTTTTGTTAATTCACAGCCCTTCAAATTTGAACTTTTTTAGTGTTTCATTGTGTTTGTTAATCCACATACCTTCAAATTTGAACATCTTTAGTGTTTTATTGTGAAGGGAGCTTGAGGAGAAAAAGATGCAATTTGATGCCAAGAGGCAAGGCGGTTCCGTACCCGAACTTGAGGAACAAAACATTGAAATGCCCTCCACATCTGAAGCTCAAGGGAGAATCATAAGAACTCCTATCATGAATGAAATGCAGCATCAAGTCAAGGAAGGTAAAAGAAGCTCAGTAATCTTTAGTGAAGTCTAATTTCCACTTTTTGAAGTTTAAGCTTTCACTAACTGGTTTTTTTGGTTCAGAATCTTATTCAGAGACTTTAAGGTTGGAAAACAGAACTCAGTCTGTGTCTTAAGGCTTATATAACCTCTAAACTAGATTGCACTTGACTCCAAGCCTTTTATTGTCTTTTCACTTCAGGGTATGCACCTAGTGATAATTTGACGGTTGAATTTAAAGGAATTGATACAAGGAAGTGAAATTATCACTTTTGTTGCTCTGCCAAATATTAGAAAACAGATCAAAGGCCATGTTACGAGGGCGTTAGTCATTAGCACCTGTGATACTCATTCGCAAGGATCATTCAGACAGGCTGTTGAATGATTGCCAAGCTGATTATCTGAGTTTTAAATTATCGACCTGAGAAGTATACATTTCGAAGTAGATTGGCTTGTTCCTTGTGTCGAAAAGGCAATAAGACTACTACCAAAAAGGAAGCCACATTTCTGTTCGATTATCTGAACATGCTTTGTCTATGTAAAGCACAAGCTGCAGAACAGAGATTGAAGCTATACTCGTGGAAGTACCAAATAAAAATAAAGGGTATTTTGTATAGAATGATACTAATACAAATCCATGAACGAATATAAGTATCTCAACAACAATTTCTCTTAAACTGTGGCATCTAAATTGTTCTTTTCAGATGTAAATTAGTTTCCTTATAATTGATCTCACTTGTTGCAAAGTTATTATACTTGTCTGCATAATTATCACTTTTTAATCGGGCATCATATTTTCCACTTTTACAATTTGGAAATCAATACTTGTCAGCATTACACTATAATTCTAAATTCTCAACTCTCAAGTTACCTGCAAATATGCAAAAGGCCCATATGTAAAGACTAACAACTTACCATGTTCCTGAAACATACCTAAGGATCGTATCTGAATATACAGAACACAGTAGGTTGCATTTACAAATCACAATAGTCCCTCACCTAGACATTGATCAAGATCTACTGGCTCCGGGAAAGGAACTTTTGCGAACAAACATGCTCTGCGCTCCTGTAATTCCTGCTTAACTTCAGCACTACGAGCAAGGAACTCTCTTTCTTCTTCATCAGCTTGAGCTATTGACTTGTCAATATCCATTATACACTCAATATGAGGCTTGCATTTGTGCAATGCCAAAGCGTTTTTAACACAAGGAACCAACCAGTCTACCTTCAAGCTTACACATTGAAGGTCATACAGAATGGATTCAAGGACCTTGGCTAACGAATCAGTCAACGTCCTTGCAGTAGTATTTTGAAGAATGATAATCATCTTTGCCAACGATTCTAAGGCACAGGCTAACATGTCTCTGCTGCGCACAGTATCCTCTCCAACTATGGTTCCATGCTTGGTCCAGATAGTTTGCAATGTCGGCAATAGATTAGACCTGATATCTAGACCTTGAAACTTGATTTTCGGCTCACAATCCTTTGAAGCCTACAACAGCACCAAAAGGAACAAAACAGCTGGAACATTATTTCTTGGATACGAAAGAGAAACTGCAGCTGTGAAAGAATATTTCAGTGATGCTTGCATAAAAGTCTGAAGAAAAAAACAAGCAAACTTACCAGTACTGAAGGAATCACTGGTGCAGATTCTGCTGCACAATCTTTCTTTTTTAAGACATCTGGTGCTATGTATGAATAAAATCAAGTGAGAAATCTTGCAAGGGGAAAAAAGGTTGCAATTAGCAAAGTAACAATCTGTAAGAACAGACTCGAAACAAGTTACCTTCCTCGTGCTTCTCATCAGAACGACGGAGGGATGAGGTAGTTTTCCTTTGAGCTGCCGAGGTTGAAGGAATTTCAGTGCTTTGTTTCCCCGATTTAGGCTCAAATGAGGAAGCGGAGACATGCTCTTGTGAAGATGCACCAACTTGACTGCTCGCACCAGGCTCCATCTTTTCATCTTCCTTAGGATCACTGTCACTAATACATGCAGATGAAGTTTTAATCTCAAGCATTTCTTTTTGAAGCCATTCAACTATTACAAATGGCTAGGCAGATAATTTGACAATATGATTTAAACTTTACCATATAGATAAGCCATTTGAATCCCTTAATCAGATTTCAACAATAATGATAATCAGATGGAATTCCTTATATTTCTTAAAAAGAAAAGAAGAACGGCAACTGCATGATAAGACACATAGCATTGAATCATTAAATATAGTAGTTACTTTGCACATAAGGAATAGACAGACAATAATCACAACAATCTAGCATAATTACCCTGTTTTAGGAGATAATTATGAATTGATCATCCTAGGTTGTGTTTGGTAGGGAATATATCCTTTCCTAACAAAACAAATTTCAAATTTTCCTTTAATTTGGAACCTTGGATTGAGAAGGGATGAAATTCAGTTACAAACAATTTCTCCAAACCAAAAACACCTCTAATGTTCTGCTTATTGATCTACAAACACCAGATAAATACCATCATCACCAAAATTATAATTTTGAAGCATTAAAGCATCCACTATATATTGATTACCTTCGAAGATGTGATGAGGAGGAACATGTATGACCCTGCAAAACCCATGGCGGCGGAGTAAAGACATCGAAAGGAGAGCCTCGGAAAGATGTAATCCCTTTATATACACCATCACCATCTTCTCCTAGATGAAATATCTGAATCTCATCTTCAATAAACTCAGATTCAGCAGCTTTTTTACAATAGGGAACAAAAGCATCATTAGAAAAGATTATACAATTACTAACTTGACAACCAGGGAATTCAGCAGCTGAAACAAAGAAACCACAAACTCTAGAAACAAACAACACCTTATCATCATCCCCAAAACTCTCAACCTTAATCCAACTCCATAATTTTTTCTTACACAATTTATAAACTCTCAACAACCCATCACTTCTACTAATCAAAAACAACTCCCCAGTTGATGATGATCCAACCAACCTCTTCCTCCACCCCTTATTTCCACTATCCGCCTCGAAAACCGGCTTATCGACAATAATCTTAAGCACTGCAAATTGTTTACTAAACATTCGATACAACTTCCCAACCCTATCTAAGGCATAAATAACACCCCTAAAACTCAAAATATCATCAAACTTATTAAGAGAACCATATGATATATCAAACCAAGGTAACTCTGTCCCATATTGATACTCAGGTTTAACCGGAGGCGAACCACCTAATTGACCACCTCTAAATAAAACCAACAACGAACAATCATCCACCATCGATGGTACACATTGATTCTTAAAAAAGAACAAAACTTTATCATGCCAAAAAAGTAATCTCGAACAATCTTTTTGAAGACTTAAATCAGACATATGATACTCTACAGTAAGACGTCGAGGGTGAAAGTTATCAAAGATGAAATTTTGAGGAATGTTTGGAAGTGGGTGGCCTGAAAGTGGATGGCAAAGTTGGAATTTTTCTTTAGTGGTTTTTACTGCGGTAAATATCCATGGTGGGCCAGAGGTAGGAGGGTGGAGGAGACAGATGGAGGAAGAAAATAATGTTTCGGAGCCCATGTTGTAAGGTAAAAGAGCGGAGATTGATGTTGCTCGATGCCATTTTTTGCAGGTTGATCGGAAATTGTGTAGGTTTTTAGGGTTGTTATGGAGGTGTTGAGCGATGGAGCGAAGGAGTTCGATAGGGAGTTCTGACCAGTTTATTTTCCGACGAGAAGGCTGCATATTTTAGCCTAGTTTTTATGAGTAGAGTTTTGTGGTATGTTGTGGGTTTGTCGGAGGAAAGAATTTGTTTGTGTGCAATTACCTGCACAAATATGGATCATCATTACTCAATTTTACTTTGCACTTGTTATTTTCGTTTCAATTGGAAAATGGTACTAATGGTAGCTAATCCCTAATTTACTTGCTCCATTTTTATTTGGGATATCAAACTACTAACTTTGATTAATTATTTTGATTTTTTATAAGCAAAAATATAGTCATGTTTTGGTTTTTGTTAGATTCATCTGGATGACTAGATTCATAATGTCAAAATTATATAATTTTTACTTCAATGGAATAAGAGATATTAAGGGTTAAAAAACGTCTTTAAAATTGTGCAAACACAATGTAGCAAGTAAAAGAAACCGAACTCGAGGAGTAAAATTAAATAGGGTAAGCTCTCTTATTTTTGTCATTGGTGGGGGGTTAGGTGTGGGTGAAATTAAACTTTAATATTCCTTTGAACTGAAACAATAATTTTGGTTCAGTTTTCAGATTTATGGTTAAATATCCTTTAACATTAAATAAAGTGGTAGTTACCATTACAAATCCAAAAAAAATTATTCCCATTTAGAGCTCTTCAAAAAAAAGTTATTCCCATTTAGAGCTCTTCAAAAAAAAGTTATTCCCATTTAGAGCTCTCCAAGAAATATTTTCCTCTTTTACTGTTCATATATAGATTTAGGTGTACCATACCTCTAATTTGTCAAGCTTTAGAAACTGCAGCTTCCTATCCCATATACTTCCCAAAATAAATTCTAATTATTCACTTACTGGAAGTTTGGTATGAGAGATAGAGATTATGAGAATACTAGAGTGGAATAAGGATAGGGAATTGATGGATAAGATAAGATAAGATAAAAATAAGTATTATCTCTTGTTTGTTATAGATTGGGAATAAGATTGGAATAAGTGGCAATTAACCAAAATACCCTATCTAACTCTCCTTTTCTTGCTTTTCATTAAAGGTAAAAGGGATATTATCTTAGATAACTCTGACATATTACCTTTTTTCCTAAATAACCCCCACATTGTCACCCTTATCACAGATAACCCTAAATTTGTAATTTGTCATTAAACATGATGGAATTACAAGCGGCGTTAACTTGGTTTGACTTTGGATGTGTTTTGGCGTCATTTAAGAAGGTGGTTGAAGGCATTAAATGTAAAGAAACTGGTTTGACGCCCTATTAGTGGTCTGTCGCCAACAATAAAACCCTTGAATTGTGCCCCAAAACTAATGAACATCCTTTTGAATAGCTATCAATCACCTTTTTAAATGGCGGCAAGCCCATCGAAAGTCAAACCACGTGTAATTCCGTCATGTTTAAAGACAAATTACAAATTTAGGGTTATCCGCGATAGAGGTGACAATGTGGGGGTTATTTGGAAAAAAAGGCTATATGTCAGGGTTATCTGAGATAATATCCCAAGGTAAAATTGTATTTTACTTATTTTTTTTCTCCCCCCTTTTATCACCTTCTCCTAGGTATAAAATTAGTAGGATATGAAGGTGTTTTATCCCTATCCGGCTATCCCTATCCCTATCCCTATCCCCTAAACACATATAACGTTTCTTCTATCCTTCCCTATTAACTCTATTCCTCCCCTTATATCCCTTTAAACAAATGCCCCACTATTCCACTAATGTCCAACTCCAACCCATGCAAGGGCGGACTATAAAAGGGTTTGATGGGGGCTTGTTCTGATTTTAGAAAAATATATATAAAAATGCCAACTGTGAATGCATGACATTCAAATTGAAAGAGTGGCAAGTGACGAGATGGTGCATGCAATTAGGGATGTCCATTCGGACTCTCGGATCCGTTTTGGGTTAGTAAATATCAAGTCGGGTTGAACCAGGCCAATTCAGTTGTCAGGGTCTGGTCAATCAAGTAGGTTGTGATTGGATTTGGTCAATCCAGGATACATTGTAAACATGTTAACGTGTGTATTTCAGTTCGGATCGAGTTGGGTATTAGGTATCTTAAACTGAGTCATTTTCGATTTTGGTAGAAAATCTGGTTGTGTTATATTCATATTATATCATTCTTGAAAGTGAGTCATTTTCGAGTTCGGGTTAACTTTGGGTTCAATCATATTTGGTATTAGGTTTTCTTGGGTCGAGTCATTTACATTTTTGTTTGAATTTTGGGTTGGACTCTATCAGGTTTTGGTTATATTCAAATCATATCATCTTGGAATCGGGTCATTATCAAGATCGGTTTGCCTACAGGTTGTTGAAGGAATATGTCCTTAGACATCCCGGCAATTACTAAATATAAAAGGAATTATTATAGAGATAATTAATTACGTTAGTTTAGTAATCACATTTACTTGCTAGAGAATAAATGTTGGTTAGTAGAACAATATTGATTGTACCTACAACTAAGTTAACCTAATCCTATGAGGTCACACATTGTAGTAACTAATTGAAGTAAGGAAACCGGCCAATAGGAGAAAGTAGGGTTAGGTTAGGTCTTTCTCTTATTTTATTCTCCTACTATTATAAAAGGTTATAATAGCAGAGAGAAAAAGAACGTTCATTTTTGACAGTAACATTCAAACTGAAAAGAGAGAGAAAAACCTATTATTTCCCTTTGAAAAATCCGGCCACCCTCCCTTAAAAGCAAGAGAGTGAAATCTGTTCATCCTCTTCCGTTCTAGCAAACGTGGGAATTCAATTGGTGCTCGTGGACTAAGTAGAGGGACATCAATTACTGTTCTTTGATCTCTAGTACTTGCAATCCGGTGGAAAACACGCTACAAAGGTTGTACATTCTTTTCCTTATAATATGATTCATATTTATGTTATGCATGCGATCTTGTGATAGATGTTAGGAAATTTGTTTCCTGAAATTCCGCTATATGCATCTATATGTTCCTACAGTGGTATCAGTTTTGCCTAATTCATAATATTCATATGATCATATAATTGTATGCAAAGTAATAATTTTTTACTCAATTAAGGGAGGATTTATTTATGGCTTAAATTTGCATAATTGATATTCGATATTAATTGATTGAAAATTGTAAATAATTGATTTATTTGTGATTTATGCTCAAATAATTTTATAAAGTTTCGAAATTTTTATATTAGGGACGAAATAAATTGTTTAATTCACTCTAAAATTTTCGGAATTTTATAAATATTTTTATTAGATTTAAAATTATTTATGTTTAATTCGATTAATCATTGAAATAATTTGTTAACAATTAAAGATTTGATTTTTAATTTGTTAAATAAATCTAATGTTCATCACCCACATAGATCTAGAATAATATGATGGCTGAAAATAATTTGATTATTTTTCCCACTAATTTTCGAATTTTATCCAATTATTTATGAATTTTGGTTAAATTTTATGTTTAATTTGATTATTCATAGAATTTAAGGATAACAATCAAAATATTTGATTTTATTTGTTAAGATAATTCAGTAGATCACCCTAAAATTTTTTTTCTAAATTTTCGGAATTAAATTGTTAATTTTCTGAATTTTGGAGATAATTTGATTTTTGCCCAAATTTTGAATTTTTTATTAGATTTAATGTTTAATATAGATTAAGCATTGAAAATCTAATCTTAACAAATCTAAAATTTTGTTTGAGTTTGTTAAGTGATTCATAATTTCTGCCATGATTTTTCGGATTTTATAACCTAATTATCTCCTAAATCTTTAATTAATTGTTAAATAAAGATATCTTTAATTTAAATGTAATTGTTACAAAAATTAAAGAGGAAGCCAACCATGGCTGGGTGGACCACCGGTGAAGGTGGTGCCACGGTGGCTGGCGGAAGGGGAACCGGACAAGAGGCGGAAAGGGGCGGCGCTGGTGGGGCAAGGTGGGCGGCGCGCGTTCGACGTGCGGAGCTCAGCTTTCCTCGCACGCTGTCGGCGGTATGCTGGCGGCTGGAGACTGACCGGCGATTTCGGCGGGCGAGGCGACGTGGCTTGCGGCCCGTCTTGCGTGGTGGCAGGCGCTGCAGTCGTGCAGTGTGTGCGTGGCAGCTGTGCTGCTTGCTGGTGTTCGGGTTATCACGATTAACGTGAGTTTTGTGGGTTTTTTGGGTTGGCTGTTGACTGGCAGCCTTGAGCTGCTGGTCAACGGTCAAGCATATTAAAAAAAATTGTTTTTAAGGAAAATCTGATTTTCTAAAGTTGAGCATAAATCCAAAAGTTTCCTATTTTGCAAATTTGTGAATAATAAAGATTATTGCCATATCTAGATAAGTAATTGAATTAAAATAATAAAGTTTCCTAAATAATTTCTAGCTTAAATTTGTTTAGTTTTATAATTACTATGGAAAGTTGTACTCCCTCCGGTCTTTATTAGTTTACCCCTTTCTCTTGGGCACATTTACCGATATACTAATTTGAACCTTAATATCTCTAATTATCAATAAGCAAAAATTACAAAAAGTTGATATTTGGATACTACACATTGAGATGAATCTAACAAGATCTCACATGACTATATTTTTCCTTAAGTACAAATCACAATAGATAGTCAAAGTCATGTATGTGAATAGTGTCAAAAGTCAAAAGGGGTAAACTAATAAAGACCGGAGGGAGTATTTGCTTATTAATTGTTAATAAGTAAATAGTTTGTGTTTATTTTATTTTGATATTATAAATGCGTGGATGTTTAATAAAATATGTGTGATATTATATTTTGCATATTATGACTAGTATGGCCCAAATTAGGATAGTAAATACGATCTGCGAATCGTTATATTTGAATGTAAATTAAATACGATCTGCGAATCGTTTGTATTTTTGTAACTTTAAATTTTCGTTATTTATTTAATTCAAATTATGTAATCAAAGCATGAGGATCCAAGGAGTTTCAAGGATGGTGATCCATGGAGACTCAAGGGAGGATTCATGAAGATTAGTTATTTTCCTAAGTATAGGGGCCATACTAGATCATTTTAATTATAGCTTTTATAATTTTCTTGCATTTATTTTGTTTAAATGCTTGCTTCTAAGTTTGTTTGTGGTTAATTGATTCATGTGTTCACTATTAATTGACCATATTAGTAAACTTAGGTCCCCACAAGTAATATTGAGTTTTGATTGCTTTTCCAAACAACACCTATAAAGCCTTAGATCATGAGTAATAGGTTCTGCCAAAGCAGGGTGTTGCTCATATTTCCGGGGATAGTAGGGTAGGTTTTTTGAAACTTACATGTTAATGTTTGGTTTAACTCAACAAAATCATCAAAAGATAAAGTTTTGGGTTTTGAAGCTAAGAGATAGGAGTAAACAAGGAGTTGTTAACCTGTCTACCAAGAATTATAATTAGTTATAATTAGTAAAGTGTTTACTTACCTCAACTACTATAAATTGAAGGCAGGGCCAAAGTCCGTTTGATTGTAGTGGGAGGGGATCTTGGTTATTTTTTTATTCAATAGGGGACTTTCATTTTGAATAAAGGGTAGTAGTAATTAAAATTTGTTTAATTATTGCTTTCTTGATACACATTGATTGAATCTTGCTTTATTATTCTTTTGTTGTAGTAATTATGTCTAGTAACAACAATATCAACACCAACTATTCTACTTGTAATTTGCGCTCTGTCCTTTCGAAGGACAAAATGAATGCTGAACGTTTCATTGCAAGTGAAAGGGAAATGAGAATCGTTCTCAGAACTGATAAGTTCAACGCTTTTCACATGCAAGGGGAGGAAGCAACGATGCAAGAGATGCATGAAAGGCTAACTCAGAATGAGCGAAACATCCCTAACTAGCCTAGAAAAGAATTTGAGGATGTTCTTATGGTTAGTAAAGGGCAATCGCTCAATAGGATTGGGATTGCTATTAAGAAGGACGAAAGCAAACAAGTTGCTAAGTCTGAAACTTCTGAAAAGCAAAAGACTACACCAAAACCAAAAGTTGCTGATGAGCACTATTGTTACACCTGTAATAAGGTTGGTCATTGGAAAAGTATTAGTTGCCCCAAGTATCTGAAGGATCAAAAGAAAGGAGTTTCTAGTTCAGATATGTATGTTATAGAAGTTAACTTAGCAACTTCTGCTTCTTGGGTATTTGATACCGCTTGTGGCTCGCACATTATATGTAATATGCAAGGCCTCAAAAGAAGTAGAACATTGGGAAAGGGAGAAGTAGATCTTCGCGTTGGCAATGGAGCACGAGTTGCTACATTGGCAGTGGGAGTATATAGTCTGCTTTTACCTTCAGGATTAGTTTTAGAACTTAATAATTGTTATTATGTTCCTGCTATCACAAATAACATTATTTCGATTCCTGTTTTGGATTCCGAAGGTTATTCATTTACAATAAAGAACAATTGTTGTTCAGCGTATTTGAATGATATGTTCTATGTCTCCGCTAAGTTATCAAATGGTTTATATGTGCTAGACTTAGAAACCCACATCTATAACATAGACAACAAGAAACATAAAGCAAATGATTCAAACCCTACATACCTATGGCATTGTCGATTAGGCCACATAAGCTCAAAGCGCATTGAGAAACTTCATAAAGATGGAATTCTCAAATCATTTGATTTTGAATCATTTGACACTTGTGAGTTTTGCTTGATGGGGAAAATGACAAAGTCTCCTTTCACAGGTTCAAGTGAAAGGGCCAATGACCTTTTAGCCCTCATATATACGGATGTGTGTGGACCTATGAGTACGTTGGCTAGGGGAGGGTACAGTTACTTCATTACTTTTACCGATGATGTGAGCAGATTTGGATTTGTTTACCTCATGCGGCATAAGTCGGAATCCTTTGAAAAATTTAAGGAATTCCGTAATGAAGTACAAAACCAACTTGGGAAGAAAATTAAGGCATTACGATCCGATCGTGGTGGTGAATATTTATCTCAAGAATTTGGTGATCATTTGAAGGATTGTGGAATACTTTCACAATGGACTCCAACAGGAATACCGCAGTTAAATGGCGTTTCTGAAAGAAGGAATCGAACTCTACTTGATATGGTTCGATCCATGATGAGTCTTGCTGATCTTCCTATTTCATTCTGGGGATTTACGCTTGAAACAGCGGCATTCACACTTAACAGAGCACCATCAAAAGCAGTGGAAAAGACACCATATGAAATGTGGACTGGAAACGTTCCAAAATTGTCTTTTCTAAGGATATGGGGTTGTGAAGCCTATGTAAAACGTTTACTTTCTGATAAGCTTTCACCCAAATCCGATAAATGTCTCTTTGTGGGTTACCCAAAAGAGACTAAGGGATACTACTTCTACAACCAAAACGAAAACAAAGTGTTTGTTGCTCGTAATGGTGTCTTTCTGGAAAAGGAGTTTATTTCCGGAAAAACAAGTGGGAGAAATGTATATCTCGAAGAAATTCGAGATGAGCAACAAATGGATGAGGTTAACACCTCATCGAGGCGGCCCAGCATGAAAATGCTCGGGAGGCGGTGCATTCAATTCACGTACCTCCTACCGTCCCACTTGGAGATACTCCGTGTGAAGTCACTCAACCTAATGAGGTAGAAACTTCTTCTCGTTGTTCCCCAACGTAGGTCTAGTAGGACCATCATTCCGTCAAAGAGATATATTGATTTCCTTTTGACCGAAAGTTCGAAATAACGATTTTAGAATCGGAAGAACCTACTAGCTACAAAGATGCTTTGGAGAGCCAAGACTCGAAAGATGGCTTCGAGGCCATGAAATCGAAATGGAATCCATGTCTCGAAAATCAAGTATGGGACTTGGTTGATTTGCCTGATGGGGTAAAACCCATTGGATGCAAATGGATTTTCAAGTTGAAAACAGACAAGGATGGAAACATTAGTGTTTTCAAAGCAAGGTTGGTGGCGAAAGGTTTCAAACAAATTCATGGTATTGACTATGATGAAACCTTCTCACCAAGAGCCATGCTCGAAGTCCATTAGGATGATCCTTGCGATCTTCGCCTTTCATGACTATGAAATATGGCGAGATGGATGTCAAAACCGCTTTCTTGAATGGGTTCTTGAAAGAGGATGTGTACATGACACAACCTCAAGGTTTTGAAGATATAGAAAATCCGAGGGAGGGTATGCAAGCTTAAGAAGTCCATTTATGGACTAAAGCAAGCATCAAGGAGTTGGAACCTCAGATTTGATGAGGCAGTCAAGAAATTTGGTTTTCTCATAAATGAAGAGGAATATTGTGTATACAAGAAGTTAAGTGGGAGTAGTATTACTTTTCTGGTCTTGTATGTGGATGACATACTTCTCATAGGAAATGATAAGATCATGCTTGAGTCAGTCAAGGAATGGTTTAAAAATTGCTTCTCTATGAAAGACCTAGGAGAGGCAGAGTACATATTGGGAATAAAGATCTATAGAGATAGATCGAAAAGGCTAATTGGGCTCAGTCAGGAAACTTATATTGATAAGGTTCTTGCAAGGTTCAAGCTGGAAAACTCCAAAAGAGGTTTCATTCCTATGCAACATGGCATTGCACTTGGCAATACTCAGTGTCCTTCGAGTCCTGATGAGGTCAAGCGTATGAGTAATGTTCCCTATGCTTCTGCTGTAGGATCCATTATGTATGCCATGATATGCACTCGACCGGGATGTTGCATATGCTTTGAGTATATGCAGCAGATACCGATCAAATCCGGGAGATGTGCACTGGATTGCAATAAAAACATCCTTAAGTACTTGCGAAGGACTAAGGATAATTTTTGGTTTATGGTGGAGATGATGAGTTGGTTGTTACTGGATACACCGATGCAAGCTTCCAGAGTGACAAAGATGATTTCCGATCGCAATCTGGTTTCATATTTTGTCTCAATGGAGGAGCTGTGAGCTGGAAGAGCTCTAAGCAGAGTACCATCGCGGATTCTACAAATGTAGGCCGAGTATATTGCAGAGGCCGATGCAAAGAAAGGAAGCTGTTTGGATCAAAAAGTTCATTGGTGAGCTTGGTGTAGTTCCTAGCATTGAGAATGGCATTGAGTTGTATTGTGACAACAATGGTGCCATTGCTCAGTCTAAGGAACCCAGATCGCATCAAAGGTCTAAACATGTGCTCAGGAAATTTCATCTCATTCGAGAAATCGTTGGTAGAGAGGATGTGAAAGTAAGCAAGGTTCATACTGAGGATAACGTAGCAGATCCTCTGACTAAACCGCTTGCTCAACCTAAGCATGAGTGTCATACTAGGTCTATGGGGCTTAAGCATATGGGAGAATGGCTTTAGGTTGTTTACTTCATGTTTACATTTGTAAAGACATTTATTATGCTTTGAAATGTTTATCAATAAAATTCCATTCTTATTTAATTGTTTGGTTTAGTATTAAATAAAATGTCCATATAATTTGTGTTTTCAAATAGGATTATCGAAAACGTTTTGATATTGGAACCCTATAAAGTGAACTGAAAATCACAATTTATTTAAAGTCCCTAGTCTAAATCACTAAATTGGACATAAGTGATTTATTTAAAAGACTAGTATATAATTAATTGATAGCGCAGTTCCATGGGCTATGGAGACATAGAGATGTCTAATTGATTATATGGATGTATAGTTGATACATTGAGACTTGACCTAATTAGATTCTAAAAGTAGAATCGAACTACTATATTTAGTGGATTCCTTAGACATGAGTATGTCTTAATAACCACAACATAATTAGTTTAACTTTGACACTGTTAAACGCCGCGCCGTAAAAGGAGGTTATAAAGTCAATGATCAGGTGGGCTAAGAATTGAGTGGGAGTTATGGTCATACAAGAGTGGATAAGTCCTCCTATTAAATAGGAATGGTGTCTAGGCCTCTTGATGAGCGAGAACTGAAAAATTGCATGGCCATGCGGAATAGGATTAAAGAGTTAATCCTTATTTGAGCAGTTCGAACTCAAAGATCAAGGATCATAAATTTGAGAATAACATGGTGTTATCAAATTTGGCATTAAGTGACTTAAGGAATTTAGCATTGCGCTCTTGTCTTCGGACAAGTGGGAGATTGAAGGAATATGTCCTTAGACATCCCGACAATTACTAAATATAAAAGGAATTATTATAGAGATAATTAATTACGTTAGTTTAGTAATCACATTTACTTGCTAGAGAATAAATGTTGGTTAGTAGAACAATATTGATTGTACCTACAACTAAGTTAACCTAATCCTATGAGGTCACACATTGTAGTAACTAATTGAAGTAAGGAAACCGGCCAATAGGAGAAAGTAGGGTTAGGTTAGGTCTCTCTCTTTCTCCTACTATTATAAAAGTTATAATAGTAGAGAGAAAAAGAACGTTCATTTTTGACAGTAACATTCAAACTGAAAAGAGAGAGAAAAACCTATTATTTCCCTTTGGAAAATCCGGCCACCCTCCCTTAAAAGCAAGAGAGTGAAATCTGTTCATCCTCTTCCGTTCTAGCAAACGTGGGAATTCAATTGGTGCTCGTGGACTAAGTAGAGGGACATCAATTGCTGTTCTTTGATCTCTAGCACTTGCAATCCGGTGGAAAACACGCTACAAAGGTTGTACATTCTTTTCCTTATAATATGATTCATATTTATGTTATGCATGCGATCTTGTGATAGATGTTAGGAAATTTGTTTCCTGAAATTCCGCTATATGCATCTATATGTTCCTACAGTTGTATCATATTTGGTATCCATTTATCTAGGGTTAGGTCATCTCGGTTTAGAGTGAATTTCAAATCGGAGCCTATCAATAAGTTGGGCATATATCCAGATACTCGTTCATACGTACTGAGAATATCAACCACTACAGAGCATTTCTAAAGTGTAGCTCTAGTAAAAAAAATATTATCATCAACAAAAAATAAATGTGAAAAACGGGGTGCAGTACGACATACCCGAGCTCCATGAATCAACCCATCATTTGCTGCTTTGGTCAACAGGGCCGAAAAAGCCTCAGAGAAATAAATATGGGGACAACGGATTTGCTTGCCGAATTCCCCCACGATGAAATAATATTACCCTCCACACGACCATTCAACTTGAACGAATACAACAAATTAGAGAGGCATGTCATAATCCTGCAAACCCAACCATCACAAAAATTGAGTCTAAGCATAACCTTTTCCAAGAAATACCATTGCACTCGGTCATAACTCATACGCCATGTCCAATTTAAAGGCCATCGACCCCATCCTTCCATCATCCGATCCCTCCGTTTCATACTGTGAAGATTTTTATAGGCAATCCTGGCATTATCAGTAATGAGCCTACCAGGGACAAACGCGCTTTGGTACATCGAGATGAGATTCGAAAGAAAGATTTTGAGTCTATTTGCCAGCTTCTTGGAGATTATCTTGTAAAGAACATTATAGAGGCTACTTGGCCTAAAATCACCCATTTAATGAGGGTTAGGATTTTTAAGAATCAAAACAATACAAGTCCTATTCAAAGACCCTATATCCACGCACATCACCCTTCCACCAGAACATTTTTTTTTTGAGGGGAAGAGAAGAAGAGAACATATTAGAAAAATAATCAGACATAATTTTCCCCACATCCTCGTCACTATATTTCGACACCCCCTCCCCATCTTGAAGCTTTTGAATAGTATTCCGAAGTTTCCGTTGACTAGCTAGCTTTATGACCGTTAACATCAGCTCTAATTATTTCTTTTCTTTTCTTTTTCTCTATCTATTTTTATTTCCTTTTATTTTTCTTTTTTTCTCCTCTTTTCTGTTTTCTTTTTCTTCCATCTTCCCTTCTCTCTTGGCTGCCATGAACCACCCCCCTGTTTCCCTTCCCTTTCTCTCTCTTCCATTTTCTAGAAATCTTTTTATTAGCTTTTCACAAAAAATGATAAAAAAAATAACTAGTGACTCATATTAGTCATATAATTAAATTATGGCTGAGAGAGTACGTTGATATGGAATTATTGACAAACGAGTCAAATTACCACATTTAATTTCACTATCAAAAGACAACTGTCAGAAAAGTCTCTTTGAAAATGTCTTCGTTGAAATTTATCACATATGTTTCTAACCCAAGCATTATTTCAGAAGTTGCGGCAACTAATCTTGACTAGCAAAGTAAGAAAATATAAATTCCGAGAGCCCATTCTCCGGTCTTCGACTCTTCCCGTTTCATATCGAGTTCATCTTACTACAAAATGAAGTTGTCATCGTTTACAATGTCATTTCTAATCATTTCCTTATCATTTTATCTATCGACGGCTGAGTATCAAAAATTTGTCGATAGTCATTGCAACGACACCAATGGCAAATATAGCAAAAACAGCGAATTCGCCATGAACCTAAATTCTCTACTGTCCAATATATCCTCCTTCGTCGATTACTTTGGCGGCTACTATCAGCTTACAGCCACAGCCAGTGGAGATTTCGCCACGATCGACGATGTCCATGTTATAACCTACTGCCGGGGAGATCAAGACGATTCGGATTGCAAGTCTTGCCTCGTCGATGCTACTAAGAGGATATTGGAAGTATGTCCAGAACAAAAGGAAGCCATCGGATGGCACTACGTATGCATGATTCGTTATTCTAACCGCTCAATATCCGGCATATTAATATTGGAACCATCTTATTATAGGATGTCTCCGTATAGTGGTCATGCAAACATAAGGTATAGCCAGCTTTAATATCTACTACAATCTATTATTTATTTTAGGCAAAATTGGCCTCAACACCCTGAACTATAGCTTGGGTGCACCCAACACCACCAACTACGACTAATAGCCTAAACACCACCAACTACGGGGTGGGGTGCAGTCCGTACCACTAACTACGGGGTGGGGTGCAGTCTGTACCATAAAAACCCACCGTCATCGGCAACATTTTAGGCTTCCGGCCTCGGTTGACGGGGTGCAGTATGTACCATAAAAACCCACCGTCATCGGCAACATTTTATCGGCAACATTTTAGGCTTCCGGCCTCATTTATGGTACGGAATGCACCCCACCCCATAGTTGGTGGTGTTTAGGCTACTAGTCGTAGTTGGTGGTGTTGGGTGCACCCGAGCTATAGTTCAGGGTGTTGAGGTCAATTTTGCCTTTATTTTATTTCAATTTACTTTTTCATTGTCATTTATCATTGTTATGTTAAGCAATTCAAAACAGTACTCTTGACCTTAAAAAATTAGTAACTTGACCTCAAAAAATTAGTGAAAGTTAGAAAATTACAGGATGGGGGAGCACTAAATGATGAAAAAGTCCTAACATCTGACTTCTGACTATAAGAGTTTAAATTTGATTGTGACAAAGTTTCTTCTTGTCATTTTTGCTAAAAATTAACACTAATTTTAATGGAAATGAGAAAAAAGCCCTTGTGAATTGTGATAGTCCAATTTAAACTCATGCGGACCGCGATTACAGTTAATAAGCCTTCCTAGATAACGGCTTAACTTTTTTAAGTTGCAATGTGTTCATAATGAGCACTCTATATAAGTTGACCTAAATAGAGGGGTGGTTCATTTATCACAGAAGTACCATGTGCTATTAAGATAAACGAGTAAACGTGGCAAAAAAACTCTATCTATTCAGTGGATAAAATATCCATTAGAGTTAGACATTAATTTCTAGTGGAACCCAACTGTAGGCATGAAAATTTTATTAAATGCCACATCATCATTTCGACTCATTAAAGTCAATATTATGGACTTTTATAAAAAAATATAAATGATAAGTATAATTAATTAATTTGGACCTATGAGTATATTTGGTCTATTTTAATTGATTATCATTTATAATGCATGGTCAAAGTCCAATAATAAGAAATGTGCCATTTAAATGATGACGGCCAAGGGAGGGGAACTATTTAGAAACCCTAAACCCTAGAAAGCTCTATAAATAGAGTTGCCCACACTTCATTTAGGGAGAGGAGAAGAAATCAGACTCCAGCGCCAGAAGGAGAAAACAGAAGACAAAAATATAAATCTCTCAAATTCTCTCTGCCAGCCAAGTCACATCAAGCTATCTTCCCGGAAAAAGGAAACAAGATCAACCTTGGATGAGATCAAGCCTGAAGGCCCTCATTCAAGAAGATCATATTTGTTTGTAAGCAACAACAAATCAACATCAAATTCTTCCAATAGAACCAGAACAACAAGCATACAAAACTGACGTGCCGTTCTATTCTACATCAAAGTCGTTCCATTCTAAACGACCAAACTTGAAGGAGATCAAGCCCGGAGGCCCTCATTCAAGGAAGTCAAACCATTCGTGGAGATTGAATCAGTGGATCAAATTATTAGAGATTGTAACCCAAAATTACAAAGATCAATAAAATATTATTTTGTTCACATCTTTTGACTCTCTACTTTGCAGATCTAAAATTTGTGTTTACAAATTTGGCACGCTCGGTGGGACAATCTCTACCTCTCATCTCTTTCTCCGTTCAAGCAATGAAGCAAATTCATTCAACCATGGTGGCCAAAAGAAGATCTGTTCATGACATCAACAAATCCTTTCCTCCAAGTGTCTTGACCATTGAAGTAAATACCATGGAGGAAGAATTAGCAAACATGAAGATGCTCATTCACAAACTCGCCAAAGAGAATGAGGAAAAAGAAGCACAAATCAAACTCCAAAGCAAACAACTTGCTGCTCTGACAAAGAAACTTGAGAAACGTCCAACTGATGAAAGCGAAGGCGATAGTGGTAGATCCGAATTTAGCAGGAAGTCAAAGATTAACGCAAAAGATGGAGCGATCCATGGCGATTCATTCAATTTCCAACAAATTCAAGCTATGATAGCGACAGCTGTCAAACACCAACTTGGTGGAGATTTTGACGGGAACGACCACTACACCAAGCCTTATACAAAGAGAATTGATGCCCTAGAGATGCCTATGGGCTATCAACCTCCCAAATTCATGCATTTCGATGGCATTGGCAATCCCAAGCAACATATAGCACACTTTATTGAAACTTGTAATAATGCAGGTACCGAAGGAGACCTACTTGTGAAGCAGTTCGTTCGATCTTTAAAAGGAGTGGCATTCGATTGGTACACCGACTTAGCCGCTAGATCAATTGACAACTGGGAACAAATGGAAGAAGCGTTTCTGGATCGTTTCTTTAGCACTCGCCGTATTGTCAGCATGACAGAGTTGACACAAACCACCCAGTTGGAGGACGAACCAGTCGTGGAGTACATTAATCGATGGCGGACGCTGTCTCTTCAGTGCAAAGATCACCTGTCTGAAGCATCTGATGTAGAGTTGTGCGCCCAAGGCATGCATTGGGACCTGACTTACATATTGCAAGGAATAAAGCCAAACACATTCCAAGAACTGGCAACTCGGGCTCATGAAATGGAGATGACCATCGCCAACCAAGAAGAGAATTCTGATTAATCATGTGCATTTGTAAAGGCCATGACTTCAAAAACAAAATTCCTACATGTAAACTCCTAAGCAAGAGTATAAATTGCATACCCCAAAAAAAAAAAAGCTCTTAAGCAAGAGGATAAAATGCATACTTGTCAAATAAAAAAAGAATTGAACTACGTTTGGTTTGATCCAAAAAAATGTAGAGTAATCACTTTATTTGGTACGTAGGCATCTTGGGCAATTAATTATTCAAGAGCAACCACATAAAAAAAATAGTATATAGTATAAGTTGAAAAATTGTACTCCATTAAGGAAAGTCAAAACAACTTTTACATAAAAAAAAAAGAAGATGAAGTACAAGCTTGGGGGCATAGCCGTCGTTCCAGTTTTTCTTCACTAATACACTTTACTGAATGATGGGCATGAAATTTTGACATCACTCACTCGAAGATTGGAGAAAGCTTCCAAGCACCAATACCTCATCAAATTTCCTCGATGTTCTAGAGAAAGCTTCCAAGCACCAGGCATTTGCCAAAACTGTTAAGCATGGAGATTGGAGAAAGCTTTCAAGCACCAATGTTCCACCAAATTCTCTAAGATCCGGAGAAAGCTGTCAAGCACCGGAGATTAGAGCAAAAGGCCAAACGATGAGTTCGGAGAAAGCTCGAAAGCACTACCTCATTGCTTGAGATCTGGAGAAAGCCTTCAAGCACCAGAGATCTGAAAGAAATGAATGTTGGAGTAAGCTTCATGCACCAACACTTTTGAAAAACAAACACAATATACAACAAGATTTGGAGAAAGCTCCTAAGCACCAGATCACCATGATCAAGCACCAGCCACGAAAGGTCATGTTAAACGAGAAAAAAATGGAATAATGATGATGCACCACTGATCTTGTATGTAGTGCTGGTTGGATATCATGATAATTTGTATAATGACGTCGAAAATGATAGCTCAGTTGCTCGTCCGCAACATCTAGAAGATGGCTCGATGGCAAGAATAACAACTCCTCCGGCATCACAAAAGCAACAAGGACAACATTCTCCCCTTCGTGACATCAAGCTAAGGTATTTTGAAGATAGTGGTATGCAATATCAAATAGATGACTTGGCAACTTCTTCAACCACCGCATCAGTTTCACCTGGCTAGATTAAATCATCTCTGGAACTATTATGATAATGGCTCTAGTACTCCGGCTCCATTGAGTTGAGGGCACGATGTAAGTCTGCACGTCCCGTTCCTTAAAGAGATGGTCATTCTGGTTGGCTCTGTCTTCAAAGGTGATAAAGGACATCATTCATTTGGTTCAGAAATGTCCTTGCACCAACATTTCAAACTTGGAGGGCAATGTGATGCTGGCAAATCCTTCGCAAAAGATTCGATCATGGGGCGAAATGCACGAAATTGTGTTTTATATCCATCAGTTGCAACATCAGCTACCTTCATGTGATCTTCATTGGGTGTTCCCACAGGTTCAAGTCGCACCATATTTTCCCTAAAATATAAAAGGAGAAGTCATAAAAGAAGCAAAAAAAAAAAAAATTGAAAAATGGTGTACAGTACCATAGTATCTGATAATGTGTTATCATATATTCATATCATGATGCAATAAGACAAAAAAATTCACACTTACAAAAAAAAAGGAAAAAAAAAAGAAATGAAAAAAAAAAACAATAAAGGATGAAAAGTGGTTCATATCACAGTATCACGAATGATACTTTCATGTTTCTTTCTCCTTTTAATACCCAACCAAGCTACAAGCTACTGTTAAGTTTTAAAAAACAGAGCTACGAAGCAAAACTCCAACAAAAAGCCCAAATCAAACACCAAAATTTCTACTTCATTTCCAAAATACGTCACAAAGCTCGGAAAGCAGTACCTAAACTCCGAGCATCACAAACCAAATTCCTTCTCTCTGTATCTAACAAACCGGAAAAAAAAGATACAGATACAAGAAAAAGGGGTGGTAGAAAAAAAAATACCTTCTCCTTCTTCTAGTAAGTAGTAACGGGAAACTCAAGAGTGTGATGCGACGGTTTCCTTGGGCAACAAGCTCGGGTATGTTGTCAAGAAAGCTCCTGAATTTGCTTGGTTATAGTCAAGAAGGGCATCCGGACTGTTTTGGCTTCTCCTCCGGCTCCAAGAGATTGGGAATGAAGGCTCGCGAACGCTGTCGGCTTCGGCTTTGGCTTCGGTCGGTCTATGGGGCTATGGCTTGTACAGCAAACACCGCGACTTCCAAGAGTAAGTTCGGTTATGGCTTCAAGGCTCCGGGAATCAGGAATGATGCGAGTATGGCGTCAATGGCTCGCGAACGATGTCGGCTTTGGCACCACCGCTCTAGGAGTAGTTCGACTATGGCTAATGGCATCAAGAAGGCTCCGGGAATAGTGCGAATATGATGTCAATGGCTGGGAAAGTATGGCATTGACTTCAGGTCCTCTTGCTCCTTGCTTCAGGTCCACCACGTCGGCCTCCGCGGAAGGCGTCCCGGCTTGAAATTGCTACGTCAATGTGTCAAGGCATGGGCATGGCTCGGCTTCAATTTCACGGTACCAAAAGTTAGGTAGATCAGTCATCAATACCAGAGGAGTACAAACCTGCAAAAAAAAAAATGGAGAACAAAGAAAATAAATGAAGAGATAAGTGCATCTCCATCACTCCATGGTTACGTTGCGGCAAAACATCAAAACTATGATGGCTCTTCCTCCGTTATCTCGAGGCGTCAAAGGCGGTTCGTCTCAGCTCTTTGATGACATCATCTCCTTCATGGTGTCAAGGTTTCAAGAAGATGGCGGCTTCTTATGGTCTCCTTGCATGCGACGTTGATTCGGGTTCACTAGAAAATTGCACGTTTTGGCTTCCAAAGAAGATGACGGCACGCCTTGAGCCTTCAGGTGCTCCTCTTATTGGCACTGCAACCTCCAGGATGATTAAAGTTCCTCAAATATCTCTTTTTTTTTTGGTTAGAATGGCATACTAGCATAGAAAACTAGAACAAGTCATGGCTTGAAAGCCTACAACAATCCGTCAAAAGTAAATCCTTACAAGCATCAAGGGGAAGGGGGAGATGCCTAGTCATATTTAGATCTAGTTTTAGCCGTCTACATTCTTTTGCTAGCCAATCAGCAGCTTGATTCCCCTCACGCCTCGCGAATACACACCTTATTTCCTTGAACATTAGCTTGCACTCCCTGCATTTCAGGAGAACATTACAATATTTATCGTTATGAATGACAGATTGGTTAATCAAATCTACCGCTTGCTTGCTATCCGACACCACAATCACATTATCATAGTCATTTTGTTTTGCCTCGATAAGACCCTCGATAATGGCCAGCAGTTCAGCCATAACCACGTCACAAGCAAAAGTAACCTTCTGAAACCCAGTCACCCATGAATCACGGTTATCCCTGATCCAACCCGCAATACCCACGGGCTCCAGAGCAGTCATAAAGGATGCGTCAACCGACACAATACACCAGCTAGGAGGAATGATGCTTGGCCTGGTTATAGAAGGAGGGGGAGTATCGCCTGGAGGGCTAACAGGAGTTGAAGAAACAAACTCCCAGCTTAGGAAAAGGCTTTTACGAATGGTAATACTAGGCTCAGGGTGATCCTTTCCTTCAAATACTTTCCTATTTCTAGCACACCAAATTTCATTGCATACAAATGGAAATAGGACGTTCCAAGCCATACCTCTATACATGTGAGTGTCATGGAGGTTTAGATGAAGCCAGGTTCTCCTATCCCCTACTCTCAAATCCTCACTCACATTAAGACCATCCCAAATTCTTTTAGCATATTGACAATCCCTAAACACATGGGTAATATTCTCCACATCCTGATGGCACAACGCACACACCGAATCTACAATAATTTGACGCACACACAGAAGGTGTTGAGTTGGAATTCTACCTAACCAAAGTAACCAATGAAGAATTTCAATTTCGGAGGGTGATTGCCCTTCCAAATCCAAGACAAATCCCCCTGAGGATTGGTAATGTTAGAAAACGTATGCAAATAAGCTTTTTTAAGTGAGAAATTATTATTATGGACAAATGCTGAGAAGGGTTGGTCATTAATGTTAGAGGGAGACCACACAAAGCTTTGAAGCCAAGCACTGATGATATGGGGGAGAGTACTAGACATTTCTACACCATCCCACCCCCCATTGTTCCAAACCTCTTTCACAGTGTACTCATACTCTTTTGCCATTAAAGGGCCTATAACAAAGCTTCGAAGGGGTCCTATACCTAGCCAATCATCAAGCCAAAAGGATGCAGTACCGCCATCCCCAAGGTTCCATTTACAGCTAGCTTCCAATAAATGCCATCCTTTCCCTATGCTTTGCCATATTTGAGAGCCATTTTTAAATTTAGTCACTCATATTTTGATGAAATGCACTCTTGGGCCATATTCGGCGGACCATGACACATTCTCCACCCCAACTTAGCCATAAGAGTGAGATTAAGAGATTTATGATCTCTAATCCCCAGGCCCCCCAAAGCTTTTGGCCGGAAGGAACAATCTTTCGAAACAAGATGCATTTTCCTTTTTCCCTCCACCTCCCCCCATAAAAAATTGTTACAAATTTTATCCAAATCATTTAAAGTGGAAATAGGAAAGAAGTTTGCTTGCATATAATAGTTAGGGATTGTATTCAGCGTAGATTTGATAAGCACTAAACGACTAGCCCTTGACAAAAATTTTGTTTTCCATGAGGCAAGTCTTTTCCTCACCTTTTCAACCACAAACTGAACATCCCTCTTCCTAGGACGCTTGTTCGAGATTGGTAGCCCTAGATACAGCCCCAAGTTAGGACTCTCTCTAACATTAATCGTGTCCTGAAACAACTCTTTTACCTCATTAGGGGTGTTCGGAGAGAAAATAAGTCTACTTTTATCATCATTAGTTTTTTGGCCCGATTCTTTACAAAAAATTTCTAACACTTCCCTAACCTTGAAGGCAGTTCTTTCATCAACTCTTCCAAATAGTAGGAGATCGTCTGCAAAGAGTAAATGAGACACCGGGATTCTCTTCCCCCCCCACCCAAAAGGGAGTCCAATGATTATCCTCTCACGCTTTATTAATCAAGGTTGTTAAATATTCCAGGCAAATGTTAAAAATGTAGGGTGACATAGGATCCCCTTGTCTAAGACCTCTCGAGTGGGGGAAGGATTCGGTTTTTTGTCCATTGACTAAAACCGAGGACGACGCTTTGGATATGCAATCCATTATTAGGTCAATAGAAGGTGCATCAAGGTTATGGAATGCTAAACACTTCCTCACAAAACTCCACTCCATCCTATCATAAGCTTTTTCTAGGTCAACCTTAAGTGCGAACCAACCCCATTTCCCTTTCTTCTTATGCATGGAATGCAGAATCTCGGACGATACGACAAGGTTCACCTCCGGCCCCCTACCCTTAATGAAGCTATTTTGATTATTCGAGATCCAATGAGGTATTAGGGGTTTTAGTCTGTTGACAATAATCTTTGTTACCAGTTTATAAAGGGTGTTGCACAAGCTAATAGGCCGAAAGTGTTTCACTGTTTCAGGGTTTGTTTGTTTAGGAATTAAACAAATAAGAGCTTGACATAGATACTCCGGAATGGTGTTACTAGAGAACCATTTTCCAATATCCGCATAAATATCATGACTAATAAGCTCCCACTTTTTTTGAAAGAAAATCGGGTGGAACCCGTCCGGCCCCGGCGCTTTATTAGGATGCATTGAGAATAGCGTACCCCTAATCTCTTCTAAGGAGGGCCGCTTAGATATGCTCACAGAGCACTCCGATTGGTACTCAGGTACTCTACACTCCCTATGATCCGTCGTATACAAATGGAGAAAAGCATTTCTAATATGATTCCTAACTAGACCCGCCTCCACAATACTCTCCCCAACCTCATTCCTAATAGCTAGGATCCTATTCATAGTTCGGCGAATGAGAACACTTTTATGGAAGAAGGAGGTGTTTCTCTCCCCCTCCGTCACCCAGTTGACCCTACATTTCATATACCACAACCACTCTTCTTGCTCCAAAATATCTAACAGTTCATTTTCCAATTCTAGTTCAAGATTTTGGAGAAAGGGGGAGAGGGGGTTATTATGAAGGGCGATTTGCACGCCATGAAGTCTACTTAGGGCCCTACGCTTCCTAATATATACATTACCGAAAACTTCATGATTCCACACTATTAGCGCCTCCCTCACATGATCAAGTTTTGTAATAACCTCACCAAGAACCCCACCCCAAGCCGTTGCTACATTATCATGAAAGGATGGGTCTTTCAACCACATGGGTTCAAACCTAAAGGGTTTAGGACCATGACTCTTTATAGGGTTCTCTAATCTAAGGTGGATAGGACAATGATCTGAAGTTATTCTAGGGAGATGCCACAGATTGGCATTTGGAAAGGACGTAAGCCAAGCATCATTCCCCCACCCCCGGTCTAATCTTTCAAGAATGGGGTTGACGCGCCTTTTATTACTCCACGTGAACCGCGACCCATGATAACCGAGATCAATAAGATTGCATTTGTTCATGGTTTCCACAAATAATTCGACTCGACCTCTATGAATCGGCCGTCCACCGAATTTTTCGTTTTGACAAGTTACCTCGTTAAAGTCACCCAACACCAACCATGGATGTTTCAAATCAGCCGAAAAATTGCATAAATCCCACCACAACTGTTTACGTAAATTAAAAGTAGGACTCGCATAAATAGCAGTTAATATAAAGGGATTAGGAAAATTACTAACCTCCACCAAAGCATAGACCCCTTGATAGTTTTCTCCTAGGATATGGAGTTTGATTCTCTCCGATTTCCAAAGGAGAAGAATACCTCCCACTCTCCCAGTAGGCTCAACCAGATGAGAAGAATCGAAACCGAGATCTTGAATCATGCACCCCGTGTTTTGACGGGAAACTTGGGTCTCAACAAGGATGAGGAGATCCGGGGTATGGTTTTGGATTAGCATGCGCGCATTTGGTTTGAAAGAAGGGCGACTAATACCCCTCACGTTCCACATGATTATAGACATATCAAAGGGTAGGTGTGGTTGGCGCTTGATGCGCCTCGTCTCCTCGCTCTCCTCCAACTGCCATGGAACCACTGCTTCCCCCGTCTCGGGCGACACCCACAAGTCCCTTAGAGGCTTGAGATATGTGCGTAAATGGCCTACGGGAAGAGGTAAAAGGCGGAAATGGCCTACGGGAAGCCGAAGTGTATCTCAAGCCTCCTCAAATATCTCGTTGGTTATATATAACCATGAGATAGGAATATTCCCCGAAATATTCACACGGCCAAACTTATCTGCAGAATATGTTGAGGGTTTCGTGGGTATGTTATCTCTCATGTTTATCTAATAAGATGGAGAGCAAAGTCCAGCCATAAGCCAATTCGTGAAGTTCAACAATCACTTGCCAAGCATATGGATTAAAAAAGAAAAAGAAAAAAGAAGAAGTCATAGCTTGAAGTATAACATCATATTGTCTTGGGTTATTACGGCTGCAACATGGTGTTTTGATCCATTATTATCAAAAGCCATTTTGTTTCAAACAAAATGAAGCCAACACAAATTTGTTTTTGATGGTAAAAAAAATATATCGAGACTCGATCACGCTTAAACACTCAAATCGTGTACGTGATACAGTCTCGAGGGGGCAATTTGTAGGCACAAAAATTTTATTAAATGCCACATCATCATTTCGACTCATTAAAATCAATATTATGGACTTTTATAAAAAAATATAAATGATAAGTAAAATCAATTAATTTGGGCCTATGAGTATATTTGGTCTATTTTAATTGATTATCATTTATAATGCATGGTCAAAGTCCAATAATAAGAAATGGGCCATTTAAATGATGACGGCCAAGGGAGGGGAACTATTCAGAAACCCTAAACCCTAGAAAGCTCTATAAATAGAGTTGCCCACACTTCATTTAGGGAGAGGAGAAGAAATCAGACTCCAGCGCCAGAAGGAGAAAACAGAAGACAAAAATATAAATCTCTCAAATTCTCTCTGCCAGCCAAGTCACATCAAGCTATCTTCCCGGAAGAAGGAAACAAGATCAACCTTGGATGAGATCAAGCCTGAAGGCCCTCATTCAAGAAGATCATATTTGTTTGTAAGCAACAACAAATCAACATCAAATTCTTCCAGTAGAACCAGAACAACAAGCATACAAAACTGACGTGCCGTTCTATTCTATATCAAAGTCGTTCCATTCTAGATGACCAAACTTGAAGGAGATCAAGCCCGGAGGCCCTCATTCAAGGAAGTCAAACCATTCGTGGAGATTGAATCAGAGGATCAAATTATTAGAGATTGTAACCCAAAATTACAAAGATCAATAAAATATTATTTTGTTCACATCTTTTGACTCTCTACTTTGCAGATCTAAAATTTGTGTTTACAAACTAACTGACTAAGCCATAAAAATTGATTTTAAATTATGTATCTTTAGTGGTTGGATTCCTTATTAAATAAATGAAGCATTCTTTGATTTTTTTTTGACTAACCATCCTAAGTGCTACAAGATACTAAAGAAAAAGGTTAAAATCTATTACATTATAATAAAACAAAAATAAAAAAAAGACATTGTCACACTCTCATTAAAAATTTTCCCACCTAAATCTTTTCCGCCAAATTAGACCGTCTCATTTAAGAATTTCAATTCATTTTGGCCAGCTCAACGTTCATGCTTGCATCAGTATTATATTTTGAAGTCTTAAACATGGATCCCAAATGAGCGAGGAACAAAGATACAAGTTTGTTAATACCTCTACCTTTGACAGCACATACAATGAAAAGCTGGGATCGCTTCTTAATCGTTTAAAGGTGAATGCAATGGTGAATTCCCCTAGGTGGTATGCTAAAGGATCTGAGCAGGTGACTCCTTCCTATACTATTTATGCGTTGGTGCAGTGTACAATAGATTTGTCACCGTTTGATTGCAAGCACTGTATAGAAACGGGAATAGATAGAAGCGCAGGACAAAAGTTTGCCATTTTTATGTCACCCGTCTGCTATGTGACATTTGATAACAATCAGTTATCTAACACTACTATTCCACCATCTATTGGTACTAACTCTACTTTGCCATCGTTGGTACCATCTCCAGGTATAATCTTATCCTCATCTAGTCATATTTATTATTTATATATATGATTTAGTGTGACTGGTAAGTGGTAATTTTTACTGTTTCTATTAACGTAATATATGTGTGAGGTTAAACTCCGGGCGTTTATCGTATTTGCAATATCTCCTCCCCTGTCTTTGTCACTCAACCCACCACCACCACCACCATCACTAGCACCACCACCTCCTTCCTCTTCTTGATTACAGTACTAACTTTATAGTGTGTGAATAATTTATCGAATAAGTTCTTAGGAAATAGAGGTGCGGCATGTATATTGGCGAATTTAAGTACAATGTTTTTGCTAGCCAAAACTGCTATCTTCTAAAAAAATTCTACACCAAATCCAATCTTCAAAATATAAATGAGAAGATATTTATACTTGAAAATATAAATTAAAATATTAGTAATGCACAGAACATAATAACTTAATTTGTACCTGGCGGCTGGCAGCTGGCAGCTGGCAGCTGGCAGCTGGCAGCTGGCAGCTGGCTAAGAATCGTATGTTCCTTGAAAGATCTAAACATATTAAGGTGCAATGATATTGTGATTTGCATGCTTTAACTAAGGGGAATGTGAGATAATATTTTGATGCAGATGATATTTGGTTTCGGCTTGCTTAAGTATTTATCAGACCTTATGGCTTATATATAGGCCAACACATGTAAACCTAGATTGTATAAAATCTAATTATGCACAAGATACAAGCTAAGTGATTAATTGATTATTACTTGCCTTCACTTTGAATTCTATTCTCAACAATTACATTCAAGAATGAGTGAATGACATTGTATCAAGCATGTAGGTAAATCTAAGAGGAAGCGCATATTTCTCTTAGTTGGTTTGCCAATATTAGCTGCAACATCAATTTTATTACTATGTGGAGTATGGACTCGTATGCGCAGGAGGAAAGTCACCATAACATCTTCTACTTGTAAGTACACACTACACAGAAATCTTAATCAAAGCAGCACATGCATAAGTTGAATAATTCTAAAAGCTTTCTTTGTTCTTTATCCAAAACCATTCAGTGGAAGGGTCTGAGATTAGAAAAATCGTTCTGGACTCCTTGCAATTTGACCTACAAACGATTCGAGCAGCAACAAGCAACTTTTCAGCAGATAATAAACTTGGAGAAGGTGGATTTGGTGAAGTCTACAAGGTAATATTGTTCATATTACTTCGTAGATACTAATCTTGTCCCAAAAATTGCTGTACCTAGATAAGCCAAAACGAAGGAAATATGACAATTTGTTTTTTTGAAGCTAAGAGGAAATATGACAATATAAGATTTATAAAAGATGAAAAAAAGTTCAATGATACTAAAGATTGGCAACCCTTTTGGAAAGACATAGAAAGAAAATAATAGTAAATTTATTTTCTCCTTTTAAGGTTGTCATCGCTCCTGGTTAACCAATCTTTCTATATACTTATATCTAAAACCAAGTCAAAAGCATGCCATGTTGTCACATGAGACATATTTTGTGTGTGTTAAGACTCGAGCATATAACATCTCATTTGAAATACAAATGCACTAACCAACTAATCTACAATTATATATTGATCTTTCTGGGAAAAAATTACTTAAGATAAGATAATAACTTTTAAATAAGTAATAGCAAATGTACATATTAATACTATGAATCTAGTGCTACTACGTAATAGCGTGTCCTACCTTTCAGTCTCTTATATTAAAATAAAAGCTCTTAGAATTTTTATAACATCTCTAATTAACACCACTACACTATTGAATTGCATCGGTTATATTCTTACATATTAACTTAAATTTCAAAAAACAAGATTGTATTATTCTACATCAAAAGATTATATATTTATATAGATGTACTTTCTTGAAGCCGAGGATTATATCGATCAATAGTTCATATTATAATTTGCTATGTAGAAGATTTAAAAGGAAATGGAAGATTATTTCACGAGTACAATTCATTGCCTATAACTCTTTCTTTTCACTTCCCTCAAGTATTTGATTTAACACTTCAAATTCACATTGGTAAATGATTCGGAGCATCGACCGGGTCAATAACAAGTTGGCATACAAAACGAAAAAAAGAAAGAGAGAAATAAATCACAAAAAAAAATCAGGACTAATAACACTCGAGAAACTATCGAAAAACATAGTAGAATGACAAAGAAAGTACTATGAGTTTTATATACTCCTTATGTTTTTACTTCAATAACGAAGGGAATAGCTTTTTCATTTGCTCATTTCAATATGTTTATGGTGATTCTTTATTAGGGGTTACTCGATAATGGACATGAAATAGCTGTTAAAAGGCTATCGAAAAACTCAGGGCAAGGTGTTGCTGAGTTTGAAACTGAAGTTGTTTTAGTGGCAAAACTTCGACACAAGAACTTGGTCAAGCTCTTGGGATATTGTGTGGCATTGGAAGAAAAAATACTTGTTTATGAGTTTCTTCCCAATTCTAGTGTTGACAGAATTTTATTTGGCAAATATCTCGACAAATTATTAATCTACATCACAAATTAAAGCTCTTCATCTATATATCAACACCTTATTAGTAGTATACATGGTGGTATTGTAGATAAATCAAAGCAAGCATATTTAGATTGGCACACAAGGTTCAAGATTATAGTTGGTGTTGCAAGAGGGCTATTGTATCTCCATGAGGACTCCCTGAAGGAATATGTCCTTAGACATCCCGACAATTATTAAATATAAATAGGAATAATATTATGAAGATAATAAAGTTAATTATTTTAGTAATCTTATTTTCTTGCTAGAGAATAAATATGATTAATAGGACAATATTGATTGGGCCTATAACTAAAATATATTAATCCTATGAGGTCACACATTGTAGCACAAGTTGGACAAAGTAATCCGAATCCATTTAGGATTAGGGTTGGGCCGGTCTAAAGGGGAATAGGAGGAGAATTAGTTCTCCTAACTAACCTATGACTCTTCTATTATATATAGGATATAATATTAGAGTTTAGGTGATCAATTCATTAATCAGTTTCTTTTCACAAGAGAGAGAGAATTGAAACCCAAATCTATTCCTTCTAACCGGCGCCTATACCACCAAAAGCAAGGGATCTTTTCTCTTCCGTTCTAGCAGACGTTGGTGTTCAACTGGTGCTCGTGGACTGATTAGAGGAGCAACACTTGGGGCTCTCGGATCTTCAAAGCTTGCATACAACAGGGAAATTACGCTACAAAGGTTTGATATTTAATCCCTATTGAATGATTCATATGTTTGATTATGTCTGCGATCCTATGATAGATGTTAGGAAATTGTTTCCTGAAATTCCGCTATATGCATCTATATATTCCTACAGTGGTATCAGTTTTGCCTAATTCATAATATTCATATGATCATATAATTGTATGCAAAGTTATTATTTTTATTCAATTAAGGGAGGATTTATTTATGGCTTGAATTTGCATAATTGATATTTGATATTAATTGATTAGAAATTGTAAATAATTGATTTAATTGTGATTTATGCTCAAATAATTTATAAAGTTCCGATTTTTTTTATATTATGGACGAAATAAATTGGTTAATTCACTCTAAAATTTTCGGATTTTTATAAGTATATTTGTTAGATTTAAAATTATTTAATGTTTAATTTGATTAATCATTGAAATAATTTGTTAACAATTAAAAGATTTGATTTTTTACTTGTTAAATAAATCTAATGTTCATCACCCACATAGATCTTGAATAATATGATGGCTGAAAATAATTTGATTATTTTTCCCACTAATTTTCGGATTTTTATCATATTATTTGTGAATTTTGGTTAAACTTTATGTTTAATTTGATTATTCATAAATTTTAAAGACAACAATTAAAATAATTGATTTATTTGTTGTGATAATTCAGTAGATCACCCTAAAAAAAATTATTTTCGAATTTTTCGGAATTTAATTGTTAATTTTCTGAAGTTTTTGGATATAATTTGATTTTTGCCCTAATTTTGGATTTTTATAAGATTTAATGTGTAATAGAGATTATTCATTCAAATCTAATTTCACCAAACCTAAAATTTTTTTTGAGATTTGTTGATGGATTCAAAATTTTCTGCCCTAATTTCGGATTATTAAAACCTAATTAAATCCTTAATCTTTAAACAATTGTTGGATAAAGATTAGTTTAATTTTAATGTAAATTGTTACATAAAATTAAAAGGAACCCCACCATGGCTGGGTTGCACCACCAAGAAGAGGTGGAGGCACGGTGGTGGCGGGAGGAACCGGAAGGAGGGGAGATGGGGTGTCGGCTGCGGCGGCGAAGTAGGCGCAGGCCGCGTACGTTTGACGTCTTTGCCGCGTCTTCTTTGCGTGCTACCGCTGGTAATTTTTTTTTTTGTTGCCGGAACTTGCAGGCGGCAGGGTCTGTCCGGCGGTGATTGGGTGACGCGACTCTGGCAGGCGGTCCAGCTGGGCTGCTGCTGGTGCTCGTGTGACATCTGGTGGTTGGGAACTTGGGTTTTGTTGAACCCATGATGAAGAACCGTGAAGATTGTTTTTCGATTTCCAGTGGGGTTGCTTTCGGTTGTTGATTGGGCGACCTTGTCTTTCTTGGTCAACGGTCAACAAGTCAACCTTAATTAATTAAAAAAAAATTGTTTTAAGGAAAATCTGATTTTCCAAACTTGAGCATAAATCCAAAAGTTTCCTAGTTTGCAAATTTGTGAATAATAATGATTATTGTCATATTTAAATAAATAATTGAATGAAGGATTTTTTGATTTTAATAATGCAACCTTTTAGCCATTCGCAACGAATAAGCTAACATTTTAGTTATTCCTAAATAATGCAACCTTTAACAAAAAATTCCTACAACAAGTGGGATTGACCAGGTAACTCCGTGAAACAAAGTTAAAATTTTTTTGACCCCCCACCCTTACCCCGGCCCCCTCCCCCCAAACCCTCACCCACCCACGGCCCCCTCCCCCCAAACCCTCACCCACAACCCCCTCCCCCTTACCCCCACTACCCCATCACCCCTCACCACCACCACCCCTCCCCACCCCCCCTCCCCACTGCGGTCGCCCTCCCCTTCCCCGCCGACCCCTTCCCCCCACCCTTCCCCGCCGTCGTTGACCCCTTCCCCCCACCCTTCCCCTGGCTCGTCGACCCCCTCCCCCACCCTTCCCCTGGCGTCGCCGACCCCCTCTCCCCTCTTCCCTTGAAGTCGCGAACCCCCTCCCCTCCCCACCTGCGAGTCGCGAACCCGCTCCCCGCACCAAGTCGGTTTTTTACCCCGACCGTTATCGGTTTTTGCCGCCATACCTGCACCAAGTCAACGGTTACGCTGCGGGGGAAGGGGGAGGGGGGAGAGGCGAAAATCGTGGGGTGGGGGCGAAAATCGAAGGGGTGGGGGCGAAAATCGGTGGGGGAAGGATGGTTGGGTTGGAGGCGAAAATCGAAGAAGTGGGAGGCGCGGGGGTGGGGCGGTGGAGGGCTTTGGGCTGCGGGGGTGGGTCTTCGGCGAGGCCGCGGGGGGGTGGGTAAGGGAGGGGGGGGGGCTGCGGTGGTTGTGGGGGGCTGGTGGGGCCGCGGTGGTTGTTGGGGAGGCTGGTGGGGCTACGGTGGTTGTTGGGGGTCGGTGGGGCTGGGTTTGGGTTGGGTGGGGGGTGGTGGGGTGGGGGGTGGGGTGGGGAAGAGTTCGGTGTTGGTGGAGGGAGATAAGGAAGAGAGAGGGAATTTTTTTTTTTAATTCAACAAAAATTAAAAACTAACCAATGAAATTGTGACAAGTGTCCCGGGCAACCTGTTTATCAGGTTGCATCCGGTTTTTACCCATTCAGAGAATTTTTTGTAAAAGGTTGCATTATTTAGGAATAACTAAAATGTTAGCTTATTCGTTGCGAATGGCTAAAAGGTTGCATTATTAAAATCAAAAAATCCTTGAATGAAAATAATAAAGTTTTCTAAATAATTTCTAGCTTAAATTTGTTAAGTTTTATAATTATTATGGAAAAGTTGATTTGCTTATTAATAGTTAATAAGTAAATAGTTTGTGTTTGTTTTATTTGATATTATAAATGCGTGGATGTTTAATGTAATATGTATGATATTATATTTTGCATGTTATGACTAGTATGGCCCAAATTAGGATAGTAAATACGATCTGCGAATCGTTATATTTGAATGTAAATTAAATACGATCTGCGAATCGTTTGTATTTTTGTAACTTTAAATTTTCGTTATTATTTAATTCAAATTATGTAATCAAGCATGAGGATCCAAGGAGTTTCAAGGATGGTGATCCATGGAGATTCAAGGGAGGATTCATGAAGATTAGTTATCTTCCTAAGTATAGGGGCCATACTAGATCATTTAATTAATGCTTTTATAATGTTCTTGCATTTATTTTGTTTAAATGCTTGCTTCTAAGTTTGTTTTGTGGTTAATTGATTCATGTGTTCACTATTAATTGACCATATTAGTAAACTTAGGTCCCCAAAAGTAATATTGAGTTTAACTGCTTTCCCAAACAACACCTATAAAGCCTTAGATCATGAGTAATAGGTTCTGCCAAAGCAGGGTGTTGCTCATAGTTCCGGGGATAGTAGGGTAGGTTTTTGAAACTTACATGTTAATGTTTGGTTTAACTCAACAAAATCATCAAAAGACAAAGTTTTGGGTTTTGAAGCTAAGAGATAGGAGTAAACAAGGAGTTGTTAACCTGTCTACCAAGAATTATAATTAGTTATAATTAGTAAAGTGTTTACTTACCTCAACTACTATAAATTGAAGGCAGGGCCAAAGTCCGTTTGATTGTAGTGGGAGGGGATCTTGGTTATTTCTTTATTCAGTAGGGGATTTTCATTTTGAATAAAGGGTAGTAGTAATTAAAATTTGTTTAATTATTGCTTTCTTGATAAACATTGATTGAATCTTGCTTTATTATTCATTTGTTGTAGTTATCATGTCTAGTAACAACAATATCAACACCAACAATTCTACTTGTAATTTACGCTCCGTCCTTTCGAAGGACAAATTGAATGCTAAACGTTTCATTGCAATTGAAAGGGATATGGGAATCGTTACACCAAAACCAAAAGTTGCCTTGATGAGCACTATTGTTACATACGTAACAAGGTTGGTCATTGGAAAAGTAGTTGCCCCAAGTATCTGAAGGATCAAAAGAAAGGAGTTTCTAGT